>BMAU01018368.1:0-600000 GCA_019973935.1 Trichonephila clavipes | reverse complement strand
TACAGCTCCTCAATGAAATAATTTCATTAAAAGATATTTTTCCTGGCAACGATATATACAGTAGGCCACAAAAGTGTTCGTACACTTGCAATTTCTTATAAAATGTATTGTTTTCGACTAATAAAAATTAATATATTGGAATTGGATTTTTTATGATATCTGCAACTTGTTCTTAATGGAATGACATAATTAAGCGTAACTATTTTTTTAAAAAATTAGTAATCAAAAAGCTACTAGAAAATTACGCCACAAAAGTCTTTGTACACTTAACAAAAATCTCAACTTAGCATTAAATATTGTATTTCTTGCTTAATTTAGTACTTAATAGGATACTTTTTAGTGTCCACATCAACTTTTAAGAATCTTGGTATAGATTTAATCAGTTTTTTGTAATTTCTGCATCGATTTTCCTCCATTCTTCTGTGACTATTGTTTTTATTTCACATTTTGTGTTTATTTGTCATGTTTCCTTTTTCTTTACGTCAAAATCTCACCAGATTTGCTCTACTGGGCTAAATAAAGTGATTAAGGAGGTGTTTTCATAATTTGGGGACAATTATAGAGACACCAGTGGCGTACATTCAGAACACTGCGCTTGGCGTCACATTACCTAGTTAAAAAATTAAGTCGTCTCCAATATCCAAATTTCAGGCGGATAATTTTAAATTTCTCTTTAAAATATTTAAATAGAGCTCATGTTTTCACAATACCATCAAAAAATACCAAATTACATAATTCTAAGGCCAATTTACACCCTCACGCCAGAACACCTTCACTTCAATGCTGAAACATGGATGTGGAGGAGTTGTTGTTCCAGATATATTCATGGGATTAAACTCCTTATTTTTTTCATTTACAAGCTATTATAGGCCCATCAGAACCAAAAATGTTGAATTATCTGCTATTCCAATCAATTCGCTGTCAATTTTGAATTTTCTGAAACTTAATCTCAAGCATCTAGTTGGATTAATGAACCATGGAGATGGAAGTGTTCTTGCGTGGGGGTGTAAATCGGCCTCAGAATTAGATAATTTGGTATTTTTTTTACGGTATTGTGAATCATGAGCTCTATTTAAATATTTTAAGGAGAAATTTTAAATTATTCGCCCAAAACTTGGATGTAGGAGATGACTTCATTTTTTAACAGGATGATGACGCCAAGTGCACTGCTCTCCATGTGCGCCGCTGGTGCCTCTATAATTGTCCCCAAATTGTGAAATACCTCTTCAAACACTTTATTTAGCCCAGTAGAACATATTTGGTGGGATTTTGATTTTCAAAAAAAGAAAACATGACATATAAACACATAATGTGAAGTAAAAACAATAATCATAGAAATATGGTCAAAAATCGATGCAGAAATTACAAAAAACTGATAAAATGTATACCAAGACTCTTAAAAGTTGTTGTGGACACTAAAAGATATCCTATTAAGTACTAAATTAAGCAAAAAATACAATATTTAAAGCTAAGTTGAGATTTTTGTTAAGTGCACGAAGACTTTTGTGACGTAATTTTCTAGTAGCTTTTTGATTACTAATTTTTTAAAAAAATAGTTATATACTATTTTTAAAAAATATTTATGTCATTCCATTTATATAAAAAATTACAATTCCTATATATTAATATTTATTAGTCGAAAACAATAAATTTTATTAGAAATTGCAAGTGTACAAACACTTTTGTGGCCCAATGTAAATCAGAAATTATAGTGAAAAATGATCTAATTCCCTATTTTCCCAATTTCGCTCTAGCATTAAGAATTTTTTTAACCTAACCTGTTCCTGTAGCTTCCGGTGAAAAAAGTTTCAGTAAATTAAAAATCATTAAAAATTACTTGAGAAATAATATGACACAAGAAATCTTTCAGATTTGGTCATAATCTCAATTGAATCCGAAATCTCAGAAAAAATTGATTTAACCGAAACTATTAACAAATTTGCTTCTCATAAAGCCAGAAAAGTTATTTTATAGTTACAGTAAAATCTGGCGTATAACGCGGCCCTACATATATTCGCCGTATAACATGCATTCCATTTTTTACGAAGAAACCTGAAATGCATGTGCGCAATGATGTTATGTTTTGAAGTCCTTTATTCTAGTATTATTCCAAGCTTTAATAAAATAGTGTACTTTCAGAATTACAACCCTTTTATATATATATATAGTTCATAAGGAATGTTATTTATTTCACAGAAACAGTATTTCGATTTAGTATATAAAAGTTTGGTCTATTTCGATCATTTTTATACCCGGCGTTTTTCCGTTAAAAAAAGTACACGTTATACACCTGATTTTACAACATAGTTTATTACTTAGTCTTAGTAGAAGGACTGATTTATATACTTTTCATTTCACGAGATTTGTTCCTTAGTATTTATTTTTATTAGATTGTATTTTTTGAGTAAATTCTGTTGCTTTGCATTTATATTTATAAAATGTTTATTTTTATTTTAAAAGTTATATTTTTGTTAGTTTATTATTTTGTTAAAGAGTATTTTGTCGCTATTGTAACCCATTACCTGGCCAAAAAATGAAGTTCCACACTTCAAATTTTATTTGAGTTATTATTAATGTGTTTTACTTTCTATTTTTATATAAGTAGATGAGTTTTTAATGCCAACGTTAAGTATTAGTCAAAATATAAGTTCTCTAGGGGGGTGGCACATTAGGTGTTTGCACGAGGGTGGTCGATACCCTAGGATCGGCCCGGCATCATTTGATCCGCGGACAGGATTTGCGGATTACTGCTTTAAAGTAATTACTGCTTTTTGCTTACAATTTAATTAATCAGCTCTAACAAGTTAAATTTCCCAAAGTTCAGTATTTTATTTATGTATATCCCTTAATATTTAAGGCAGTGATTGAAAAAAATATTGCATGAAAAAATTCACAGTGAATCATAATGCGGTAGATAAAGGGATAAAGCCAAGATGTTCAATTTGAACAGATAGAATTAGAAGGGATAATTAGATAAATTAGAATAATTTTGAAAAAGGCAAAAATTTTAAAGTTTCTAAAGTGGTTGTCCCATTCTCTCTTTCATTTAATTAAATATAATTTTAGCAAACCATTAAGAATAATTCTAAAATTACCTAATATATGATTACTAAATAAATTAAAACTACAAAATATTACGATGCAATTAAAAGCTAGAATAAGTTTGCTGAGAGAACTAAATTATAGCAGAATAATTCCAACACACACCGACTTGAGAACCTAGCGAGCAAGGATTAATGAATGGAAGTCAAAGCTAAACTTTACATTCCTTAGTCTGATAAAAAATGAATTAATTAAAATTAAAAAGGAATTTCAACTTTTTCTGGTTCTCTATTTCTGTCTGACACAAGGATCACTAGCCGCAACTAGCCAATTTCCTAATTTCAAACCATGGTCAAATGACGAAGTTGGCAGTCCACTCTCCACATCCACGTCACTCTAACATGAGTACTTTTCCAGACAGATTTAACGTATATAAAGCTTCTACATTAAACCAATGTAAAAAGTGTAGGTCTTTTTATATTCTAATCAACTAAAATATTTCTTTTCAAAGGTAAATGCAAGCCATGAATATTTGCAGTTTCCGCAAAAATGAATTAGGGGAGTGATGTAAGATTCGCTTATAAATTTTGTTGGTTGGTTGGTGTCTTGTCATGAACAATATTTAAATAGGACCAAAAGTCCTATAGACAACACTGACAATCTGGATGCAGTTATCTTCCTCACGGGGATTATTACTAATGTGCTGCAATTTTACCAGAATGGCTGGACAGGAGAAAACATTCGGTAACAGCATTCATTAGAAAAATGCTGTGACTTCGTAATAATTTTCCCGTTAAATGTTCTCTTTAAAATCTATTCTTTTAAAAAAAATAAAGGCTCTTAATACTGAACGTCAATTTCCTTTAAAAAAAATGTAGCCTGTCCTAAAGTCAATTTAAGGATTCCATTAAAGATTTTCCACTTATGATTTATTTAAAATAAGATTACAGCATCAATCAAGGATTATCAATGATTAAAGATTAATTTTAGAAATACACTTCAATGCTTAAATTATATTTTTAGGTAATTCATTCAGGTATCAAAAAGTGCAATAGTTTCTGTTTCGTGATTTTTTCCCCCCTTTTGAACTGTAAGTACACTGCAGATGTTAATATTTATGTATTGAAATTTGGCAGTGATTTTATTGTGAAGTATATGTTATTATTGTGTTAAAAAGTTTTCTCCGTTTTTCTTCTATTTTATTACTTTTACTTACCGTACGTACTTAAATAATTTTATAACAAAGTGTTCTTGATTTTCAAATTTTTTTTATCTCTTATGCGTTTGTTTCCCAAACTGTTGGAAACTATGTTATTTATAAAAATTTTACTTATTTTGCGGAAACACCTCCTTATGAGACATTACATTACTACCGATTGAATAATTTTATATTGTTTGTGTCATATTGAACATAAAATAAATTTTTCTTAAATGTTTCATTTAGTACATTGTTGCATCTTACCTTTATGCTTTCTAAAGATACTTTTGTTCAAGAAATTTTGAAATATTCGCATATCTGTAGGTTGACATATTTCACGTACGGTATCACTTCACTGCATGCTTCATTAATAGGGCAGCTCAGTACGGCAATATGTATATATCATCTGTTTTTAAAAAACTGTCATTCTGCCTTTTAACCAAAATTCATATTTTTGTGAAATATTTTTAATTCAATATTCATTAAATTGCTATCTTTGGTTCAAAACTATGTTTTGAAATGTGTTAAACTAGATGTTTAAAACATTGAATAAACTTGAAAAATATTATTTGAAATTGTTTCATTGTTTTGCGGTAAATTTATATTTAACAAAATTGGCCCATTATTTTAAAAATGTATTATTGCATGAAGTATATAAAAATAAATCTCCTTGATAGTGATTGATTAATTGGTAAAAACTACTTTATTGCTCACTGGGTTAAAAAAAACTGGTAGGGAAATTAGGATATTAAATCCAATCAGAGATTGAAATAGTTTTTTTTTTGCTCTAATAAATTTTTTTTTTGCAAATGACAATTTTTACTTGACTATTCTTTTAATAACTTATTGACAAGCAAAACTAGTTATAGTCATGTTAACAATGAATTAAAGGAGTTCTGGGTACTTGCATTGTATCGCAACAATGCCAACGTTCAAGATAACTTGCCAAGTTGTCAACCCAAATTTCATGTGTTGTAGGCGAAGAATTGACAACCATTTGTTTTGTTTCATATAATATTGCCAATATGGTTGCAAAAGTAAATAAAAAATATGTCCTAAGCTTTAATAAATAAAGAAAAAGACAGTGTAAAGTATGATAAGTAATGTCTTCAGTTACTTACAAATAAAAAAATTTAAAATATATTTTTAGCTTTAATTAGTTTTAAATTTTATTTTTAACTTTTATCGAATTGTTACAAATCTATTTAAAATGACTGTACTGTATTTCATTTAACCCTCTCATTGTGCATCCCGCGATTTCCATGGACATCGTAGATATGGCAAACTTTGGGTAACCCGCAATTTCCATGGATATGCATTTTTTCGACTATTTAGCTGTGCAACCCATGCTGTTCCTATTTGCTTCTTTAATGTTTACATTTTTATGATCTATTTCTATATTTTGAAATAAAAACTTTTACAAAAAATTTTGTATATTTTTTAATTTTTAAAATGTGGATTTAATGTGTAGATTTGAAATTCATAATAAATAGATACGTAATTTTTGAAACTACTTTTATAAAATAACTATGCACAGTGAGAGGGATAATGAATAGCAGCGTGTGGGAAAAAAAAATAATTTTTCTCCTGATTAATTTTGGTGTTATTTTAATGTTACAGGTAAAGACTGCAAAAATGACTAGCGAAACATCAGAACTCGAGATCCTTCAAATGAAGGCTAGTCAGATAACTGATGAAGTAAGTAAAATCTTCTCATTTACATTTTTAGAAACTATTTCAAAGTAAGTCTTGTTTGGTTAAATATTATAATAGAAGTAATCATTTATACGGCAATAAATTTGGATAAAAAGTATAGAATAAATCAAAACTGTACTTAAGTTGATTATTTTACTGTAAAAGAATTCTTGTCGCTAATTTGATATCAGTATGCTACTCATTTTTAATGCTATTTTTGAGTCGTACCAAATAGATCTTTGGTGGCCAGTCTAATGTTATCGTATTCTAATGTATCGCCTCAACTTCACAAAATTGTACAATTATTTAGGGGAAGGGAATCTATAGCAATAAGACATCAAATTACTTTCAAATCTTAATGCTACAAGTTATTACCCAGAATGACATTTTCCATTCTTCACTTAATCTCTTATAAAAAAAATGTATAATATGCAGAATAAACTAAATGAATATATGTCATTGATTTGAAGAAATACCTTCCATATCGTACTCTTTCAGATGAGTATTAGAGATTATTGTTATTTTATTACTTGGCATCTTAATTGTTTTCAGTGGGTTGCTCAATTTGGTTGCTGCACTATTCATTAAGCCCATATGGGATAAGAAAAATAAATTGAAGGAATATAAAATATTCTGTTATGTGTTCAAAATTAAGAATACAAGAAAATATAATTTATCTTGCTTAAATTTTTGAAATGTTGAACATTTAGTTTCCTTATTATTTCTTTTGTAATGTTAGTATCAATTTACTATAAAAAAATCGTTTTATCTATAGTACACTCCTTTATCACCTACTTGGCAGGATTTTTGGGGGCGTCATATTAAATAAAAGTACAATTTAGAAAAACATACTGTTGAAACAATTAGGCACCAGTTTTTTCTCCATCTCCAAAAGTATGGGTTAAAGTAAAGATTAAGGAGAAATTGGCAATTTTTGGGGGTGGGTGGGGACTGCTTTTAACTATCGATATTTATCAATATCAATACATATTGATAGAATATCAATAATGTCAATAACATATCAAACAAATCAATATGTATCATTAGTTTTCAAATTGCAAAATAGGTTGTTAAAACAAATTAATAACTATGTAAAATGCAGAAGAAAATTATTGGAATTTAGTGAATTGATGAAACATTTTATCTTTAAACTATAAGAATTATAATAATATCTCTAAGAAATGAAAATTTACTTTCTATTATAATTAATTCTGAGGAAAAAGAAACACCTTTTTAAGATCACAAAAAGAGATATAATACCACTCATTAAATAGTTGTTTTTTTGCATCCTTTACTGTTTGAAATCAGAAATTTAGAAAATAATTGAATCTCAAATGAAGTGATTAAGTTTTAGTTGTATTCTAGAAGCTTGTATCTCAAGACAGTTATCTCTAAAAAAAATGAAATTACTGTTGGCTTTTTAAATTCAGGTATTCATTCTCATTAAAATCTGGTTCACACTCAATGTACCTTCAGCAGTCTTTTCTCAGACCTCCTAATGCCATGCTTATCCCTTTTGCTGTACAGTACAGTCCCGATAATCCGAACAATATCGGACCGACCCCTGTTCGGATTACGTGATTGTTCGGATTAGCCGGAGTAACAGCGAAATCACTATTTGAACTGGGAGTACGGGTTATGTTGTACAATTTTTCATACTAAACATTTGTGGTTCTGTTCTGTAGTTTATTCCATTTTAAAATTTGTACCATAACTTGATGTACAGTGCGTGAATATTAAATAAAGAACTGTTTTGAATTAAGGTTTATACTGTTTTATATTAAAATACTCACCGATTTTCGTCCTTAAATTTATAAAAAATTTTCCGCGGAGTCGTTCGGATTAACCGGATGTTCGGATTAGCCGTGTTCGGATTAGCGGGACTGTACTGTATTTCCAAATAAATTCAATTTTCAAATTCTTCTTTACAATCAAATGCTTGTCTTTTTCATAAGCTGAACATTTGATAATTAAAATCAATAAAATGCATCATTAGATCTTGAGTATTTTTTCATTGCATTCCAAAAATCATTTTAGGGGAGTAAATTATACATTTCAGTTATACTGTTCAGGAAAAACAACAGAAATCAAACTAAAAAAGTGATAAATTCTAAATTTTAATAAAAAAATTTTACAAGAGCAATAGGGACTTAAGTATAAAAAGAAGTCTTTTTTTAAAACATCTGCTGATTTTAATAAATAGCCATCAAATCTAGAGAACTTGTGATCTGATCAGAATAACTCCACATTTCATTGTTTCCAAGTTACCAAAGTAAATAGTCTGTCAGAATATAATTTTCTCCCCATGAAAATCAGAAAAACATCCTAATCCATGAAACTCAAATATACACTCCAGCCAGTGGCGTAGCTAGTCTTGAGTGGACTCTGTATCAAAGTTCCTTGCTAGTGTCCCCTTAACATTTTGAGATTTTTTGCTTATGCATTTTGGAACCCTCAGAGTTTGAGGGCCCTGTATCATTGATATGGCAATAGTTATGCCCTTGACTCCAGCCTAAGTATAAACTAAACTAGAATTTTACATGAAAGAAGTCAAGTATTGATTATTTGAATTACATCAGTGAATTTAGTAAATAAGTAAAAAAGTTAAAAGAGAAAAATGGATACTTATACATTATACTGTCGATCAATTTTTCCACATCAAAAAATTTCGCCAAATTCTGTCATTGTTAATGTGTTTGAACATGTGTGCATGGTAACTGTTTTCTACTTTGGTTGCATATTGTATCATTAGGCAGCATGTTTTGATTTGATGAATTGGTATGTGTTTGTACAAAAAATGTTATGAATTATTTTATAGGATTTTAAAATGTTTTTTTTTTCGTATAATTTATTTCTAATACAAGTCTAATTCTAAAAACTCTACTTTCTTTTTAGTCCTTGGAAAGTACAAGACGAATGCTTCAGTTAGCTGAAGAAGTGAGTATTTTAAAGAAATATTGTCATTTATATAAATTTTAAATGATTCTGAAATTCCTTGCAAACCAGTGTTTAAAATTCTGGTATATATTTGTTAGGAAACTTGATTTTCAAACAAATATATTAATTATAAGATGTTAAAAAGCTTACTTATGTGTTTTAAATTTGAAAATGTTATGAAACCCTGTTGTATGTTCTTACTAATTATTTGTTACTTTCAATTAAAATCGTGTGTGGGGTAGCCTAGTGGTAAAGATAACAGACAAGTGGCTGAGCCTTGTATCACTGAAAATCCACTGTGCAGAGGGGGCTGATGCTACATTAAATATGTTGAGGCTCAAACATTGCCCCGTTGGTGTGGTGGGGAAGTTAGGAGAGGCAATACCAGCTCAGATGTTACCTTCGTCACTTGACCACGTTTCAAAGTTATGAGGTCCGTTGTCAAAAGCCCTCGAGTAGCTGAATAGTACGACTACTATTAAATATTCACTCATTCAATTAAAACCAACAGAGTATTTTATAAATTTTGTTAATTCCAAATCTTAATCTGCTGGTATAACTTCTTAATCTTAAGCAAAAATTTTGGCACATTGTTAGGTCTAGGATTATGGAATGAAGATTTTCAAATACCTAATATTGATGTAAAAAATCTTAATTACTTAACTCACATAAGAAAAAGATCTTTAATTATCCATAATGGGCATATTTTATGAAATCTCTACTAGTCAGTTTTGTATTGTTGTGTAATTAGACTTACTGTTAATGATTACAATACATATTTAATGGTCAAAATTATTAAAATGTTATAATAAAAAAATATTTTCATGCATCTTAAATTTGATTAAAAATTTTAATTTCTGTTCATGATTAGTTTAAAAATCTCTTGCTGCTTGCTGTACAATGTTTAGAAAACTCCATTATTGGCAGTTATATTTATTAAATAGTAGCTGGTATACCCGTTCTTCGCATGGGTGAACTGAAAAATTAAACAACACAGATTGAAGGATAAAGAAGTTTTTGGTGAGTTAATTTTGCGTGAATTGCAAAAAAAAAAGAGAAAGAAAAAAAACCTTTGTTAAATTTTAAGTATGTAGATCTAATAGCTGATAAAAAGGATTTTTTTTTTATTTATAATTCCCCATAACACTCTTTAGGGTCGATTTTTGAAAATACCTCCGTAAGCTGATCTCTGCTCAGTAAAAGTAACACATTGTTAAAAGTTTTGCGTAATGAATGCTTAAAATAGTGTAAATAATTTATATCTGAAAGTGTAATATATTAATATTACTTTCTGTTGTATTTATTTTATGTTAAAATTGTAATATTTGCAAGCAACGCCGTTTCTTAAATTATAATGGCGATTCAATGAAAAACACAGCGAAATGATAACTGTTGGGGAGTGGACCCTATGTGTTTTCTCTCAGGAAGCCAGACGAGGATGTTGACAAAACACCTTTATTTTCACACTTGCTCGTGGTGTATGTCGGAATGCTTGCGATGGGCACTGTAATTCCACGCTCTCGCTCGTCTGATCTCCCACACATACTCTGAAAACTCTTAATTCTCGTTTTGCTCAATACACTTAATCACCGCCGCGCGGTGCCCATTGCGCATGCTCAAACATACCCCCCGGCCTTGCAATATTAATTAATATTCAACAATAGCACAATACAGTTTCGCAATTCACAAGTTTCAAATCTGACTGTTCTCACTTTACCGTCAGAGCCATGATAGACCTCAACGACGCGCCCTAAAAGCCAGTTGCAAACTAGTGAAAAATCCTCCTTTACAATTACCATTGTACCACACATTTCATTCTCCTTCTCGATCATCCACTTTCCTCTCTGTTGGAGAGTATTCAGATAATCGGTACTCTATTTTTTCCAAACTACCTGAATTACCTTTGTTGTTTTCTGCCAACGGCTCAATCTATTGTCACTAATATTAATTACTAGGGGCTCAAGAATAGAATTAATTGATCTGCCAATCAAGAAATGCGCAGGCGTTAATACCTCAAAGTTATCAAAATCATTGGATATTGGTGTAAGGGGCCTGGAATTTAAAATTCGTTCCACCTGGATAATCACTGTTTCAAACTCCTCGTATGTGAGTCGGGATCTTCCCAGTGCTCGCTTGAGGTGATATTTCACTGACTTGATGCCCGCCTCCCAAAGACCTCCCATATGTGGGGCCCTTGGTGGAATAAAATTCCATTCAATACCTTCCTCAGTGAAATATGCCACCAGATTTTGATCTGGAAAGTTAAGGGTCTTATAAAATGCCTTTAGTTGAGAAATCGCACCAACAAAATTTGTTGCATTATCCGTAACAATTTTGGAACATTTTACTCGTCTAGACATGAATCTCTTAAGGGTCGCAATTATTGCATCTGAAGTCAAATCGGGAAGTTTTTCTAGGTGGATGGCACGAGTCACAAAGCAAATGCAAACACAAACATAAATTTTATTCATAATGCCCTTTCTCTGGTGTTTGTAAGTTACAAAATATGAACCTCCCAAATCTAGTCCAGTTATACTGAATGGAGGGGCCGTATTTACTCTTTCATATGGAAGATTGCCCATTATTTGAGAAGAGGGAATTGGTTTACACTTGAAACACACCACACAAGTATGAACCCTTTTCCTAGCTAGGTTTCTACCTCCTAAAGCCCAAAATCTCAATCTTACTGCATTCAGCAGTCCTTGCGGACCAACGTGAAATAATTTCTTATGCAAAGTTATGAAATATGTTTTACTCAATTTAGAATTTTTAGCCAGTATAGCTGGATGCTTTTGGCTGTAGGGTATGGAAGCTTTTTCCAGCCTTCCACCAACTCTCAGGACTCCTTTATCATCCTGGAATATGTTCAAAGATTTAAGATTACCTGATGGGTCACTTAAGTTAATGCCACTCTCTCTCTCTCTGGTCCTGTTTAATAAGCCAGGTTTCCACATCATTTACCTCACTTGTAGTTAAAGGTCCCCTCTTTTTCACCTTGGATCTGCAATTTTCAATAAATCTATAAATATAAGAAACAATATGTATTATATATTTTTAAATAATTATTAGAAAGGTCCATAAGATGGTTGAAAAAGTCATAGTTCTTGGAACTCAACAATGAAATCTCCAGAGTTCTCTCGGACACCCTTAGTTCGCAGTCAAAGTCATCTCTCTGGGTTGGTTCCGCAATGACAGTAGTTGAATAAGTACTCTGTAGAAGCTCAGGACCATGCCACCATAGAGAGTGTTCACGAAGCTCCTCAAGAAGTAGTCCTCTAGATAGCACATCTGCAGGATTCTGTTCTGATGCAATGTGATGCCGTTGGTCCCGGGAACTTAGTTGATGAATCTTAGACACTCGATTAGCCACGAACGTCTTCAATTCTCTTGATTCTCGATGTATCCGTGAAATCACAATTGTCGAATCCGACCAAAAATGCACAGCTGTAATATGAAGATTCAATGCCTCCTTCACCTTCATCAATTTAGCGGCAAGAACTGCCCCACACAGTTCAAGTCTTGGAATGGAAATCCGCTTCAGAGGCGACACTCGGCTTTTACTCGTTACGAGACACACTTTAATTTCTCCAAGAGCATATATAGACTTGAAATAAATGGATGAACCATACGCCTTTTCCAATGCGTCGCTAAATGCATGTAACTCAATGCTCTCCGCTCTGTGAATCACAATACATCTGTCAATAGAGATGTTGATAAATAGACGCCACTCCTTTTCTTCTTTAAAAGGAAGTTCATCACTCCATCCCAATTCCAGCAACCACAATCTTTGCATAAATATCTTTGCCCAAGTTATGATTGGTCCGAGGAGACCCAAACAGTCAAAGATTCTTGCAATAATTGACAAAACCATTCTTTTGGTGAATGACGTTAACCTTTGTTGCTCTATTCTGAAAAGAAAACAGTCTAACTTAGAATTCCAAATTATTCCTAGCGCTTTAGTCTCATCAGACTCCAAGAAAGCATACTCCTGTAGGTTGGAAGTCTCGGGTAAATTTCCACACCACTTATGAAGATGCATCCCTGCGGTCTTGAACATTTCTATTAATTGATGCTGCAATTCAATTACCTCTTCTATACTCTCGGATCCCGAAAGTATGTCATCCATGTAGCAGTCACACATCACCACAGGAGCTGCTAAAGGAAAATTATTAGCTTCATCCATCGCTAACTGCTTCAAAGTTCTCGTGGCAAGATAAGGTGCGCTAACTGTGCCGTAGGTGACTGTAGTTAACTCGTTCGTTTTTATTGGTTCTCCTATGCCTTCCACAGAATTCTTTGCAAACACGTTTTCTCCGGGTGTATGTTTTATCATGCAAAACATTTTCTCTATATCCGTAGTAAAGGCATACTTGTGCTTTCGGAAGCGAACCATAATGGAAAAGAGGTCTTTTGGACCAGTCTGCCATTAAATTGAATTGAATTTAGAGATTTCCCACTCGTTGAAGGACTTGATGCATTAAAAACAGTTCTCAGTTTAGTTGTAGACTTTTCAGGGCGATAAACAACATGGTGTGGCATGTAAAATGAAACTCCTGATCCATCCGCCTTGATTTCCCTCATGTGGCCCAAATCCTCATATTCCTGTAAAAATTTCTCATACAGGGACAAATATTCTTTATCTCCACTTAGTCGTTTCCACAAAGAGTTTAATCTCTGAATCGCTGTTTGTCTGTATTCATTAAAACATGAAGGGTCTTCTTTTAATGGCATCGCCACCGTATATCTCCCCTGGTCATCTCTCGAATGAGTGTTTTTAAAATGGTCTTCACAAATATCTAATTCAGTGGTTTTAACAGAATCTATTTCTACATTTTCGATTTCCCAAAACTTCTTAATTGAAAGCTCTAGATTATCCGCAGCCTGAATAAAACCCACAATGTTCTTTTCCCTTCGTGTCTGAAGAAGTAGATCCGGAAACGTTAAATCCGAAAACAGTGTTTTGAAAAATAACATTTGAACCCTTTATCTTGAACTGTCCGGGTAACATTAATTCATAAAATACTTCTGCACCTAATAGCATTTGTATGCGCTCTGGAATATTGAAATTTTTGTCAGCTAATTTAAGATTGGGAATATTATTCAGATTAAAATCGATTTTTGTTGTTGGAACAAGATCTTCCCTTATTGTTGGTACCAAAAAAAAGTCTAATGTTTCAATGCAACTCCCTTTTTTATTGCTAATAGATACTGAAACGCGAGTCTATTGGAATTAATGTTTTGTTTAGTCCCAAAACATTAGTTTTGTATTTTTTCGATCCAATTAAATGGCATAAGTTCCTCGTTAAAAAGTTCGAGGTACTTCCAACTGTCTAGAATTGCTTTGACTGGGAATAAACCATTTTCACATTTTATATAACAAATTGCTGAGCTTAGCGAAACACATTTTTTTCTGTTTATACTCGTTGCGGTTAATAAGTTTTGAGTTTCTACTCTTGCACTTGGCTCATATTCTCTTAGTATTATTGATTTGAGTTGTTCATAATTGTTAAGCTCGTCATCTTTAACATATGTTAACACATTTGAAGCTTTTTCTCCCAACAAATTTAATAAAATCTCCGATTTGAATTTCTCAAGCACATTTTTTGATACAAAGGCTCTTTCTAACGAAGCGAAAAAGAATGCCCAACCTTCAGGTCTGTTAGGCACCTTCACCGTTAGGATTCGAACACTTTTCACCAACGCATCCAGCGAGTTGCAAGCCTCACCTGTTCTCTCGTTATCTGAATTAACTCTTAACATTTAAACGTGCAAGTTCAAGCTTGAGCTCCTTTTCTCGTAACCTCTTTTCCGCTACTCGCTTACGGTCCTCGATCGTATATTGAATTAATTCTTCAACAAATTCAACATCCTCTTTAAAATATTTATTTTCTTTAATAATTTCAATTAACTCAACGATAGTTACTTTTTCACCAACAGTCTCACTAAGTTCAAGAGCTACGATCCGAAGATCTTCCTTACGGCAGTTCTTAAACATTTTACTAAAATTAATTTAGTTCTCAATTTATCACAATAAAACATAAAAATTGACCACTACTCACATCACCTTGAATAGCTCACTTCTCCGGCTCGACGGACCATGTTGGGGAGTGGTCCCTATGTGTTTTCTCTCAGGAAGCCAGACGAGGATGTTGACAAAACACCTTTATTTTCGCACTCGCTCGGGGCGTATGTCGGAACTCTTGCGATGGGCACCGTAATTCCACGCTCTTGCTCGTCTGATCTCCCACACATACTCTGAAAACTCTTAATTCGCGTTTTGCTTAATACACTTAATCACCGCCGCACGGCGCCCATTTCGCTTGCTCGAACAATAACGATAGAGTCAAGTTGGCAAATGTCTAGCTACTTTCATAGCTCGAGCTTTGTAAGACACGCCGTGTAGGGGAGCGATGCACGTTAATGCTTTATCTACCGCATTATGATTTATTGCTGTTTTTTTCATACAATATTTTTTTTTTGGATCACTACATTGAAAATTAAGGGATATACATTAACAAAATACTCCACTTTGGGAAATTTAATCCGTTAGAGATAATAAATTAAAGATATTCCACTGTGTGTAAAATTAATTATATACACCGTTCACTTAAAATAAATAGTCAAATCGTTTTCTAAGGTCTTCATTAACATACAAAAATATAAGACCCTTAAATTTTGACAAACTATTTTTTGGAGGCAAAAATAATAATCTTTGCAATCCGCTGAAAACGCCGTCAACTGGAAACTCATATCTGCTGCAAAACTGTTCGCCTTCTCTGCTAAAATACTCATCATAGAACCTGTGCTGCCATATATCTTGGAAGAGTGGATTTCAAAGAATATTCCTGCTAAGTATTGGTAGAATATTCCTTCTAAGTTGGTGTAGTGTGGTAGTTACGAGAAGGAGGTGCCAGCTCAGGTGTCGTCCACGTCACTTGACCATGGTTCAAAATTACGTGGTCCGTTGCCAAAAGCCCTCATGTGCGACGTTAATATTCACTCACTCACACACTCCAAAAAATACAGTACAGTAGTTTTAATTATTTTTATACTTAAAAATGCAATATCCGCCTATTCAATTAAAATTGTAGCATTATAATTAACTACTAACCACAAACAAGCTATGCAAATATGTCCAAATGATATAGTGTGAAAGACAAAGTTTATCTACTGTAAGTACCAGAAGCAATAAAAGTATTTATTTTGAAAAATGATCAATTTCTTACTACCAAATGTGTTTAATAAATCATTATAAAAAAAACATTCAAATAAAGAGATTTATGAATACCTCTCCCTTCAAAACTTAGTTTTATTCTGAAATAAAAAAATTTAGGGATTATGCTGATCGCAGGAATTAATTAGAAGCGAGCGCCTTGCGTAGCCAAAACAAAAAGGGCTCTTTCACAAACAAAAGATAGATATATGCTGACGTGGGCTTTTTTGAACGCCAGAATTGCTTGCAGATGACAGAATTTTTTTTCCTTCTTACTTGACAAATATTGTTATATTTTGGACACTTCTCACAATAGCTTTATGAATAGCCTATGCTATAAATTATAGCCAATGTGTTATTCTGATGTATAAGCTGTAAAGTTTCATTAAAATCCATCCAGTTGTTTTTGCGCGAAAGACGCCCAAACATCCTCACAAACTTTGGCACTTATAATATATATCTAGATATCGGGCACAATTTTTAAAAGAATAAAAATATTGCTTGGAAAAGAAATGAAATGAATTTAGCAGACAGGAACTTTGTTTTACATCCAAATTTAAGTTTCTTGCCTTATACGCTATTTGACTTTTTTAAGGAGGCGTTATGATTCTTTTTCTGCTTTATACCTTATAACTTAAAATAAAACCTATAGTTATTATGAACTATAATTCCTTTCATGATATATTTAAGATTTGTTTTGTGTTTTGAGTAATTTTGGGGAGCAGTTTCTCATTTTTATTGTAATTTTTACAAACATATTTAAAGTGGTTTTTATTTTAAAATTATGAATTCATTTTGAATTTTTCATTTAGTTAAATTCTAAATAGTTGTCAAAAAGATATTATTAGTTCAACTGTCTTTCAAAAACTTTTTTTGTAACAGGAAAATAATATTCATATTTTTCTATTAAAAACTCTTACCTTTTCATCATGCAATTAGTTTATTGATCCACTTTCTTTCCCAATGTTTTTTACTTAATATATTGAATATTTATCCATTGTTTAAAAAGCTGCTTATTGTTTTGCTTACTTTGTTTCTAAAATTAACATATTTCTGTTAATATCAATCACAAATATCTTAAAAGAAACATTAACAAAAAACAAATATAGAAAAAACAGTACTTGTGTATTAGCCTCACCACTGTAAAATTGGCATGAGAATCACACCTTAATATCAAAACAATGAACGTGTTTTTTATGAAAAAAGGTCGGATTTTGGTGGGAAAATGGCTCAATTCGTGTGGCACCAATTTGGCTGTGGTGATGCTAGTACATAATTACCAAAAAAACTAACTATACTTAATGCATCTTAAATGACTGAATATAACACATAAAACCTGAGTAAAAAATAGTTGTTAATAACATCACACTGGGAAAAAAAAGAATCACTCAAATAAGGTTATTATTGAAACTAAATATGACATATTTAGCAAACCAAAAAAATAGTTTCCTTTTTAAATAGCTGTAACACCATTAACTGGTGTGTTTACTGGCCCTGGCTTATATACACACCCTTTTGATGTACAGTCATTTGTATTGCGTTGATATTAGTAACATTATTCGCTAGGCCTTGGACTGTTAAAAAAATGACCTTCACAAAATTTGTGAAAGATTTACTTATTCTAGAAAAGGATTTGCTTAAGCCTCTTCTTTTCTCTCAATGCACTGCATAACTAGGTGTACTTGTGTAAAAAAAAATGGCATTGGGGAGGCTAATTGTGTATTTTTTCCTCAGAAGGGAAGAGGTTAATAACATCTGGTAATAGATTGTATATTGGGAAGAGCGAAATGCTAGTTTGTCATTTATTGCATTAATTTGTTGTATTTGGGAACACTCAACAGATCAACAAAACTATTGAAATATTTACTATTAAGAACATCAGTATTTGACAACTTGTGAATTAGAATATATATATATATAATAGAGGACCCGACAGACGTCCTGTACACACATCTTAAATTAAAAAATTCCAAATTTTTATGAATAAGCTTTAATGAGATCTGGATCGTTTTGAGTAAAATTTCAAACACTAATTACACCTGAATGTAATAATTTAATTAACATACGATTTATTTCAACAAAATAATAACACAAAGTGACAAAATATTTTCCTGAAATGATCACAGCACCAACTGTCGGGACCAACTTGAATTATAAAAAAAGATTTTTGAATATTTGATACTGCCATCATAGCACAGTCTGCTGGATCCAATGTAAAACATTCCAAGATCAACAATTTATAAATAAAAAATTAATTAAATAAACATTTCTAAACCGAATTATAAATCTAAACCATTCTCGAGTCCACTGGAACAGACAAAAACTTTCATCAAAATCAGTCCAGCCATTTAGGAGGAGTTCAGTTACATACACACGCACAGAATTACTTATATAAAGATTATTTGAAAAGATATTAATTAAAAATGCTAAAAAGCGTGAATCATCAGCATTTTTGTAACAATAAAGACCGGGTTTGACGAGTTTGGCTGAAAATCAATTTTCGACGCCAACTTGGGTTTTTTTCAATTCCTACTATTAGCTCACAATCTCTATACATATTTTATTTGTTTGTTTATTTATCTTGATGGAATTTTCATTCGTTAATAAAATACATTTTAAAGCGCTCAATTGTGCTGAAATGTAATGTACATGATTATTTTGGATGACAATACAATAATTTAATTACAATTAATAAAAATTAATTGATTAAAACTAATTATTTAAAAAATTACAAATACAGCCACGTTGGCGACTTAGCGACCCTTTTGGCGACTGATGTCAAAATTTGAAAAGGTTTTTTTTCTCGCGTGTTAAAGCATTCAGTTGAAAGGAAATTTTATATACACGATTGTTTTGGATGACAATACGATATTTTAATGATAATTGATAAAAATTAATTACCACTTAATGTTGTGATTCTGTCATATGTATATACATATTTATATTAATTGTTAACTATTTAATAAAAAGTAGCTAAAATAAATTTTTTCTTGGTTGATCTAAGTAGGAATTGATTTTAATTTTTTTTTATATTACTTGTTTATAACAATAGCGTTGTTCAGCATTGCAGGTGAATGTTGAGTTATATTTTTTGAATGTTTTTAATTAATATCTTTAACTAATTATGCGTGCGATATCGGACCGAATTGGGAATCTAAACCATTCTCGAATTTACTTGAACCCACACAAAAAATTTCATCAAAATCGGTCCCGCCGTTTAGGAGGAGTTTAGTGACAAACACACACACACAGAAGATTTTTATATATAAAGATGATCTTAAAGTAGGTTTGTAGAATAAATAATAGTACTATTCTCTAATTTTACAACATAATGCTCAGAAAGGCATTGTGTATATTTCCCTCTTACTCATTTGGAATTTTAAGGACAATTTTTGTGGGGAAAAATCATTCCATTGTCCTTATTTGCATCCCTTTAAATGTTTAAGAATGCTTTCTTTGTACTTTCCCCTCTAAAAATATGCATCTTTTCCTTTAGTGTCATTCATCTAGTGCTTTTCGTTTTCTTTTATTTGTTTATATTCACCGAAAAAATTATTTTTCCAATTTTTAAAAATTGTGGCTTCACTATTATAAATTAAATAAGTGTTTTTTAATATATTAACTAAATTAGCAAATAATTAAATTGAATTTTTATTGAATAGACAAGAGAATTTTTGAATTGATGAAACATTTTATCTTTTTGTGTATAATATTAAGTTGCTTCTCTTTGATAAAATACTAGTTATTAATTTTTATAAAATTAATTTTAATAAAATGTAGAAACTAGTTTTAATCAGTTATTGCATTTTTATTGACACATTTCAAAATTAGTATTTAATTAGATGCAGAAAACATGTCTTTTTTTTACTCATGCAGCATATTTTGTTCAGATAAATGCAAAAGATATGTCTATATAATCTAATTTATTATTATTACTGTTGTGCTGCCATTAGAGTAAGGACACTGGTATTCAGACATTGGTTGCTTTAGATGAGCAAGGAGGTAAGATTGTTGTTTTAATTTAAGAATTGGTTTCATTTTATCTCAACAGTTAGCTGTTGTAGTTTGACTATTTTGATAACACCTACGATAAATTTTAATGAGTAAGATAAAGTAGGCAGGATGCATTTGTCATAGTTAATAAAATACAAAGTTACTTTAAAGTTACAATCTGGTATATCATTGGAAAAGAGTTGATATCACAGTAGTCACCCAACTTCTGATCTACCAAACTACTTTTATATCCTGTTGTAAACAAACTAAAACATCTTTGAAAAGGAATCTTAAATGTGTTTATTTTCTAAACTTAAATTTCTAGTAAATGGGGAATCTATTTTAATTTAACTGTATGTATATATTAAAAATAATGATAAAATTGAACTGCACATAAGAAAGAAATTGAAGTGTAGTTAGAGAGTAATAAATAACAAACGTAATAGCTTTTTTTTGTCATTGGGAGAGTAGGTAGTTAGTGTTGAAATGATGTTCAACATTCCCTTCTCAAATGATAAACTTGCATAGCATAGAAAACACACATATTTGTCCTTTATCTTGATAAAAAAGTAATCAATTTCCCATTCCAAAAGAAAGGGATGAGTTTTTTGCATGATCGTGCCATCATTAAAACAGATTTAGCTTAGTACCAATGCATAAATCAAACTATCCAAGTTACAAAAAACATGTGCACAACCTTACACATATACAATCAATTATGAGATGAGGCTGACTGTGGCAGTGTAACTGCTACAACAGAAACGATTTCTGTTATCGGCACCCTTGTCGTCATTGTCAGCTCAATGGAGGAATAAAAATTGGCAAGCTGGAACAATAACGTAGTCTGCTGAAAGTGTCTCCACAACAGTTTGATAATCATTGGTGTGTATGGTGCTTCTAAACTGAAACTCAATAAATTGTATTCTTATCATTGTGACCAATGTATTTTTTTTACCATTAAATAAAAATAGGTATTTTTTTTTATTATTGACACCTCGGAAATAAATATTTGGTAACTTTGGCACGTTTTGGATGAATTAATGAATATAAACATTTTTTATTGCTAGTTTATACATAAGCATTGATAGATGCATAACCTTATATTTATTCAATGTTTCTCTGAAGTAAATTTTGACCTTACGGGCCACTTCAGAAAAACATTATAATCTCATGGGTGCACATAAAAAAATGTACCATTATCAAATTTGGAAACAAAAAAACATTTATTGGAGTAAAAATTTGAAACAGAATGAATTATTACTATTGTTTTCATTATTTTTCATGTATACTCCCAGACATAGATAATGTAATAATGCTTAAAATATTCCAGTTGCCATTTTCTTGAAAATTACGGTGTTCCTTTTGAATTGATCTTTCGTTACTCATTGTTGAAATTTGATTGTGCTGTCATTCGCAAACGTTTAAGTATACATTGCTCCTTATCTTAATCGTCCTGGATATTTTTTTTAAACTTTAAAAAACATCGTTGACTGCCTCTTGCTTTTTGGGCACTCTAAACAGAAAAGGAGGAGGAGAAATGAAAGTCACAGACACAAAGAATCATGTACCATCCATAGTAAAGGATAAGCATAAAATGCAATTCGAAATTTATTAAAAATGTAATTTACTATAGTAAAATCAAATGTATTATCAAAAAGGATTTATTTTAAAACAAGAACAGGTAACAGACATACACATTGTGTGTATATATATACATAAATTTCCCCTCAAATAAATTTCAAAATGAAAGAACTTTAAAAATCGGGTGAATAAAATTTTTTTAAAAAGAGTCAGCGGGCCGCAGCTTATGTACTGGCGGGCCACGTGTTGGACACCCATGAGTTAAAAGATTGTGAGGTTTCTTTGCTGATGAAAAGATAGTATGAGATTGTTTCAAGATTATATATATGTATATATTTCTGCCCACAGCAGTAGAGCTGTTTTAATATAGTTCTTTTTCTAAATAGATGTGTAAAATGGTTTTTCTTGTGGAATTCTTTTTCGCCAATTCGCTGACGAGTTAATTTGTTGAGATGCAGGTAACCGAAAAGTACTTATGGTATTTTTTTGTGAGCAGCATAGGAAAATTGCTTTGAAAAAAATTGAATAAGAATTATACACTTGATTAAATTATACCTGTAAAATATGTATAGTTTGAATTGTTCATTTATTGCTAATAGAGAAAATCTCTAAATTATGCTTAAACAATCTTAAAATTATTAGTGGCTTATGTATTAAAAAGGAACCATTATCAATCACAACTTACTTTTTTAGGAATGAAAATTTGATTTTACAAATTGTGATTTTTTTTAGCTTTTAAACAGTGACATGTTTTATTGTTGAAATATCTTATTTCCTTTATAATTTCTGAAATTGCAGTAACTTTTTCTGAAAAATACATTTATAAAAAATGTAGGAATATGTTAATTTTTTTTTCTGAGAAAAATCTTGTAAGAGTTAAGATGTTAAATGTCATCAACCATCTTAAAAAAAACAATGGATATGTATTTTCATTTCATTTTTGAAGTCAAATTGAAATACAGTAATTTTTTTTGAGTGAAATCTATTTGACAAAATCTTTTGTTTATTTAGAATTTGTATGAGAGTATTTAGCAATGTGTTATATGGAATTGTTTTTCATAAAATAATTTTATCATTTCTAAATTTAGAAAATGTATTAAAAATAGATTTTTTGCTCTATGTGTGTATATACACACTGGTGTCCAAAAGTTAAGCATAAATCGTAAAATGTGAAAAACATGGAGTAAATATTTGTAAAATTATTCCAAATTTTTTCTTGCGTATATTGGGTGAAGAAGAAACATTGGGTTTATGCAAAACTTTTCAGTCAACTATGTCCTGCGCGAAACACCGGCATATGTTGGAGCGCAGAGAAACGAATTCGCGCAGCATAGGCTGTTCAGACAAGTTTCGTGCAACTGCTGTGCGAAGGAACGTTGTTAACCATCAAACAAGGTGAATGAGGGCACAAATTGGACATGTTTACAAAAGGAGGAATCATTGGAATGCTGGAATCCTCATGATCACAAACTGAAGTGTCTCGAATTCTGAATGTAGACCAGTCTGTGATCTCAAGACTATGGCAGAGGTTTCAAAGAACGGGAGATGTTACCTGACAACCAGTATCAGGTCGACCAAGAGTCACAACCCCTCACCAAGACCGATATCGGTAATAAGTGCGCGACGTCAGAGGGGCAGTACTACCAGAGCACTGGGTTTGGCGCTCACAGTCGCCACAGGAATATGAATTTCGAGACAAACTATTTACAGGAGACTCAATCATGCTAGCCTGTATGCCAGAAGACCAGCAGTTTGCATTCCCCTCACGTCTGTGCATAAACATGCTCGTTTGAAACATCAACATTGGAGTGAGGGAGAGTGGGCCAATGTGATGTTCAGTGGCGAGTCCCGGTTTAGTCTGAGTAGTGATTCTCGGCAGGCAAGGATATGGAGAGAACGTGGAACATGTTTTGAACCAAGAAATATAACGGAAAGACATCAAGGAGTAATGGTATAGGCAGGCATGATGGATGGCCGCACAGACCTCCATTTCTTTGACGCGGGGTCTGTGACTGCTCAAAGATACAGAGACGAAGTTCTTGAGCCTTATGTTCGCTTGTTTCGAGGTGCTATCGGTTCTGACTTCATATTCATGGATGATAATGCACCATGCCACCGAGCGATGCTGATTGATGACTTCCTTGAAACGGAAAACATTCAGCGCATGTCATGGCCTGTGAACTCCCCTAATTTAAATCCTATCGAGCATGTATGGGATATGCTCAGGAGACAAATTGCAGCCCTTTCACTCCCATCAAGCTCCGTTACAGAACTGAAGAGAGCTCCCTAAGAAGCTTGGAACCGTTTGAGCCCACAACTCATTCATCTCATAACAAGTATGGTAAATCGCTGTGCACCATGCCTGGCTGTCAGAGGTGACCACACGCCTTATTAAACTGCAGCTTCAGTATTTTATTTACTGTCTTTCATTTTTTCTTTAAAGTGTAAATCCTTGCTATGCTCAGTTTTATTTTAAACTGCTACTTTGGATAGTAAAATTAATTATCATTCTTTTGATTTGCTTCCTTATTTTATAACCATTTTACACTCGCATATCATGTTTCCCGCCATTCTGATTTACAGTTCCTTCTTTATTAACATAATTATCAATTATGCTTAACTTTTGGACACCAGTGTATAAATGTGATAAAAGTTGAGTAAATAAGATTTGATTATTTTAACAAGGTAATTAGCAAAATCTTTTTATTTGAAAGTTTTAAAATAAATGTAAATCATTTTAAGTATTAATAGTTTGCACCCTTTTAAAATCTTGCACTTTTTTTGTGAAGTAAAAAGTGTAGCAATGTTTCCTCATCAAAATGAATGTAGTGTAGTGTCCTTATCAAATCAAGAAATAATATCAAATATTCAATTTAATTTATATTACTAAATTTTTTTTTTTTTGGCTAGATTTAGAGACTTATTATGGATTTTACATGGTTTAAAGTGTTATGTTTCATTATTGCATTTGATTTCTACACACACTTTTACATGGCGGAAAATTTTTTTTTAATTTTCTTTTTTAACAACATCTAACAGCAAGTAGTTTTTTTTTTTTTAAATTTCTATTCCCATTTCATTTTTTTTATTTATTTTAATTTTTTTAGTTTTTATTTTTAGTGAATGTTATCTTTTTTTAAATTTTTTATTTTGAGTTATATTTCAGTTTTGTTTTGTTTTTAGACGGAAGATGTTGGCATGAAAACTATAAATATGCTGAGTGATCAAGGGGGTAAGAATTAAATTGTAATTTTGTAACCCCTTGCTTAACTAATTATGAATATCACATTCATACTTTTTATTTTTATTCTTTAAATTAAGTTCTTAAGTTTTAAGTCTCAAATTTATTATTTTTTGTTTTTTAGTAACATAACATTTTATAGACTGGCTTAGTAGATAATAATGGTTTTGAAAACAAATTTAATTTCAAAATTATCTCTGTGTAATCCATTTAATTTATTCTTAAATTCGTAGAACAACTTGATCGCATTGAAGAAGACATGGACGTCATTCATACGGACATGCGTGAAGCTGAAAAAAATTTAACTGGCATGGAGAAGTGTTGTGGAATTTGTGTGTGTCCATGTGGAAAGTAAGGATTCAGATCAAAAATAAACTTTCTAAATCTATTTTTAATATATTTTTTTAAGCATTTTGAACCTCTTTCATCTTTAAACTGCCTTTTGGAACCTTGTGATTATTTTTATTTAAACCAGGGCTACAGATTTTAAAACTGATTCAGCAGCTTGGAGAAATAATGAAGATGGAAAAGTTATCAATTCTCAGCCACAAAGAGTAGTTGACAACAGAAATGGAGCAGGTCCAACAACAGGAGGATATGTACAAAGGTAACTTTCAAGAAATATTATTTTTAAAAACTATATTTTTTGTAATTGTACCTCTTAATGGCAGTATCTGCTTTAAAAAAGTTAAACCTCTAAATCATGTCTGCTGAAAGTTTTTGACAAATGTAGCATAATTTTTTGTTCCAATTAAAAAAAATGTATCTTTAAATGTTTATATTTATTAATTTAGGCTATATTGTGTGTATTATGTGTGAAATTATAAAAACTAATAACATCTGCTGAATTTTTAATATCTGGAGAAAATATTCTGTATATTTATTTCTGTTCTGCTCTTCATAAAATAAAAGTTAACTCCTTGACTATTGTAATAACTAAAACAGTATTGCTCACTAATCAATTCATGCATGAAGCTATAGGTGATCAGAAGTGTGTATTTTTAAATCAATTACTGAATAGAAAAATTATTAAAATGTAAAATAGACCTTTTTTGGTATGTGGTGTTGGAAACTCAAATAGTGTCTTTAATTGTACCACAAATTTTCATCTTACTAAATCTGACAAATTTTATAAAAAAAAAATGCACATACTTCAAATAATCAAATAACCTAGAATATGCATAAAATCCAATCTGTCAAATTGATCTCCAGGCTAATTTTAAATTTTTAAAAAAAGCCACTAAACTAAAAAGTCATATTTATTTAGAAATGTTATTAAAATACTTGGCTTTTGTTGAAGAATCTATGCGAGTACTGTGAATTAAGTTATTAACTGTAAAAAAAAGAATAGTCTTTAAAATTTTTATCACTTTATCTTTTGCTTTTTAAATTTTATTTATACAAATTAAAATAACATTCCTAATTTTTTTAATTGTTTGTTGGAAGAAATTATGATTTTATAAATGTATACACACTTTCAGGTATTACAATATTGATTCATGGTAGAAAATTAATTTCCTGAAAGCTTATAATTTCAAATTATAAATCAGTCTTCAGATTAATGAATAAAAATATAACTAAAATAAATTCATTGAAAAGAAATCTATTTCTAAAAATATTTTAGTATGAAAACTCCTTTTTATAATTAATAATACTGATTCAATATGAATATTAAATGAAAAGATGTAAATACTGAAATTTCTACCCACATGTTATGATTTAAAGACATTCAAGCCCCATTTACATGGAAACCCACAAAATACCGGCAATTTCGAAATGCAGATGACAGCCGGGATATTTTTTCAACCCGTTTACATGAGAATCGGGTGCGTTTACATAAGAATCTGGTGATCGGTTGATAGATTCACGTAATTATAAAATGTAACCATGGAAACAACTAGAGTTTTTAGCGCGATTATCATAAAGAGGACATGTGATTATGTTTTCGTTTTTTCACCACCAAACATTTCTTTGTTTACTATTATTTATGCTCTTGCACATTTACATTATACCCGCTGAAATGTTGTATTTGACTATACATGGTTGCTCAATTATAGTAAAAGATATCGATTGTTGGAAAAAAAATCTTTTTTAATATCCTGGTAAAAATTCAAGTGTATTGTAAACATGGATAAGAATGACATTTGTTTTCAATACCAACCATTTAGAAACCATCACCACCAAAAGCCAAACTCCCTTTTTACTATTTTTGTGTTCACAAAAAAAAACTTCTAATCAGATCAAATCGGCCACTGGTCCGATAAATTTTGAAAAATCGCCAATTTGGCACGATTTTCTGTGTTGTGTTTTGGAGTAGAAACCCTACGATTTGGCAAGAAAAAACTTGGCGGGATAAGTGGCCGAACAATCCAATCGACTTTGGATAGATGTCTACAGGATTGGAAATTTTTGTTTATTTTAAATTAAATTATATAGAGAACATACATAAAAAAAGATAAAATACATTTAGTTAGCTTAAAAATTTTTTTTATTTGTTTTATACATCTTCAGAGTAGTTAAAACATATTTCTGTATTTAATTATCTAAAATAAAAACACAAAAATCTTATATATAATCATACATGTCATATTAAAACTAGTATATATATATATATATATACTAGCCGTTACCCACCCGCTTCACTGGGTATTTCACGATGTTGTACATATGTATACTGTTTACATATATATTAATTATTGATATCTAGCATTAAGAATTCGATTGTATTGAAAGATATATTTATAGCTGTTACTCTCGCCCCTTGATATAAAAAGAACACAAATTATAATATCTGATTTCTATTTATATCTAAAATAGAAGCAGAAAGATTTTTTCTCTCACTTAACCTAATAATCAAGTGGATTTCCACCAAAGCAACTTTCAGTGGATCTCTACTCCATAAAATAAACATGCATGCTAAATTTCAAGTGTAAATCTAACAGAGCAAAAACGGAATTTTTATCATCAATACCTCGTTGAGAGCACTCTTAGCGGATTCCAATTCAGCAAAAGAAGCATGCGAACCAAATTTTATTATTGTAGTCTTAGCAGTTCAAAACGGGAATTTTGTCTATCAATACGCCCCAATAATTCTCCCCGCTTCCCCCTGGAGTTGATTTCTGTAAAATCCATTCTTAGTGGAACTCTATTCAACTAAAGAAAAGTGCTGAACAAATTTCAAGTAAATGAGTTGAATTCAAAAACATGAATTTTTCTATAACACGCCTTAATCCCTCTCAACCTCACTCCTTTGGGGGTCCGTTTTCGCAAAAATCTTTGTAAAAGGAACTTTATTCCATGAACGGAACATACCTTCTAATTTTCAAGCAGGTGGTTCTATTGGTTGAAAAACAGAAATATTTATCTATTACACCCCTTAATCCCCTCAGTGACCCTTGGGGATCAATTTCCCCCAAAACTATTTTGTAGCGGATCTCTACACCATGAAAGGAATTCGCTTATATACCAAATTTTAAGACTGTACGTCTAATAGTTTAAAAATGGAATTAATTATCTATAACGCCCCTTAAGCCCCCGCAACGCCACTTAGGAAACGATTTACACAAAACCCATCTTATGACAGATCACTACTCAGTGAATGGAATCTGTAAATTCAATTTCGAGATTTTACGTCTAATAGTTTAAAAAAGGTGTTAATTGCCTATAACGCCCCTTAATTCTCCACAATGCCACTTGGGGTCGATTTTCACAAAACCCATTCTGTAGGGGATCTGTACTTTATGAAAGGGATCCGCTTATCAAATTTCAAGACTGTACGTCTAATAGTTTAAAAATAAAAATAATTATGTATAACGCCCCTTAAGCCCCCACACACAACACCACTTAGGAAACGATTTTCACAAAACCCATCTTATAGCGGATCTCTACTCAATGAATGGAATCAGCTTACTAAATTTTGAGATTTTACATCTAATAGTTTAAAAAAGGAGTTAATTGCCTATAACGCCACTTAATTCTCTACAACGCCACTTGGGAGTCGATTTTCACAAAACCCCTGCTGTAGCGGATCTGTACTCTATGAAAGGAATCCGCTTATCAAATTTCAAGACTGTACGTCTAATAGTTTAAAAATGCGAATAATTATCTATAACGCCCTTAAGCCCCCACAACGCCACTTAGGAAACTATTTTCACAAAACCCATCTTATAGCGGATCTCTACTTAATGAATGGAATCAGCTTACTAAATTTCGAGATTTTACGTCTAATAGTTTAAAAAAGGAGTTAATTGCCTATAACGCCACTTAATTCTCTACAACGCCACTTGGGAGTCGATTTTCACAAAACCCTTTCTGTAGGGGATCTGTATTCTATGAAAGGAATCTGCTTACCAAATTTCAAGACTGTACGTCTAATAGGTTAAAAATGGAAATAATTATGTATAACGCCCCTTAAGCGCTCTCAACGCCCCTTGGAGGTCGATTTTCGTAAAAATCATTATGTAGGGAATCTCTACTTTATGAAAGAAATCTGTGTACCAAGTTTCACGACTGTACATCTAATAGTTTAGTAAAGGAAATAATTATCTATAATGCCCCTTAAACCCCCGTAACGCCCCTTGGGGTTTGAACTTTGCAAAATCCGTTCTTAGCTGACGTCTACTCCATGAAGGGAACCTACCTACCAAATTTCAAGTCTGTAGGTTTAATAGTTCCGGTAGATATCGTGATTAATCAGTCAGTCAGTGAGCGAGTCGCTTTTCTCTTTTATGTGTATGTGTGTGTGTGATTTATACCACTTTCAAACATTAGAAATGAAAATTACCATTTGTAAAATTAAATATAAAAAAATCATGTAACATTTTGAAAGTCTGTATTCGCAGTACTATTTAAGTAAAAAGATATAATTTATCGAGAATTACATTCTGAGTGTGGTAAAAAATTAAGGCATTAAAATGTGTGTATTATAGAATATAAAATTGTGTACATATATTGAATATTAAATTCCAGTTCTCTTGTACATGATCAAAATAAAGTCATTTTTAAATCCATAATTCTTTTAAAAAAAAAATATTATTAAATATTTGAGTGGTATCTATTTATTGTGTGAGGATTTCTTAACTCATCTGTTTTCCAGAATTTAACTGATATAAATTTTTCTCACACAGATGTACCTTTTTTTACTGTCGATAACAAATATGCATTTATTGGTATTTGCACAATTAAAATGTAAAATTCAATAATTTTGATAAATTTCATATAAAGACTTTACACTTGTTATTGAAATATCAACATTGTGTGTTAAAGAAATCCGTGTGAAACCCCAGCTGAAATGTATTAAGCATAAGAATACTCTGGATTTTTTTTATATAAGTATTAAAGTCTAAATGCTCATGTATATTGATGTTATCCTGCTAATAAATTTAAGACCTGTATAAATTTCTCGCATTGAGTTAGTTACAAATATTGACGCAAGAAGTGTACTTAAATCAGTTCTATGATATTTATGGGTAATTAAGATCATGAATCCAAATACAACTTTACATATAGACATTTTCTGTAGAATGTTTACTTTCTAAAAGCAATGGAAATATTCAGAATTTTAATATAACATTTTTCAACTCTCTATTTACCCTTAAATGAATAACTTGACATTGTTTACAGTAATCTATATTCATGAATTCAGTAAAAAAAGGTAATTTCAAATTTGTTTCAAAAATAAGTGTTTTATCATCCAAAATCACTGATATTTTTGTGTAACAGCTGCTTAAGGGACAAATTTGGGGTGCTTGTATTGTATAATATTGACCAATTTCTTAAAATAAAAAAACCGCCAAGTGCTGCGATATACAGCCAATAGTAGAAACTGTCCCTGATTTTGTTTGAACACAATAATAGTGACGTAATTGTTTTTTTTTATTTGTTTTGTCTTTTTGCTTGGTGAAATTAGTCAGCAGTTTAATGCATGTTCCAAAATTTGTGGAATGGTACAAGTACTGATTTAGCATTTTTTAGAGAAACTTTGAAGTAATTTAATATTTTGCTCATGTGTAATTTGGGAAACTGAGAAGTTTCATGAAATTTAGGAATGCCCTGGTAGAAGAATCTTGCTTACAATTGGTACATATTGTGATTAATTTAAACTTTGGTAACTTATCGAATTAATGATTTTGATTAATTTAGTCTTAACTTTATTATATTTTCAAACATTAATTTTCAGAGCGAGAATTCTGAATCTCTTTTTCTGATGTCGTTTCATCTTCCATTTTTTTTTAAAGTATTAATGTAATATCTAAAAGGACACTTCAGTTGCATATCAGTAATAACGAAATAACATGTCAATGCATTTCTCCAAATAAGTTTTAAGTTTGGATGAACTGAAGCATATTTAAAAAAATAAAAGAAAACCCTTTGTCAATTTTATTGTATATGTATCCATTCACCCCTTTATTTTGATGTAGTTTTAAGTATATGCAATGTGTAGATTTATTTTTTTAAATTAATGTAAGGAAAATTAGGGTGGTTTAAAAAAATATATAAGCTCTAATATTTAATATGTAATTTTGCAGTTTTGATGAACAAAGGTTTATTGTATTTTTAAGACATGAAAAAAGGTTTATCGAGATATTTTACAAAAAATATGTGTATATATTGTTATACATGTATTTGTTTCTTTTATTCAACTTCCTTCTATAAGTTGCATGATTTCAGTATTCTAATTTGTTCTATGTAAATTTTGAAAGTTGACTGTATAGAAGTGGATTTTATAATTCTGCCAGTTTGTAAGATCTGGAATTTCAAAATTCTTGTGATATTTCATTTAATCTAGACCCATACCATATACAATTTCTCAAAAATACTATGAAAAGTTTTGTAGCTAACCTATATACAAATGTTATAGGTTTTTGCTTTCTAGTTTCTGGTATATTTCACACAGTTGGCTGACTAAAAGACTAATTTTTGCCATTAATTTCTTTCAAAACAAGGGAAGACCATTTCAAATCTTACTTTTGTAAATGTATTGTATCCAAAAAAGAAAAAAAGCATTAATTTCATTAAATTAATTTTGATAGTATTGAAATTAAAGTAAATAAAATTCGCAGAAACTTTGAAGAAAAAAATGTTTTTATAATTTTTTGTTTACTATTAATTTCCGAATCACTAGGTGTTTAAAAATGTAAGTTTTTATGTTATAAACCTAAAGTGAACATTTTAAAAATTCTGCATAATTTGACCTTTCTTTTTGTTTAGGAGATAATTTTATTTTTTTTTTTTTTATTGTTTAGGTTAATGACATTTTGTGACTCTTTTGTAAATATTTTTAAAAAATTAATACTTTTTTGTTGTAAATAAATTGCTAAAAGCCATTCATAAGATTTTCAGAAAATTTTATTAGATATTATCAATAAGATAAAAATTGAGATATAATAATTGTACATGATATTATGCATGTTGAATATTGGCAGATCCTCGATTTGTCCTTATAGTATAATATTACTTTCAGATAGTGTGTTTGTCACAGGTTCGAGCCCAGTACCACTAAAGACCCGCCGTGTAGGGCAGCGATGCACGTTAAATATGTCGAGAGCTGAAACGTCCTCCTGTTGGTGTGGTGTGGTAGTTAGGAGAGGGGGGTGCCAGCTCAGGTGTCGTCCACGTCACTTGACCATGGTTCAAAATTACGTGGTCCGTCGCCAAAAGCCCTCGTGTAGCTGAACAGTTCGACGTTAAATTCAATCAATCAATCAATTCAGATAGTGTGATTTATATAGCAGATCATGAAATGCTTTATTTACTTATAGTGCATTCATGTAATGCTAAAATTAAGTGTCAATAAATGATGTATATTAAAATGAGTGTGAAAACATGTTTCTTAATTTATTCAAAAATGTTCAGTTAATTTATTTCTGAATGTTGGAGACAGGCCTTTTTAAGAAAATTCAAACCTTTTGAAGGGTAATAATTAGAAAGGAAGTCAGTGTATAAAACATACCAAATATTTGTTTTTATAAGATTATTTCAGATACCTAAAACCTTTAAATGATGTCAAAAGTAATTTTATTTCCATCTCAGAATTTCTAATTATTAAACAAAAACTTTAATATTAACCAACTTCAATTAAAAAGCTAAATTAATTTTTGTTTGTAAAAAAAGTGTGTATTTTCTTTGATATGCAATGTTTTCATAAGAACTTGTTCATAGTATGTTTTATAATTGTGGGATTATTTAATCCTTTGAGGTGAATAAAGTAGTATTAAGCCTACTTTTATAAAATAATTTTGTAGATATGTGTGTGTATAAAGGGATATCTTTTGGTACATTAAATCAAGGTTTGCTCTAATAACAAAAATTAAATGGTTAAGTAAAAGTGAATCAAAATTGAAGATTTTAGAAAATGAAATGTTCTTTTTAAGTTATCCTCGTGTATTTAAGGGAATGTTAATATTAAAACAGTTCATTATATTGGTTATATCAACTTTGACAGTAAAAAAAATCAATACACCTTTATGGAGTAATTTAATTACAAGATATTACAAATTTTTTACTTATATAGAAACACTCAATAAGATAAATCAGGAAAATTAACAAAAAAATGCAATTTTATTGTGTACTTCCATAAAAATTATATTGTAATAATTTCAAATCAATATCAAAAACTTGTCATAAAAAAATGTATCATCTTATTAAAATATTAGAAACATCATGCAGAGCATACTAAATGTAAATTTATTTACATCCTTCCCTGTACCTGAATAGAATATTATTTTCATCGGAAATGGGCACTTGTAAACTTCCGAATCTCGAACAGTTCCATCAAATTATTAGTGCTATGTTGCACTAATACATTATTAGTATCCTCTTATAAATTATTAGTATTAGTGCAAATTATTAATATCCTCTGTTGACCAACGTGAGCACTCGACAACAGCAGCCATCTTTAATCTCTGGCGCAATGCATCATGGGACTCCACAATTTACCACCAAAAGTACCTAGTCGAAAGAGGGTACGAAATCTAGACTTGCATTTCGACCTAGCAAAATGCCGGGTCGTCGTGTAAACAGTACAAAGCGGATTCGATCCGGCATATTGCCAGCAATTTTCGCCCATGTAAACGGGGCCTCAGTGTGTATTATTTTTGAAGTATATAGTAAAGTAATCCTGTCTTATTATATTAAATTATTATAAATATTGAATGAATTTGTATGTATTATATATTAATTTGCATTGACTTTGTTATGTTACATCAAAAATTATAAAAGAAAAAAGTAATGTTTCTACTAAAGAGAAATTTTGAGTTTTTCACTTTTGATATTGAACTATTAACTGCATCATATCTAATAAATTCAACAATTGCTATTATTGAATATCACAGATTATTGTGCTTAACAACATTAAATACTCTGCACATCACTTATGTAGCTCTGTTTAAAAATTTCAGATTTAAGATGTACTAATGAGAATTTTTTTTAAGGCTATCTTTGTATAATGTTAATAGGACCTGAATTCAGAACATTTCTTCAATTAGAAAAGTGTTCCAACATTAATTTTATATTCTGATTTTACAATTCAATTTTTTAATATATATATCAACATATTTTGTTTCTGTGTCAATTTATTTTGTTCTTATATTAAAGAGATTCCACTTGTTATATGATATACCATAATGCTAAAAAAATTTTCAGTTTACATGTGAAAGGGAATTGTTTTTCTGAATTCCCTCTCAGATTTGTATTGGAATATTTCATTATTTTGAACTCAAATGAAATTTTCTTTTATATGTATATATAATTCTTAAATTTCAAACATTTAAAAAATGTCACATTTGTTGCTTTTTTTTTTCTTACTGATACTATTAACAGTTGCAATTATTTTCCTAAACATTTTGATCTTTTTAAATGAAATATATATACATCTAAAGAATTTTGGAAACAAACTTTATTAAGTTTTTATTTGTGGCTTAGAAATAGTTCTTTAAAATATTATTGGTCATCACAATATTAATATATAAATTTTTAAAGTGAAGTTCCTTAGCAGATTTTTAACTTTTGCTACATTAGTTTTGAACACTTATTCATATATTAATATTTATCCTAATATTAAAAATTCAACACTTTTCAGAATTACTCATGATGCACGTGAGGATGAAATGGAAGAAAATATGCAACAAGTCAGTTCTATAATTGGAAATCTGAAAAACATGGCAATAGACATGGGAAGTGAAATAGATTCCCAAAACCAACAGTTAGACAGGATCAATATGAAGGTATATCTCTTTTTTTATTTACAATTAAAGCTTGGTATTATAAGATTCTGAGTAACTATGTTTATTATTTTTTATAAGTATTATTTGTTTAATTTTCTGAAATTACTTGATTGTTACATCTTAAAACTAAGCAATTTTATGTCAAATGCTTAGTTTTTTTTTTTTTAAATATCATCACCTTTACCATCAACAATTAGGTATTTATTTTTTACCTTTACAAAAATATTCAGTAAATGAAGAATTGAGGGGGGAGGGAAAAAATGTTTATTATTATAACTGCTAACCTTTTCATTTTCCTTGCAAAATTCTATTGTTTGAACAGATTTATTGAATTTTTTTTCTACATATTAATTAACTGTAAATATTCAACCTTGTTAATTCATCTGTTTTAAGAAAAAGTGAGGCTCTCCTTACCTGAATGTAAATATATTTGAATAATCAATTTCTTCTCCATTAAATTAAGTGTTGCTACATTCAGATAATATTAATTGTATTTTGCAAAATGTACTGATTTTAATTTTATTTACTGCGAAACATATAAAATCATTTGATTTATAGGCCAATAGGCTACATTTAAAGGCTTGATATAGAAGGGCTAAAGTATATTAATCTGTTGAGTCTCAAAGTCCTTGAATTGTGGAAGCTTGGTTAAGTGGAGTGTCATACTTGTTATTTGACTGAGATTCAAAATTATAATATTTGTAGCAAATTGTCCTCAATGAGTTTTGAAATAATGCTAATAAACAATCAATAATACTTTTCGGTTATAGGGACCATGAGTTGGTGACCCTTTTTTGAGTTGAAGCCAACATGAACATCGGCAAACTATTGGGTGTTTGCCAATGTTCAAAGTTGATGTTAAAAGTAGTAGGACTCATTTTTTTAAAAAAATTTTATTCAGGACAATAATACAAATGATGAACAGGAATGTATGGACTGGAATGTTGTCTAGCTCACTCATCACGACCTGTTAAACCGCCTCTACCAATCCGTGATGCTTCACCTTGAGTGTCAATTTTATTCTTGGGAACAGAAAAAGTCTTGCGGGGACTGTAGGGGGGGATGAGGCAGCGTTGCCACATTGTACAGGGTAAGATACTCAAGTACAAACTTCATGCACACTTTCTTCATGGCTAAGATTCTTGTCATGGTCTCAAACACTTGGGTTTGAGGAATGCTTAGTTCATCAGCAATCATTCTGATACTCATCCTATGATCAGTAAATTTTTCACTCGCAACACATTTTGGTTGGTCTTGCTGGTCGATGGGCGTCTGGAACGGTCATCATCTTCCACTCTTTCCCTATCTTCTCGGAACAGCTTGTGCCACTTAAAAACACCCGATATACCCATGGCAGCATCACCGTAGGCCTCTTTAATCATGTTGTGAGTCTCTCTGCCTATTTTACCAAGCTTTACACAAAGTTTGATTGTGTATCGCTGCTCCAAAAAATGCTTTGATTTTTCGTGACAAGGGTTCACAATACTAGCGGCCTGCTCTCTTCAATGGCTGACTGACGATTTTTCCCATCATTCCTAATATCCCCCTCCACCAATCGTGCATGCGCACACCACCTCTCGTTCGCTCAGGAAAAAAATGAGTCCTACTTTCAGAACAGAATAAGTATGTTATATGCCCGACAGCCGCCATCTTAGAATTTTTTTTGGCAAAAAGTCATTTCTTGCCAAACACAGTGTCTACTGTCCACCAGGTTAGGCCTAATGTTTAACTCATAAGGAGGATCTGAAAATGTAAACAAAAGTAGGCCCTTTTTGGCACCATATTTGGTGAGAGGTTGGTGGTCGGGTCTCATCGATATCTTTGTGCAGAACATACCCTGTATGGTTTTTTCTTATGTCATCAGCCATTGGCTTCATGACACAAAATAAGCTTATCAGTCCTACAATAAATAACAAGCATCACTTCTGCTAACAGAATCTTGGATTGCAAGAACCAGTTCTTCACCCAGAGACCAATGGCATTATACCTCCAGCATTTATTTCTTGCCTACTACCATCCATATGGTGTGACAATTTAGTAAAAAAACAACTGCAATAATATTTCCTTCTATTGAAGAAGATGCATGCATCTTCATTCACTGTCATATTCTAGATTTTTATTGCATTAAAATGGTGGATGAATCTTATAACAGCAACTGGTATAAGCCCGAATTTAGTATATTTTCTATATATTATCATGTTTGATTTCTCTGTTAACTTGCCTTGTTGACATATTTTGAATGTTATTGTTTGGTCCCTGTAGCCAATCATTCTTGCAATCCTTAACACTAGAATGCTGTTTGGTGTCATTTCAATACCAAGGCATGTAAATTTTTAAATTCTTTTTATTTCTATTAGATTTTGAAGGAAGCTTTTGCTTAGGGAAGAATTCACTTGGAAAGTTTTGGAGAATTATCTTTAAAGTTATTTTATGGATAGATTTACCTTTTAATGCCTGTCTGGTCTGAATTGGACATGGCAGCAATTTCAAATTTCTTTCTTTTGTGTAATTGTTCTATTGCATTGTGAGTATGTCAAGAATAGGAAAGTCTTGAAATGGTAGTTTTTTGTCATATGGGTCTTCAAGTGTTCTGTTTTAACTGCTTCAACAGCCTTCACTGAGTAAAACATCAAAGTTTTTTAGACTTGATATAAAAGCCAATTCAAAATGTATAATCTGTGAAAAACAGGATAAATTCGCAAAGGTTTCAGAAATATGTAACGTTTTGTTGGAAACTATATAAGCTGTAACAAGCCAGAGCACAACATGACAATCAATGAATAATTATCGCTTAGTAGGATTTGTTGTGTCAATTTATTCAAGTTATAGCATTGAAATTCAATAAATGACTGAAATTTTGGAAAGCTGCTACTTTAGAAAGTAAGTTTTTATTGAACATATTTCCTTACCTCTGGGGGGGTGGGAATTAAAAATGAGATCAAAGCCAGAGACTTTCTAAGTGTGGGGTTTTGAAATTACTTGAACCTTTTCAAAATATGGGGGAAAATATCACAGTTGATAATTTTTTCTGCTTGTCTTGAATTGGTTAAGAAATTTAAAAAAAAGACAGAAGGATTTAGTTTACAGGATAAATAGAGCCAGACAAATTCTAGAATGTATAAAATCAGGAAAAACATAGTCAACAAAAGTATTGAAAAATGGACTCAACACTTACAGTTTACCAATGTAAAGTCAAATGGAACATAATTGTGAGTTAAATTTATTAATGCATTAGAATTGCAAATAATTCAAAGAAAACTCCCCAAACCATCAATTTTTTGTAATGCAACAAAATGCAGTATAGATATTCTTGAACAATTGAAAAGCCAATATTTGTAGTCAAAGCAGGTTCTAGAACAGGGCAACCTTTTATCTTTGGTGTGCCAAACCAATCTACTAATGATTCAGTGTGCCACACAGTAAGACAATTTTTAAACAATGCAATTCCCATGATAATACAAGCAGAGTTAAAGAATAGAGGTCAATACCATAGATTTACAGTATTATTATATATTAATTTTGCATCATTTAAAAATATTTCCTAACATAAAAATAAACAGCATAAAAATATAACTATTTCTTCTTCAAAAATTTAAAACTAAAATTTATGTATAACATAACGTGCTTTAAACATATTTATTAAAATAAGAATAAAATATAAGTATATCCCTTCATCCTAGTTAAATATAAAGATAAATAAAATTTTTAATGCACGAAATTAGTGCTTGCTCTGCTCTACTTTCATGTTACCCAAAATCAGGCATACAATTAATGACTTTACATTTGACACAATTTTGAGCATTCAGTTGTTAAGCAATTTCTGTGCAAACTCGAAATATTTTTTATATAAGGAAAGATTTTTTACTTAGATTTGTAGATCCAAAAGGGGAAGCAGAATTCATGCAATTTTCTCTCTTCAAACTGTTAAATCTCTCCAGAAGTGATATTCAATAATTTACTAAATAGCTGTACATTTATCTTTAGATCTATTTTTTAGATTTTTTCGTAATTCCGTAAATGTCCATTATTCTGAAGATATTTGTACAATAAGGTCCATTACAAATTTATCAACTTCCAACCACTCAAAAACGGACAAATATGTAGAGTAGTAAGGAGTACCACTGAAAATAGTACTGCATGCCACATGTAGCACACATGCCATAGGTTGCTGACTTCTATTCTAGAAGATAACACTATAAGCACTTTGATTATTTTCTAATGTGGGATGGTAAAAAATTATCTGTTTTATCGAAATGAGCTGAAAAATTTAATATATTGAAAAACCCAGTAAAAGAAGCAGGAAGGGTGAAGATGGAAAAGCAAATTGAAAATACACCCAAGAGTATTAGAGGTAAAATAAAATATCATAGAGAAGCATAACAAAAAATGTATCAGTTATATTAGTCGGTTGAGTATAAGTAATGTAAGTAGTTACAAAATAGTTTTTATTTCCATACAAAATGTTGTGTAAAGAGTATTAAAATGCTCCCATTTTATTTAAATTCTTCACTTAATAGTGACACTTGACTAGTGTCTTAGGGGGTAGCAAAATTTCTGAGATTCTGTTAGATAACGAATGGAAAAGATTGGCTATAACTTCAGAATATGAAATAAATAGGTTTATATAGTTATATATATACTTTAAAAAAATTATACTTGGAACTATCTTCAAATATGTTTTAGAATAATTTATTAGCAGATGTGTTTTCTTTAAATAGTTAAAAGCATAGCAATATTAAGTAGCTCTTTTCTGCCTTTTTTATAATAGAATTGTTCATTTTGTCTAGTTTTTCTTTAATTTTACTATTGTATCTTTGGTGACAATTATATTTCTTTTCAAGGCACAATCAAATGAAACTCATATTGTTAATGCAAATGCAAGGGCTTCCAAGTTGCTAGGCAAGAAAGAATAAATCCTTCAGATTACGTGAAACCTCATCATTGATGGAGTAGAGTTCCGGTGTCTTAAATATTGTTAGCTGGTTCAGTGTATCCTACCATCTTCTCAAAAGCTCAAACATATTGTTTCCTGCTTTTTTTCAGATGGTAGATTCAAAGGAATGTCTTTATGTTTCTGTTACTTTGTATCTTCTGAACTTCAACATTGTTTATTTCTGAGGCACAAGCTTGTTTTGGAGGTTACATCATTACCGTATTGAAATTATGTTTGGTACTTATTATTTTTTTAGTAAAAATTTTTTTAAATATATATATTTTTAGCTTAATTTTATAAACATCAAATGCTTCCTTTAAAAACAACCAATGAAACTGAGAACTGTATTTTTTAAGTGTTATATTTACAGATTTGATATGTAGATATCAAAAGTATCAATTTATTGAATTTAATATGTATCATTTTTGCTTTTGGAAAGTTCATGCGTTTTGTTGGCTTAGTTAGATTTTTTTTGTGGTAAAAAAAAGAACATGTAATATTGATCCTCTTTAAACATGGTGCCTCATGTTCCTATATACTTACTTAGACCTCATTTTTTTAAATTTCTGTTATTTTATCACCTTTGTTATGTTTCTGTTGAATCAGTGTCTGTTACATCTTTGATTGTTTATTTGTTCAATGTTTAATTTACAAGATTGGTGTTTTTAAAATGGAATTTTTCTTGAGTGCTTTAATCAGAAAGTCTGACTTGCCAGAGAATTTTTAAGAAAAATAATTTGATACGTGTCAGGGGGGAAAAGCACAGTTTTGTATTTTGTATATTAAGTGTCTGATTGAAATATTTTGCTACACAGACCACTTCTGATGTATTTAAGGGGGGTGGGGGGGTAAAGAAAAAGAAACAAATATTTTATTGCTAAAAGAATTTATAAATTTTAAGAACAATTTTTGAACTTATATTTTTACGTGAAATCTGAACTGGAAGGAAAAAAAAAGAAAATCTGTTATGAATCATATTTTGTATATATATGTGCAATAAAACATTAATTGTGGTTTATTGAAAGTATATCTTTTTTCTGTAAAAAAAAATCTGGTTTTTGCATTATAAAAGTATTATAGGTCTGCCATGGTTTTTCAATTAAATTCTTTCACACAATGTTATCTATTTGGGTAAGAAGTATTGCTTAAATGAAATCCAAAATATATATATTTATAAAGTGTGAGCTTAACTTCCAAGTTACTATTTGTTGCATAGTTGATATACTTGGGGCATTTTTGATGCAAAATGTTATAATTTGGTTAAAATAGGGAAGTGATTAATGTGCATGGTTAAAAATAATCTGTCTGTGTGTGTTTATGTTTAATTTATTATTTTTGGATTTTCTTTTTTGACAATATATGGTAGTCACTTTTAACTGAATCATTAATTTTTTATGTTTAATTAAAAACAAAATTATGTAACAAAAGCCTACTTTTTTGTTCTACAGAAGCAATATGTGTTTGCTCAGTATATGCAGCGATATCATTCTCTTTTAAACAATTTATAGAAATAAATAAGTGACAATTTTAAATATTTATTTGCCTTCTTTTTTCCCTTTATAAATTTGTAATATTTTTGCCCTTATAAAATGTTTTACTCAAAAGAAATTGAAAAATATATTTTTTTAAAAAATCCAGATCCTTTTATATAATTCATAAATTTGATAAACCACAATTTTTTGCATTTCAAATTCTTTGTTTTTTAATGAATGAATTTGAAATATATTTTTACAATTCTATACCCATTTAACAATTTTATAGTATTTAAAAAATTCTTGTATTTTTTTTTTAAGTGAGTGGTGTCTGATTGTAATTTATGTATGGGCTTGAAATTGAGTCTAATGAGTGACATATTTTCTTTGCTGAAATTTTTTGTGAGAAAATGCTTTGTAGCAAACAAGAAAAATATGCAATTTTTCATAAGTATTGAGGTTTGTTTCCTACGTTTTTTAGTCATACAAAATGTTAATTAATTTTGTTGAAGGAAATCATTGTTAAAACAATTCAATGATATAAATTTTTCAAAAATATTGTTCTGTTGCATGTGTGTTTGAATTTGTAAAAAAAAAATTAGAATTTCATGAATATTTTAAAAATATTCTGTCTTCCATAATCTTGGTTCCTAGAGAAGAGTAAATAGTAATTTTATAATTACATTGTACTGTTTGTTATCTGTATCATATAAAAGCTAATTAGCAAAATAGTGTATAATTGGTATGCACACACGCATATTTTTTTTAATATTTAAACTCTTTAGATGCACAATTATGAGTTCCTAAAATACATACTTTTTCTTGTTACTTCTACTCATTTCTTCAATTTACATCATTTATCAAATAATTATGAATAAATTATATAAACTCAATAAATTCAATTTTTCATTATGTTTTATAAGGTATTTATTCAGTGAAGATTGAAGTTGTAATCTTTTTTTCAAATGTTTATTAAAAGAATATTGGTAATTTATATAAAAGCTTGAGTAACTCCCAAAATTAATGTAATAAGTAAAATTTTTTAAGTATACACATTTCATTTAATCAGTTCTATTACTTCTGAATTTATTTTTGTATAAGAATTAACTCAAAAGATTTCATATCTTGTTCTGATTAAATGCATGATGCTTAAAGAATTTATGAATCCTATTTAATATCCAAATTACTACTTAAGTTGTGTTTGTATTAATATATATACATATATATTTGTATACAGAGATTGATTGCACTTTTAATTTCACAATTTGTTTTTTGACATAAATCAAATTTCATGGCGTCAATTTGTATGAATAGAGCCCAGAAAAGGATTGATAGGCACCACCATTACTGCTTTCATTTTTTTAAAAATTCCCATGTGTGTTTTACCCCTCAACTGGTTACTTTTCGTTAGCATTCAAAATGCCTTATAGTTTAAGCATTAGTTATCTAAATAAATGAATACTTTTCAAATTCATTGAACTGTTTGATATGTAATAATGTAACTCATATGAATTAACTTTCTGCATGAGCTCAAAATATATTCTTCTCAATGTAACCTATTTATTATAAAAGTTTCTTAATGAAAAGGGTATGGAGAAAATATTAATTGTGTGTAAAAATTCTTCATTAATATTTCCTCCTATTCTTCTGTATGTACGCACAGCAAGTAATTTTAATCAGTTAAGGGGTTATTTAAAAACAAATAAAATTATGTAAACAAAAAATGTTACATTTTTATCTTAAGAAATGAAGTTATCTCTCTCTTTGTACATAGATTTGTAATGCTATTTTCATACTTATTGGTACATTGCAAACTTATGGTGCTAAACTAACCAAAATTTATTACAGTATTATGGCAAATATTGTGAGCACACTTTGCAACTTTGTATTGCTAAAATTTAAAATACATCCTGCCCATAACTCTTTTTTATTTCTATAAAACTGCTGCATATAAATTCTCTTATATAAATTACAAAAATTATAAGCATAATTGATGAACATAGTTTTTATAACATATTACTCATCATATTTGTGAAGATAACAGTATTATATTGAGGCTTATCATTTGCAGCTGATTTTTTAAAAATTGTGTGGCAGTTTTTATATACAAAATTATATCTACAAAAATAAATTACAATTTTTTTATACTTATCTTGATGGATAAAGTCTGAATTTATATATATAAATTAATCATTGCTAAATAAATTTTGAATCACAAAATTTCACAATTTCTTTATCAGAAACAAATTACAGCATAAATAACTTAATACTGTATAAAGTCTTAAAATTCTGGGTGAAGCCTAATAAAAATGGATTAAATACTGATTAAAAAACTTTTCAAATTGAAAAGTAAAGAAATAATTGTAGTAAATTTTATTGGTATAACATCCAGTCAGTTTTGTATTGTAAATTTTTTGACAAAAGAGGAACATTTTTAGAATAAATAACTAGAAATTTCAAGTATTTATGCTTAAAGTGTTACTTTTAATTATATTGAATATTTAAGTAAATGAATTGGAAGAAAAATCAATCCATTATAGGTGAATAATTAATACATTTTCCTTCACATTGGCATTAATGTTTCTGGCATGTGTTTCTTAATAATTAGGCATTTTTTTAAAATTGATTCAAATTTTAAATTATATGGAACTCAGTAAAATACATTTAACTATATACAATTCTGATGACAAGTCAGGCCACCTTTATTATTATTTTTATGGTTTAAATTTCATATCATTTTGTTTATAATTTTTCGCTTTTTTTCAGTTTTGTTCTAAAAATATTTGGTTAATACATCTGAATACAATTTAAATTCATTGAAATATATAAATATACCATTCTTGACTTTGAGAATAAAAGATTTATTTTATTTAATTCTTTGATTTTCTACTGTATGGAAACTGTAAAGCTTTTTGTATAAAAAAGTAACTGTGTGTATTATTTGTCACCATTAAAACAGATAATATATAATCTCAATCTTGTGTTGTAGATTTGATGTTATAATTTTCTTCATTATTGTTTTTTTTTTTTTTTTTTTTTTTTTGTCTTTTAAGTTGGAAATTTAAATTAACTAAATTTCATTTTATAAATACCTTATACAGTAGAAAAATAAGATAGAGATATCAAAACTATGTTATTAATGATTATCCCTTTTATATTGAGATTATTATATAAGGTAAGATTTATTAAATTACAGTATTCATACCATTTTTAGCTTTAGGTCTTTTATTAGTTTTAAAGTGTCTACCTATTTAATTTATTTACCTAAGAAACGTCTAAAGTAATTTTCAAACCATGCATGTTCCAATACTTATTTTGACTATTTTGTTGTAAAGTTAAGTTCTATTTTGTTTGCAATTATTTGATCATTCCAAATATGTTATCAACATTTCCAGTGATAAATGGTAGCATTTTCCCACTAGTTAAGAAATATAGTTCTAGTTCTACCATGCATGTTCCAATACTTATTTTGACTATTTTGTTGTAAAGTTAAGTTCTATTTTGTTTGCAATTATTTGATCATTCCAAATATGTTATCAACATTTCCAGTGATAAATGGTAGCATTTTCCCACTAGTTAAGAAATATAGTTCTAGTTCCAGTACTGGATGTTGTACTTAAAATAATGGCACAAATTAATAGTTAAATAGTGTGGATAAATGTTGCGATGTTAAAAGTCAGATATCTATTTGTAGAAATTTGATGTATTGGTGCTGTTAAATCCAAACCCAACTCTGCATGTTTGTTTCTGAACAATCCAAACTAACTTTTAGTACTTCAGAATGATTCTCAACAGACTTTGGTGTTGAAAAGGGGTTTTTTTTGTCTCCCTTTTTCCAATGATTTTTTAAAAATGATTGTTATTCATTCTGATCTAGTGTTTTAAAATGGCTACTTATGTGCTTTTCTTAAATAGATTAACTGACCTTAGCAATTATTGAAATTTAGTGTAAATTTGGCTTATTAAAATGGTTTTTTTCTCCCAAAAAAACCACATGGTCTAAGTTATTTAAATTTTTATGTTACACAATTTTCAAATTTTCTGTTGAAAAATTTTTTATATTTAACTATTTTTTAACTTGGAACCACAAAATTTTAAATTATTTCAAAACATGTGAACTTATATATTTGATATTTTAGTCTTCAACGTTGTAGATTGTTTGCAAACTCACCTTCAATATCCATGTCTTTTGTGAATCATTATATAAGGTAGACTCATATGAATTTAAATGTTACTATTAGTATCTCTGTCATATGTGTGCATTCTTAGAATTTTAGTAGCCATCGTATTTACTTTAACTTGTCTGTAATAAGCAGTATTCTGTGTTTTGTTAATGCTTTGTAATTTTTGATATGGATTATTTTTATCCCAGACTATTTTGCAGAAAAATGATTTTTTTTTTTTGTTGGGTTTATTATCATGAAAAATATTTCTACCATTATTAACCTCAAATCAGAGATGAATATTTTCTAGTGCTGAGGCATTTTACTACATCTGTACATACTTTTCTCATTTACCATGCATTATATGTATATCTGATCTGATATTGATTATCAGCTTCACGTATTACTACTTGAACCTAATATTTTCCTTCTATTACTCAGCAAGCATAGGACCTTATTTATTTAATGGGTTCCCAGCTCCATAGGTATCTGATTGTCTGAGATATTAGTGACCTAATTAATTTTATGTAATTGATTCCAAACACAATTTACTATGCTTGAAGCTGTCTAAATTAAGCACAAAATATTTGTTACTGAATTATTTTCATAACCCATTTTCTGTATTGTTGCAAGTGAATTTGTATGCTTCATTTTAACTTCATGATGAAGAATAAACTCTAACTGAAACAGGTGCCCTGTGAAAAGTATAAAAATTTCATTTTAGGAATTACTTTTTTTTAAGTTGAATAATTTTTTGCAATTTATTAAATGGCAATATTTTGATTATTCATCAAATATTTAAGTTTGTAAAGCTACATATTGCTCACTGTTTATTTATGTCTGTAAATATTTTAAGAAAGCTTTTATTAAACTTACATGGATGAATATCTCCTTATTGATTTTTTGAAACAAATTTAAATTCTGTTTAAAAATTATGTGAAGGTGAGTGTTTCCATTATTTATATGTCATTTTCATATTTCAAAGTCTACATTACTTTTAATTTTAATTTTGGACTAATCTAACCGGATATATTCTCTTTTTGTTATTTATTTGGAATGTTTTTGTGTGCTCTATTTATGTTTGTAAACAGTGAGTGAAACTGATTTAAAGAAACTCTTTCTTGTCTCTAATTTTACTTAACCTTTTTCTAAGTATGTTTAGTGGATTTTATTGTTCATCATGAGATACATGAAACTTTTGGAAATGGATTTAATTTATTGTCATAAAGTGCTACAGAAAAGTCTCAATAATTCAAGCTGAATGGAATTGAGCTTAATTATAAATCAGCCATTTAATTTATAGAAGACAATTTCAATAAAACAAAATTGTTTACCAATAATATTTGAACTGCATTGTGAACTGAACTGTACACATTCTTAATGAAGCAGAAATTAAAGTAGTGTAAGATTACTTACAGTGTAGCATATTTATTTAAAAAAAAGTTTAGACCTTGAAAAAATTTTTAATTTTTATTTTATCTCTGCTCATTTATGAAAAACTTGAAATGTTGAGACGCTACAATACATATAATTGAAAAACATAATTAGATACTGGTTCAATGAGTGGTATAAAATTATAAAGAATTTATGTCAATTGATTGAAGTTTTGGGTAAATGGGTTAAGTAAAAATCACTATTTTACTCTGCCTTATGTATTTTATTGTGTATCTTTAAAATACTTTTAAGTGTAACAAAGATGCATTACAATCCCATGCCGTCCGTCATTGATATATAGGCCTTACGTTTTTCATTTTTATTTCCTTAAATATGCTTTTACTTGAATTTTCCCTACATTTTTTTAAAATTTATATTTGATGCTGAAATAGCCTATGACAGAGTTCGACATAAAATTACTAATTGAATAAGCCAAAATTGAATAATTATGCCATGCTGAATTTATTTGGCATCTTAAATTTTTTCTTTTATTTAATAAAATTGTATATACATGTACCTTTATGTTTTGTTGCTATCTAGTAAACATTTTTGAAAGTTGTTGTTTTTAATGCCATAATTTTCTTGTTGGGTAGATTAAATGCTTAATCTGAGTAAACACGGTGAAATTCTTTTTAATACTAAGTAAAAGTAAATGAAAGTATATTTTGATTTTTTGTTCTGCTTACTAATTGCAATCAAATGTGGCTTATATTTTTATTAAAATAATTGCAATTTTGAAATTATTAGCAGATGCATTTATAAAAAAAAATTTTAAGAAATTTGAATGAATTTTTTTAAGAAAATTTATATCTTAAAAAGTTGTTTTATTTACTTTTTGAACTAATGTATAGTTTTATTTAATTAACATAATTGCTTCTTTTGGTTCTTGTGAAAGTTAAAATAAAACTTTTCTAAAAAAATTCACTGGCTTGAGCTATTTGTTGATGGATCTTATCCTAATTTAAATGTATATTTAAGTTAACGACATTTATTCTTTTTATGTGATGTATATATTCCTTTTTTTCTCTTCCCTATTAAATAAGTTATGTGTCAGACTCAGTTAAACTACCTTTGCTTTTATTTAAATGAAAGAGCTGGCAACCCTTTTCTCAAATATGTTTGCTCTTGTAACATGGGACCATATTTTATATTGGATACTTAACTTTTGAATGAAAAGATTATTTTCTGTAAGAACAAAAGTTATAACACTTAATACTGTAATTATATGATTTTGTTTTGTGTGAGAGTGAATGAAATACCAAATATATGTGAAATGCTTATTTATACTCATGAGTACTGATGGTTTAATAAGAGTATTTAAGTTTTCTGTATTGCACATTTTAATATTTTACTATCTAACGCATATTTACAAAAGTAGGTTTTGTGGCAAATTTTCACATAGATTTCAATGATGAAAGTTGACAGAAATTAGGTTTGTCACACAGTAACATATAAACTTGCGGTTTGAAAAACTTCTTTGCACAGTTTAGTATTGGGATCAAAACACTTTGTAAGCTTTGGCAATTCTTTTAGCATTAAAATGCAACTTATTTACAATACTTTTGCACTTATTTTATACAATAGAATTTGCATAATATTTCTGATACCAAAGACCTATTTTACTCTTTGCACTTATTTTATATTACGCTAGAATAAGAATGGAACTGTTATGGAAGTGTGAACAAAAGTTAACATGTGTTTTCAGTAATGCTTCATAAAGCAATACATTTGTGAAGAGTTTTCAAAAGTAATCAAAATTAAAATGAATTTTCAAATTTTTAGTTAAAAGTATATCTTTTTATGTGTGATGTCTCTTTAGTTCTGTGTTTGTGCAATAAAGATAAAAATGAATTCTCGGCTATTAATCAAAATGTTTAAATGATTCTCAAACAAATTTTTAGAATTATTATTGAACAAAAATTGACTTTTTTTTGGAAATTAGTCAAGTTATTTGATTTTATTTTAAATGACCTTCCTTTTTATCTAAAAATTTTGTTGCTAAAATTGGCAAAACAAATATACCTAATATTGTTGAGATATGGTAAATTTCATTTGACATATATTGATGTCTTTTGTGCAGATTTTTTTCAATTGAATGTAAAATATTGTTTTCCTAAATGCATTGCTTTTTGATGTACAAAATAAATTTTATCTATTCTTAAAACTTTGCAAAGGCAACATGAAGAAAATAGATTAAAATTTACATTTTGTGGGGAAAATATTTTTTATTCATAAAAGTACTATTTCTTGTAACAAAATTATTCTAATATTTTTTTTATAGGCAAATTAATGTATAAAATTTCAAAAAATATTTTCAGGTTATTCCGTTTTAATTAAAGTATATAAAGAAAGTTGTATCAGATATTCTAGTTTGATTACTCTATTTAATAAAACAACTGTTTAGAAAATATACTAATTTGAATTTGAGTTATTTTTACAATGACCAATATAATTCACCTAAGGCATTTAGAATTTTACTGCCTTCGAAAGAACCTGTTGTTGGAATTTCAGAGGAAACTTGCCTTACTATGTATGAAATTACTTTATTGAATGTAATATAAAATGAGTGCTTATGTTATTTATGCTGGCTGTTGAATAAACTAAATATAGTAATAATCATTAAGCAAATTAACATTTTATATTAATTAATTTGTCTAATTAAAAACATCAAATATTGGAAAATGAACAGATAGAAATTCTGTAACATAAAATAAGGTTAATTATTTTATGCATTTCAATATATAAATGTTAGAGAATATTTCATTTCATTTGATGCTTACTGTTAGATTTTCAGTTAAAATTACTATATTTTTCATAAATTCTTTGAAGTTTATTTGAACTAAGTATTATTCTTGCAGGAAAAAAAGCTATTAGCTTTTTAAAAGATGTGTGTAATAAATTTTTAGTTATCAACTTATTGGTGGAATTTTCATTATAAATTTAGTACTGAGCTGTTTGCAAAATATTTTTCTGTAAAATAGGAGTTTGTAATTGTTCAAAAAGAGAAGCCCTCTTTTATGTGTTATAATTTTATCAACAGCAATGACTGCTGTTTTGAGTATGAAGTCTCTAGAAGTATGCATATCAAAATAGTCTTCCCATCTAATGCAAGTCCTGTTTGCCTTGTGTATATAAATTCTTATATTAGAGATTATGTAATTTGCTTAATTATTCTAAACTATATATTTCTAGTGCATATATAATTTAATTGGAGATGAAAAAAATTATTGTTATGTATGTATAAAGCATCTTTAACACACAGAATGCTCTTCAAAATGGGATAACTGTGTTTCCAATTTAGAGTACATCATATGAACTCTATTATGCATGTAACCAAAGTTTTTTTTATAGGTGTTTGAGCACCTTTTTAGAGAATTTTATGAAGTTTCAATCTGCTTTAATAATGTTTGTGCTAAACTGTGCCAATATTTTACTACTGCTTGTCATATTAAACAGAAGCACATTTTTCTGCAGTTTTGAGATGTTTGTAAATAAGTTATGAAGTATTTATTTTCTTTGTATATTATCAGGGCCCAAAAACCTTATTGCAAAATAACTGTGGGTCCTACTTTTAATATTTATAATGCATTAAAATTTATTCAATGAGAAATTATAACTGTTTTAAAACAAAAAAATTATGATATTTTATATGTGTTTAGTTTATACAAGCATCTACAGATATGTATATTATACTTGTAACAAATGTATGCCTTGTAAATCTGTCTGTATGCTGCCTTTGTGTATACGTGTATTGCTGGGACTGATTTCAGTGTTAAATGCATGTCTTATAAAAGCTATGTGAATAAACAATACTGTGATAGCACTAATATTGTACTTTGATTGAATGAAATTTTTTTTATATAACACTAATAATCTATAATTGCTTGGTTTATGCAAAAAAATTTTAAAATTAAGAAAGGGGCTGCAGTAGCGAAAATTGCATGTTATGCATAATCCTAATTTTACCAAGCCCTCAGGTGAATCATTGCTTAACAAATGAAAATCTGGCAGATGTGATCAAGTCTTATAATGGTAATTGTAGCTCAAAATTACAAAGTTTATCAACTACTTGAAGGCAGATTTAATTTAGTTGAATGAACTAGAAATATAGATGATTTTTTAAGAAAAATATCAATCTGAGTTATATTTTTCACATTCACTGATGTTTTGTATAGACTTTTAGAATCCAAACAGTCTATGTAAACTTTAGATAGACAAACCAGAATCATAAACCTAGTTGTCAAATGCGATTTCGATAATGTATAACAATGCTTGCTGTTCTCTGCTTGCATTGCACATGCAGGTTAATTGTAACAATTAAAAAAAGAAAAATTATGGTTTGAAGCCCAGCTCAAGGTCATAATTTGTGACTGGTATTGTTATAGTTCAGTCCTGATGCCACTAAAGACTCCCTATAGAGAGAGACTAATGCTTATTAAATTTGATTAGGTTTAAAGCTCTTGCATTGATGTGAAAGTGGGGTCCAGCTCAGGTATCGTTCATTGCTAGTAGTCTTTGTGTTGCTTCGGAGTACTATGTTAAGTAAGCTTAGAACTAGTAATATTGTAGTTTTTTTCCCAACAGAAAATTTCATAAGCTATTTTAACATCTGAAATTACTGTTAATTCAAACAATAATACATCGATTTTAAGAGTATGCAACTTGCTTAGTTATTTTTAATGGAAATCTATTCACAAAATTCCAGGATGAATATATTTGGTTAGACTGAGTATAAAAAAAATCTGTTCTTAAACAAAATATTTGAAAAATAATGTTTATTACACAAGTCTACTTTTCAACTTCATTTATACATGAACTAATTAGTAGAAATTTGAAGTGTCTCTACCAAAAAGAAGTGTTTTCAGCCAATCTATAGGAACTTGCATTCTCAATCTCCATGATCCAAGACGAGTTAAATATGCTGATCGCCACAATAACCATGAGGTGAAACCTGAAAAAAAGTATAACATTAAGGCAGACCTTTATTAAATGATAAACAAATACTTGGAAATTGAATTACAGGTAATATTTAAATTGCATTGATTAATCGTTAAAACGATTAATTTCCTACATCCATTTGTTCTATTAAAATTGCTCAAAATTTATATTTAACTATTCATAAAGTAAAAGAATGTCTTAAACAGAAAAAAGTATAATATAATAAAATTAGAGCTTAGTTTTAAAGGTACTTCTCATGACTTTTTTTTAATTTTGCTAGTAAATCATGGGGGGGAATAACAAAGTTGTAATTTAAATAAATGATGGATAATTTTTATTTAAGTACAAAAGGTAGACGTCTTTAAATGGTTAACAAACATTTAAATGTAATAAAGCAAAGCATTATTACATTACCTATCTTTATAGCTGAAAGGATAAGAAAGTTAATGAATAAAATCATGGCTGCATATGTACGAATTTGCAAATTCAGAACTCTGTTTTTAGTAAGCATTATAGAGAAGAAAAATACATTGTAAAATATAAGAATTCAACATAAAATTTCTTTAGAGGGATTGTGAGACACCAGTGTAGAAGAGCTATTCTATTTGACAGTATGTTAAGTACAGGCTCAAAATTAAGATTTATGATGGATGCACACACAGTGAATGTAATTGACCTATATATTTATTCATAAGTAAATGTATTATCATTTAAAATTAAAATGAATATTGCATTAAGCAGAATTTTAGACAAAAAGGGAATGAATTATTAGGGGGTTTTAGTCCTGTCAAGTAGATCAATATTACCTTGAACTTTAAATTCGGGTAAATCTGTCAGTGCTTTGTAATCACCAATATAAGCCAACATGCCAGAAGACCGGAAACAAAATGGTTTTACATCTTGCTTTTTTTGTAGGTTGTTTAATGATTTAACTAAATATCTCCCTTGACGTTCAGCTACCTATTAAAAAAATGTAAGAAAATTTTTAAAAATTTAGGTGTTTTAACATAAGTTACATGAATGAAAACTTTAAAAAAATTTTTATTTTGCATATTTATTAAGAAATTTGGATGCTTAACTTTGACAATAAGGAAATTAATAACCATGTACTTAACACAGAAAGAAAGCTTTTTAATAAATATCTGCATAATTAGAATGATCAGGGGAATACATGAATGTAATATCAAAGGCAAATATATTAAAACAAATATAATTATTATAGTTACATTATTAATTGCTATAACCTGTTTTTAATTCTATTTACAGTTTCAAATTAATAATGTGTTTCCAGTTTTTAATGTTGATCAAAAATAAATTGTTTTCAATTTAATTTTTGTTTTACGAATCAATGACAGTGGCCATCGGTGAAAATATTTTTATTTTAAGCTTGAAAGAAATCACTTATTATTAAGACTACAGAATATCTATCAATTTTGAATCCAAAGATTGTTCAGTAAAAGAATTAATTTGTTTATTTAAAAACAATCAGATCGCTTATGGAACAAACCTGTGCAGTACATGGAAGTGGATCAGATTCAAGAGCAGAACAATCACCAAGAGCATAAGTATTTCCTTTGGGATCACCCAAAATTCTTAAATAATCATCAACAAGAATCTGAAAAAAGAATTTCAATTTAGGAATGTTACAGAATAATTTTTATATAATGTTTATATTAAGTTTCTGTGCTTTATCACAGGAATGGCTGAAAAGTTAATTATGAAACTATTGAGTCTATCATATCCAAAATAAGACAAACACAACTTAATAATGACTCATCAACTTTGTTTAGTCATTCTAAATGCACCACCCAGGCCCAAAAGCCTTCACTCATGATGTTTAAAGGAACGGAAATGCTTAAGCATATACAAAATGGTCCCTCTTTCTCAAACCTCCATAGAATTTTATTTTTAAAACTTCCTATTGCTTTAATGGTATGATCAGGATCAGTGATGGGCCAGATGCAGTTGATGTTCTACCAGACTGCAGTAGATTTTAAAGTTATAGAATTCCAATGATTTAAAAAAAAATCATTTATGTTTCATTTCTTGAATATGTGAGAATTTCAAGAACTATATTGATGGCAAATACAAAAATATATTCAATCCCATTACATAATTATTACTCAATGTCCAAAATGTAAAGCTTTATAAGTCTGACAAAATGAAGTTTCTTAAATCTGATATTTCCAGCCCAGAAAATTATGACTTGATGTGCATAGAAGTGATTTACAATGATGGTGGTGGATGGGACTAATCCCCATCTGGTCTAGTGAAACTAGACCATATCCATGAGCCCATAAATCTATACAAAGTCTAAGAACAGCTGGGGGAAAGCAACAACCTCCTCACAGGAAAACCTGAGACATTGCAGAATGTGCTGAGGAGAAAAAGGACTGATGTGACATTTGGTGCAAATTGGGAAGCTTCTTTTGCAATCTTCAAAATTCATGCATCTCGGGTGACCAGTCGAAAATTGCAAGAATGCCGTCTGATAAGATCTGGAACTCTTGGCAGATCGAGGGTGTCTTTGAAAGTACCATGGGTATACAGGAGAGACAACCAATGTTCTACATATTAATTCCTAAGCCCTGGAGTAGATCTCTGTCGATGTAAGGACCATGTGGTCTTCCTAATCTGCGGAATCGCTGGCAGCTGCTTTCACAAGGTCATTTGCTACTTTGTTCCCGGACAGGCCTACATGAGAAGGGACCCACTGCAGATGGATGGGGTGCCAATCTGAAAGCTGCTGAAAAAGGTGTAGAATACTCCTGCTGGTGCCGATAGATGGCCAATTCGATAAATATTGTATGGAGGACCAGCTGTCTGTCAGGATCCAAATTTCAGAAAAAGCTTGGTCTTGTATGTTGTTAATTAATGAAAGACCACACAAGATGGCTATTAGCTCCATTCGGAAGACAGAAGCGTGGTCAGTATTTCTTCCATGAATTTTGATGATGTGGCCAGGTACTTCAATTAAAACTCCTCTGCCTGTAGTATTTGTCACTCCCTTACTGCCATCAGTATAGGTTTTGACTGCATCTAGTGGACAGACGTTTTATTGACATTGGGCATTAAATTAGAATGGAACATGACCTCCTGGAATGATTTACAATAAGTGTTGCATTACCAAGAAATTGATATAAAAGCATTTAACTTCACTTTTCACGATCCAGGCTTGAACCAGATTATGAGGAACCTTAAAATAACAGTCAAAGCTTCATTTATCACATTAGCTACAGAAAAATTTTCAAAACTTACTATATTTTAGTCATAATGAATTATATTTGCATGCAAAAGTTTTTTCTTTTGGCCCACTCTTAAAGTTAGCCATTCAGTGGCATAACAGGGAATATTAGGGGCTCCTTGCAAAGTCAGGCTTCTGGTCCCTAGAATCATGGGCCCTCTCGCATTGCAGGGATTTACATTATGCCGCTGTTGCAATCACTGTTTTAGATACATCATCTGTTGATCCAATTTTATAATTTTGAAAAAGTTACAAAATATTTAGCAGTATCTATCTTTTCTTTTTAAAGAGGATTTGAATACAAAACATTATGCTACAAAAATTTCTGACTCATGAAAGAATATAAAAAATATAATAATAATTATAAATAAATAAATAAAAATGAAAAATTAGAATTCTATCTTTGAAAACGTATCTAAAATTACAAAACAAAGAGCTTAAGGAAGATTTCTGGAAATACATCAGTCAAGAAAAGTACATCAATATCAACAAATGTAGTCTATATAGCTTTTGTAAAACATTTATTTGAATTGCCATTTTCATATTTAAAGTTCATAAAGGGTAACCATTATTCCTTACTTATTGATTTCGAATCTGTGAAGATTCCTCATCATTACCTTTGTTTGGATACACTCAAATTATGAGCATTTGGTAATGTTTTGTCTTTTTAATAATATAATTAATTTTAATAAAATAAATTGGTTCAATACCTTGTTCTCAGTTTTTTTGTTTGTTTTTTTGTTCACAATGCTAGTTTGAATGATTTACTCATATTCTGATTTTGGAAATACATCATGTATTATTTTTAAGCAATAAAAGACAAGCATATAAGTACAGTAAACGGCTACTCCTACCTTACATTAAAGGACACTTATCTCCATATTTTGCATATCTCAAACTTGTTACAAAGTGCTTCTATGCTGTTCCTTTCACTCCCTCTCGATATAATTCTTTCTCACTCTCTCTCTCTCTATATATATATACTAGCCGTTACCTACCCACTTCACTGAGTATTTCATGATGCTGTATAAATATATACTGTTTACATATATAAAAATTATAGATATGTAGCATTAAGAATTCGATTGTATTGAAAAATATATTTATAGCTGTAACTCTCTCCTCTTGATATAAAAAGGACATAAATTATTATTTCTAATTTCTATTAATATCTAAACTAGAAGTAGAAAGATTTTTTGCGCTCCCTTAACCCAAGAATCAAGTGGATTTCCACCAAAGCAACTTTCAGTGGATCTCTACTCCATAAAATAAACATGCATGCTGACTTTCAAGTCTAAATCTGCCAGAGCAAAAACAGAATTTTTATCATCAATACGCCCTGAAACCCCCTTTGAGAGCATTCTTAGCGGATTCCAATTCAACAAAAGAAACATGCAAACCAAATTTTATTATTATATAGTCCTAGTAGTTCTTCGAAAACAGGAATTTTGTCTATCAATACGCCCAATAACTCCCCCCCCGCTTCTTCCTGGAGTTGATTTTCTTAAATTCATTCTTAGTGGAACTCTATTCAACTAAAAAAAACGTGCTCAACAAATTTTCAAGTAAATGGGTTAAATTCAAAAACAGGAATTTTTCTATAACTCTCCTTAACCCCTCGCAACCCAATTCTTTGGGGGTCGGTTTTCACAAAGATCCTTGTTAGAGGAACTCTATTCCATGAAAGGAACATACCATCTAATTTTCAAGCAGGTGTATCTAATAGTTGAAAAAATGGAAATATTTATCTATATATAACGCCCCTTAATTCTCCACAACGCCACTTGGGGGTCAATTTTCACAAACCCATTTTTAAGCGGATCTCTATTCTATGAAAGGAATCCACTTAACAAATTTCAAGATTGTACATCTAGTAGTTTAAAAATGGAAATAATTATCTATAACGCCCCTTAAGCTCCCACAATGCCACTTAGAAAGCGATTTTCACAAAACCCATCTCATGGCGGATCTCTACTCAATGAATGGAATCTGCTTACTTAATTTCAAGATTTTAGGTCTAATAGTTTTTTAAAAAAAAGGAGATAATTACCTATATATAATGCTCCTTAATTCTCCACAACGTCACTTGGGGTCGATTTTCACAAAGCCCATTTTGTAGTGGATCTCTACTCTATGAAAGGAATGCTCTTACCAAATTTCAAGACTGTACATCTAATAGTTTAAAAATGGAAATTATGCATAATTTTAAGCGCCCTCAATGCCCCTTGGAGGTCGATTTTCGTAAAAATCGTTTTGTAGGGAATCTCTACTCTATGAAATAAATCTGTGTACAAAGTTTCAAGACTGTACATCTAATAGTTTAATAATGGAACTAATTATCTATAATGCCCCTTAAACCCCCGTAATGCCCTTTTGGGTTCGATCTTTGTGAAATCTGTTCTTAGCTGAATGAAAAGAACCTGCATACCAAATTTCAAGTCTGTAGGTTTAATAGTTCCAGAGATATCATGCTGAGTGAGTGAGTGAGTCGCTTTTGTCCTTTATATATATAGCTAATCACCTCTTACATGGTATCCATAATGACATCCGATATTTTAGAAGTAATCTTCAGAGAAATGTTTTCGGTATAATTAAATTTTTAGTGCATCACTTAAATTTATAATAGTTACTTAAATTAAAACAGTATGTATAAATCCTTGGAACAGAGTTAAGTGGAATTTAAAGATGCAACAAAAGAGAGTTTAATTTAAATTCAATTTAACATCTCTTTAGAACAACACAAAAGCTATTTGACAATGAATGACCACGGTAGGTGTCAAGAGGATTGAACTAGTATCTATTTTTAACTTAATCGCCATCCTACAGAACTCAAAAGCTTGAATGAAATTAGGTTCAACCACCTATTATATTTGTAAATTTGTCACTGGAAGAAACTAGAATTAGAACTCAAATCTAACTTGACTTGGAACAGTATTAGTTACAAAGTTTACAATCATGGCAAATGAACCACTACAGCTTAAGAAGAAATAGAATTTTTGACAGACTTCATCTCTGCTGAAAAATCATAAAAAATAGAGATCATATCCTTAACTAAAAATACACATATACAAAGAATAGAGGTCACAGATTGAAACTCTTCCTTTTAAGGTAAAATTTTTAACATCAGAAATTCAAATATACACATACATATATCATTAAATTAAAATAACCAATATATTATGAAATAATATCAACAGTCAGAAATTATTTTTCACAATAATTAATGCATAGTTTTTCTTTTTCAGTAAATGACAACACATTAATTTATTTAGACACACAATATTAAGATTTTTTAAAAATCTTTTTAAATAATGAATATAACATGTAATGTGGATAAAAACAAAGCTTAGTATTAATTAATATATTTGAAAAAGAATTTTTTTCTTAAAAAAATTATTTGTGAAAAAATTTAAAAATAAATTACTTTTTAGTATTATGCATACTCACACAAAGGAATTTGTTTTGTATTCTGACAAATTAAATATTATATTACGAAAAAAAATATTTGCTTAGTAAATAAATTCAAATTAACCTAAGAATCCTCTAGTAAAAATATCAAACTAACCTGCCCTCTAGAGTTCTTTGGTAATTTAAGATCTTGTGTAAATTTCCGAGGGCTTAATCCTGTACTCCATACAACTAAACCACACGGAATACTAGTTCCATCTTTTAAGGTAACACTGTCTTCTTTTACTTCTATAAAACAAAATCTATTTCTATATTATTACTAATATGGTTTTGATTAAATAATACAAAAAAAAATATCATTATTATAGATATAAGCCATTTTCTTTGAAAGTGGCGTAAGTCCATTTTTGACAAAAAGTTAGTTATTATAACATTGAACACGATTTGCTATGAACTTTTTATCTATGAACAGTTCCCCTAAAATTCTTCAAAATTTTCATTATTTTGTAAATATAAATTTACATAGTTAATGAAATTACAAATATAATTACTTTGAAAGTTGTAAATATCTCCATATAATATAAAATAGACTTGTACCATTTTCAAAGAAAATGGCTTATATATAAGGTTATACACTATCTGGCCAAAAGTATCCGGACACCCCTTAAAAAAGTGGTTCTGGTGAGTGATACATAATTGAATACGATACGTAATACATACGATTGAATTTGATATGTAATTGAAAGCTATAAAAGTGTTGGTAGTAGTTTGTCAGATTGTATTTATGCGTTTGTGAGGCAATGAGTAAGTCAAAGGAGCTTAGTGAGTTTGATTACGGACATTCTACAGAAGCCTAAATCTACTGTGAGTGATGTAATTGTGAAGTGGAAACCTCGAGGCAGTGAAACGGCAGAAAAACGAACCAGTAGGTTGAAAATACTTGGTGAACGCAGTCGCAGAACTCTGAAAAGGGTAGTGAAACAAAATCCTAATTGGTCGAAATTTTTCAGGAGTTCCAAAGTTCATCAGGAATTAGTGTTAGCAGCAGGACTGTCCGTTGTGAGTTAAAAAACTTGGGATTCCCTGGTCGTGCAGCCGCTCACAAGCCAAACATCACTCCACAGAATGCGAAGCATCGATTGCAATGGTGTAGAGCTCACTGTCATTGGACTGTGGACATGTGGAAAACTGTTCTTTGGAGTGATGAATCTAGCTTTACAGTTTGGCAGTCGGATGGATACGTCTGGGTTTGGCGAATAACCGGTGAACGTTTCTTTAGTGACTGCATTGTACAGGCTGTTAAGTTTGGTGGTGAAAGCACAATGGTGTGGGGGGTGTTTCTCGTGGTTTGGCCTGGGTCCGTTAGTTCCTGTGATTGGAAACATGAACTCTGAGATGTATGTGGACATTCTGGACAATGTTGCACTCCCAACTCTATACAATATTTCGGAAAAGGCTCATTTCTCTTCCAGCAGGATAACTGCTCCATTCACACATCGAGGCCTGCACAGACGTGGTTTGACGAAATGGGTATTCAAAAACTGGACTAGCCTTCTCAGAGCCCCGATCTAAATCCCATAGAACACCTTTGGGACGAATTAGAGCTCAGATTACGTAGCCAGCCAAATCAACCATCCTCACTGCAAGCACTCACTTAAGCTGTGATGGACGACTGGAAGGCAATTCCTATGGTCACCTATCAAAAATTGGTGGAAAGTCTTCCCAAACGTGTGCAGGCTGTCATCCATGCAAAAGGGGGCCAACATCATATTAATATGGGCCTCAGGACGCTCTAAGTCCATACCACTGGGTGTCCGGATACTTTTGGCCAGATAGTGTATAAGAAGTTAGCAAGAATATGAATTAAAGGAAAATTTTACATAAAACCAGTTAGCTTTATGATCTAAATTTAATTTCAAACATTTTCAAATCCTTTTAATACAATTATTCATTATTATTTTCGATATTACATTTACAAATATTTTACTCCAAAATTATAAAATAATTTTACAATGTTTTATGAAGTTATGTATTTAGTGAAAAAGAATCAATAATTAATGGCAATATTAAATAAAAACTTTTTTCAGGAAATTGAAAATAATGCCCTTAAATGACACTATTATTTTTATTTTTTCTAGCAGATTTTTTTAGGAAAAAAATTATTATAAAGTTGTTACCTACAACAGAAGTTTTCAAAAGAGTGAAGTTGGGTCTTTGGGTAATTTTCTTTTCTGCATATGATCTAAGCTTTTTGTCAAAACTTCCTAAAATATTAGCAGCTTCTATTAAAGTTACTTTGAACCATTCTTCATTGCTCTCGTATAATCTTCTAACATCCTGGGAGAGAAACCAAATCATAAGAAATATATATTTCATGTAATAAAAATACATAAACAAAAACTTATCAGTTAGATAAGTTTTTATCATTGGGAAAAATTTAAATTTAAGTGAAAAGTTGAGTTTTTATTTTAAACAAGTAATAAAATAATAATATTCTTTTTTCAATTATATGGTATCCATCTAATAATTTTTACAGTTAAAACATAAATAAACAAGTTAAGCACTTATAAATGTTCTTGAAGATATTTCATCCAGCACCAAATGCAAATAAATGTAACAGTATTATTTACAAGCAATAGTGTTTGAAATTTAAAGATTCAACACATAAGAACAATTTTGAAACTAAATTTTTTAAAGCTCAAAAGAGAGAAGTTAATATAATTGAACTTTTAAACAATAACAACCCAACAGTATTGTTCAAAATACAGCAAATATAATTTAAATTTTTAAGGTATTTTCTCTTGGAATTTATCACAGATATTAGGCCTTAAATTCAGTATTTTGTGATATTTTCTTCAATTGAGTTATCTCTATTACATATTCCATGAAACTTAAATTCCCTATTACACAACATCAAAAATTTAAAAAATGCTGCAAAGCAAGGGTGTCAAACTCAAAGGCTGACTAGGACCAAATAAAAAAAGGTTTAATTTGAGATGGACCACAAAGAAAATCAAAATTCACACAATATTTTTGGTGTTGTTGAACGTTCCTGCAATAATGTGCAAATTATTTTGTTAAGTACTCAGAAACTATCCACTCAACATCGAAATAGGCGCTGATTTCTGAAGCATTTGGATTTTGACTTAAAGAAGAATGTAGGAATCAGCAAACAATGTCTCCCTGAAATTTAAAAGAAAAATTAGGATTCAGTGGACACATCACACCTACTACAATGAAGGCTAAAGGAGTGTTAAATAATGTAATGAACATATTGCATTTCCTATTTTTCTTCCTTTTTTACCATTGAATTCAGATGTTATGGTAGAAACAGAATATAAACACCCTTGGATATAAGATACCCTGCGTGTTATTCCATTCATTTTTTTAGCTCAAGCGATACCGGGTGAAGTAGAGAAACTCCAACATTAAGAAAAAATACTCATGATGTAAAACTTATAACAATGATTTGAAATTTTATATACAATAAATGTAGGGAACTTATATTCTTTGGAAGCCATATAGAAATCTTTTAAATCAAAATGTAATATTTGTTTTTAAAAAGAAATAATGAAAAAAATATTTAGGAAATACAGAAACTTACTTGTACTTTAAAATCATACAACTCGGCTCCAAATTCTACTCCAGTAGGCCCTCCTCCAACTATCACTGTATGTAACAATCTTTTATTTTCTTCACTGGATAATGTGGGATACAATGCTTTTTCACAATTAGCCAATATCTTTCTACGAATGTACTGAGCATCTCTTATTTCCTATTAGATAAGAATCTCTAATTATTTAATTTTAAACATTGTTTTATTGAAAATATATAGGAAAAATACTTTTTCAACCTAGTGATTTTTAGTCACCAAGGAGATAGTTTATAAAGTAGTTATATGGGATATGAACCTACAAAGGCTGTTATCCTCTTGAAAATAAAGGGATATTGTTGTAGCTATCAATAAGTTAGACCTGACTACACTTTTCAAATGCTTGATTTTGCCAATAATGAGCTTAACTTTCAAAAATATGTTGCAACACACATTTATATGTTGTAAATACATTATATCAAATATATGTTTTAAATACATTTCTGTTATGATCCATATTAGATTACAGAAAACCCATACAAAAATTAAGTATTAATATTTTATCAATCCATTGATGTATTATTATAATTTATACATAATCAAGAATTCAAAAAAAAAAAATTGAAATTAAATAAAATTATCAGGAATGATGAAATAGCAATCTAATCAACAGCATTTCATATTTAAAGAGAAACAATTTTTGGTACTTATCAGTTATAGGGTCCATCGAATGACTGATTTTCAGAGATCTTGCCAACACAAACATTCATAATATTCAATAAAATCAGGGGCGGCTCTAAGGCCGAACCCCAAATCGGACAGCATTTGAATTGAATTTGAAAAATATTTTTTTTGTAACAAAAAATTTGGTATATTTTCTGAAATATTACTAGGTGTGAATTTGGTATTTCATTTAACATATCTTATTTCCTTATATTATAAATGATGTTTTATGTCAATTTTCTTTTATGTTGAAACTTGAAGGGTTTGAGGTGAGATTATATGTTAAATCATGAAATTTGATATGTTTACACATCTTTTGCTAGTAACTTTCTTCGCATCCCAGAGGGGTCATAACGGATATTACTTTCACCCACATGATGTCTGGTGTCATTTATCCAAAAGGGAAACAGGGTTATAAATTTTTGGTTGATAGAGAGCCACAGGAAATGTTTAATTTTAATTTTGAGTGCAATTACTATAAGTTAAAATAAACGCTTCTGTTCCCCACCATCTGTACACTCTTTTTTGAAGAAATTAACCTATTGAAATGGACGATTCCCTCTGTTGCAAATTACTCATTATTGCTATGCTGCCCTTTTGTTTTGCAGGTTTTATAGGTGTGTATCTATGTAAACAATTCACTTTTTTTAATTATAATTTTTTACTTTGAAGAGAGGGGCAGCATTTTCCATTTTTGTCCAGGGAGGCAAAACTGCTAAAGGCGGCCTTGATAAGATACATTCACCACAAACACAATGATGGTACAGAATTTTGTAGCATTTGATATATTGCTTTATGTTTGGTCCTCATAACCAATATGTAAACTTATCTGGAGGACAGAACTAGTGACCTTTGGATCCGAAGCCGAGTAACTTAACCACTAGACCAAAATTATCACTTTAGTCTAGAGGCTGTTACTAGCTCATATAGATGATACAGCTACAAGTACTTAATTTTCCTTTTAATACTTTAATAGTTTAGTTTTAAAAATCCAAGTAAGAAAAGATAAAAAAAATCAAACAAAATATACCTTTAGAAATGAAGCATATTTTTCAACTCCAGGTACTCCAAATGTGTTACTTATACAACCAACTCCAATTATTAATTTATCATAGGATACACTGAACTGAGATTTTTGATCCAATACACTTCTACAATATATTGTCTGAGAGGATACATCAAGTTCTTCAGCACATGCCAACAAAAAATCACTAGGATCATCAAATCCAACATTTCTAATGGGCTCCGTAATTGATCTAAAAAATTTTGTTTTTAATATACAAATAAAAAATAAATTACAATTTGAAATATAATGTATATAATGATACAAAATAATTATTTAATATATTATATATTAATACTAAGTTATATATGTTTAAAATACACAAAAAAATCATTTAACTAAAAACTTTAACAAACTAGCATTGATGGTACTTATGTATTATTGGAACTGTATTGGGGACATTTTAAGAAACAAAGTACATGGTTGCCAATTCAGTGTATATGACACATGCTAAATCAGGTATGGCAGTTTAGCGAGTTGTCTTGAATGTTGGCATTGTTGTGATAATACATAAGTACCAAATCGATTATTAATGAAGAATTATTAGCAATACACATCTCATAAGTTTGAACCAAAATCAAGTCACAAGGACAATACTTGAGGAGACACCCCACTCTCTAAGCTTCCACACTTTGCCAACATGAGGGTGCATCTGTCTTATTACATGGTAGGTGTCAAACCCAAAACTTGACAAACACTGCAAACCATAAGCTTGTGATCATGACCATTCCATTCAAAGAACAGGATGCAAAAAAAAAAAAAAAATGATTCATTAATTATAAAGTGAAAAATAAAGACTTGCACTACAAATTTGCTTAGTTGAAACATTAAAATACCTTTTAATACAGAATAATGATATTAATGTACCAATATAAAAATTAATAGTTATTTTATTGATGAATTAATATTGCACAAGAAACCACACAGGAATTTGTTAAGAAAGTTCTTGAGACTTTTTAAAGCTTCTTGGCACAGCTTTGTTTTGATATAATATCCTCACAAAAATTTGATTTGTTTTATTTCCTGGTCCCAACAATATACAGATGTTGATAAAAATTCATTTACAAAGAGAAAAAATTAATGCAGATTGTATTTTTTCACACAAATGTTTTGGTAAGAATCTTTATTACACAGAAAGAAAATGTTTTCTAGTTTCTATATCATTTCACATATACAGTAATACCTTGACTTATGTGAATTTGAAGTAATGTAATTTTCAAATCTCCTAGATTCATCTCTCTTTTCTTTTGATGATTATAACTTAGGCGGAGCTATTTCTAGAGCCTAATGAAATTAATTATTTGATTGAAGACATTCTTGATCTTGCCAGGCAAATTCAGAAGTGGATAGTGATGAGGTTCAAGAACTGCTGATTCCTACAATTAGGAGCCTATAATTAACAGGCTCATAAAAATGATGCATAAGAGCAAGACATTGAAGAACTTGAGTCTGTAGACCCAGTTCATTCAGAAGATTGAATGATGCCTGGTGATTTGACATGCCTCAGTTTAATTGAAAAAGAATTACAAATTTTAGAAACTAAATACTCTAACAAAGAGTGTATTTTTTCAACAAAACAAGGAATAAAAAAATTATAAGCATGCTAGGAGAAAAAAGAAATCTTTGAGACAACAGACTACCTGTCAGATTTTATGACACCTCCTACATTTAAATAACTTTGTTTTGCGATTTTGTATTTGTGTTATCAGAGATTTTATGAAACATTTTTTTCTAAATTATTATATTTTTGTCTCCAGCCCCAACTAAAAGTAATTTATATGTCAAATTATACTTCGACTTACGAGGTTATCCCTCAGTCCTACTTATGTATGTTCAGGGTATTACTATATATCACAGTAACTACAGGAGTAAAAAACACAACAGATGGAATTATTACATTTTCTGGCATTAAACAAGGATAAAAGCTGTTTTCACCAATGAACATTTCAGAACAAAAGACTCCAATAATTTGGTTCATCCAGTTATTGACTCTTATACCCACTGAGCACTTATAAAGTAGAAGAAAATACAAATAAATAAAGTAGAAGTAAAAGACAAACAAGCGCATTGAATCAATGAATAAGAATTTCACATGCATTTCTATAAAGAAGGTATGTTTTTTTTATCTACTATGCATAAATGACATTTTTAACTTTATGGCAGCCTACCAATCTTGTGCATTTTTTTAGTGTGAAATTAATAATTACTTTTGCTTGATTTACTTATCATCCAGAACATAGGTTCCCAACCTTTTTTAAACTGGCGCCCCCTTTTCTAGTGTATATTTTGGTACCACCCCCTCCCACTCAAGAGAAATAAGAGCATACATAATACATGGTAAAAATAAGAATTAATTTTAAAATAATATTTTATTACTAATAGAACATATTTTTTTTTAATTTAATTATTTTTTTAAAGCCCCCAATTTTTTTTACTTGCGAATCTTAAATAGCTATTGCCACAAATATATTTAAATGTGTAATATTATACATTTTAGTTTTAGATAGGATATTGTTGGAATTGAAATGCTATTGAATTTATTTTAAAGAGTGGAATAAAAGTTTTAGCATATATATACCTGTTATACAGACGCTTTTGAAAGAAGATTTTGATTATATGAAGTAATTCACAATAAACTATAGCTTTCAAACTAAAAAAAAATTGACAGTTTCAACCTTTAAAGGATAACACAGTAACTCCTGGTTAACATATTGAATTATATTTCTTGGCTAACATACATAATTAAATGCAGGGGACAAAACATTTTTCCTACTGCTTAGAAAGACAACACATACAGTACAGAAATTAAAATTTACTATATCATTCAATTTAATGTAGGTCTAAATGTAACGTAATCTTTAAGTTTTTCATCCACTTCCCGAACTATTGAAATAGTAAATTTTTCGTACACGTGATAGAAAAGTTTTAATACATACAATCAAGATAAGATAACCAGTATTGAAATTTACTTTTATTAGTATATAATCAGCATGTTTTTTGTAGTCTTTTGTAGACTATATTTGGTTAATCTGCCGAAGCCTCACTGTGCCATCTCAACGTCCCCTAATTTTCTCTAGGTCTTTTACTGCCTCACTGAAAGCCTCAAACACCCACAAGGGAACATTATCACTCACATTGAAAACTTATGATCTAGCAGGTATTAAATCTATTTTATTTTATGGCACTCTCTTCTTTCGAAAATAATTGAAGGATAATATTACTATAATTTAACAAAGTTTGTCAATTTTAATAAGAATGGGAAAAAAAGGAATGACCATTGAAAATAAACCTTTTTAAAAAAAGAGACAGGTTGCATATATTTGATTTGACTTTTTCATAAACATTGCACTCAAATGTAATATGAGGGCTACCGACAAGGACCCTCGCAATTATAAGCCCCAGTCAAGTGACAAGGATTACACTAGAGAGATGGCACCCCACTCTCCAGACTTCCAAACCAATGTGAGAACTTTGAGCCTTGAAAAATTTAACATACATCCACCCTTTACATCTTCAGTGGCATCTCTCTCATGATTCTGTATCCTCAAGTATGACCATAACTATTTGGCTACCATAGCCCCAAAAGTCCTATAGAGGTTGGAAAGAAATAACTCCTGTGTCCTTATTTCACCTGAAAAAACTGTAGCATGTCTATAATGTAAGTAGTCATTTGATCAAAATTATTCATGACGTTTTTCTTTCATTTCAATCTCCCCATTTTTTTTTTTTCAATAGAAAAATCTCACTGTAGTAATATAGTTGAATTTTTTGAATACAATTACATAAAAATAAAAAAAAAAACTTAAATGCTTTTCCCTAAAAATGTTGAAATCTTTCGAGATTTAAAAATATATATATAAAAAATTATTACCAACATTAATAAATGGAAAAAATAAATATGCTAGTCATATTGTCCAGCACATAATCCTAGTTCCTCATTTACCAACAAAAATGTGATAATCTTTAGCCAAATTTATTATAAAATATTACCGGAACTCAAGTGTTCCAACAGCTGTACTACAGAGTAAAGGAGTAAATAAAAAATGATCTCTTGGAGTAATAACTTTCACTTCAAATAATCGCCTATCTATGTTTTTTAATACACTGTAACTACCCCATCCACTTCCAAGAATAACAACACGCTCTTTCTTGGAACTGGAATTTGAACAAAAATTGACTGAATTTATTCTCGAAGCGCGTGATAATCTAATACAGGACTTCATTATTTAAAAACATTAACCGGCAATTCGAAAGTAATGCGTTTCACATTTCAAAACATTGAAATAACATATTGCCATTTATGAAATTAATTCAAATATGAAATTAATTCAATTAATTTAAGTATCTCTGAAAAAAGTATAAAAACATTTTTTATTTCAAAAGAAAACATCTTCTTTAAGCACAAAATTCCATTATATTACTATAAAAAATCATTCTTTTTTTTTAATCATGTAAAATCAAAGAACACATTTTACCTTTTCTGATCCCAAAACATCTCAACAATACTCCAATATATATATATTTACCGCGAAAATTTTTGTTTCCATTTCAATATCAAAATTAATGAGTAGTTTTGCTAGTTTATTTCGTGCTTAACCTCATTAATCTATCGAATTTTATATTTGGTTTCGTTATAAAACATGTCTGCTAATGAAGATATTGAAATGGTCGAAGATAATTCTGAAAACAAACCAACAAGTAATGAAAAAGCCAGAGATGGAGGTCATATGCCATGGTTAGCAAAAATTAGTATTATTGGTTGGAAAAGAAGTATTAACTCTTGTTGCACATCTGTTCTGAAGCATCTTGAAAAAAAATACGTGCCATGTTGTGTCATTCCTCTTAACGTTTTAAATCTAAATATGCATCATGACCCCTAGCAAAATTCTTATGAAATTTTTTAAAGGTGGGTGGTTGGTTGCAGGGACCTTTGGTTGGCGACTGCTTTTCTGGGAGTCGTCACTAACACGAACGTCGGCGATGTTATCTCATACAATAAATTTACTATAAACTCATTTATAACGATTTAATTTATTATTGGGCTTCACCAATTTTACTTATTTATATTGTAATCTAGAATTTGGCATTTTTACTGTATTTAGCTTCATAATCCATCTGATGAATAAGTTAAAGAAAAAATGAGCTCTAAATTTGAATTGACACATTTAAAATATTTGAAAATAATGCCATCTATCTATAATACCAACAATAAGTAGTATACGACATGATTTTCAAAAATATTGACACCTCTGTTTATAATATTAGTAACTGGTATAAGCCAAAATTTAGTGTGCTTGGCATATTGGTTTCTACTACTCGTAAATACCTTTTTAAATTCTTCCTGTCATACATTTACAAGATGGCCATCACAATGATTGTTCTACTTACTTTATTATCACAATGTTTTATAATGTAAGCATTCTGTGACAACCATTGAATTAAATAAGGTATGATATGTATGTATTGAATATATTAAGTTAGGAACAATTTCTATATTATAAGTGTAGAAGGAACTTGAAAAGAAATTTGGTATAAACACATTAACCCCGTGTTATTGGCAAATTTTTGTGCCAGAAAATTGTAAGCAATTGTATTTCAGACGATGTTGCACGTCATTTGCCATCTTCTAAAATCTTGGACACTCATTCTCTGGTAGGTATTTCATCTTTGGTATTTAATCAATGCCAAAGGGTTAATATGCAAAGATCAAAAAAATTTTCTCCTTTTTATAATTAATATTTCTAATATTTTTTCATAAAATATTGCTGTTCATTTTGAATTATCATATCTGTACATTTTGCTGATTTTCGCAGGATATCTCAGCCCAAATTTAAAGTATTTTTTATTTGGCCTTATCCCCTACCTAAGTTGTTTAAAAGGTTTCCCACAGATTAGCTGGGAATTAACAAAATTATTGCTGATAGAAAGTCATTAAAATTTGGGCATAAAGACTTTATTGATAATTTTTGTAAAAATTTTTTATTTAATGACAATTTCAGGTAATTGTGTCAAATTCTGGCTTCTCATTACAAATAGTAATGCTGGTCTTTCCAATCCAATTACTGTTTGAAAGCACTGACTGTACAAAAAGAATATTTTGTTCATCATCAAGGACAAGTGAGGGCTTGTGAATAATCTTTAAAAATACTTGTCTTTTAAACACTGATAGTTACATCTGAGCGCTGTAGAAGATGTGAAGGTCTTCTGATATTTATTAAGCAAATTTTGAGTACTTTATCCTGTATTTCAAAATCTTTTTTTCGACAATTAATTTCCATCGCTCCTGAAGAACTGTCGTGTTCTTTAGAGACTGATAGCATAAAATCCTTGAACCCTGATCTTTGTAACAATATTAAAGCTGTTACATAAAAATACGAAACTAGTTTGATATCCGGGGCAGTGGCACCAAGCAGCAGTTCTTTTTGCTAGAATGGATTCCATTATGGCAGCCTAGTGGTATTAAATGATTCACAATAATATTAAATTGTTTTGAAATATATTGACATGTATTTCAAATGAAGGACATAGGAAAAGATTGAGAATAACCTAGATCAATCAAGAAATAGTGAATATAATATAATAAAAAGTAACATGTACTAATACTAGTATTATAAGCAGCATATAACATAATTTTATCGTAATTATATATAATCATGTAGTATGATTAAATAACAATTTTTTTAGTAATGATAATATTATTTAATAGTAATTATAAAAAAGAATAATCGTATTGTAAAAAAAAAATGATGCATAAAAATACTTGTATTACATAATTATAAATAACATAATAGTCTAATATATATTATAAATGCGAAAGTTTGTGAGGATGTTTGGGGGGTCTTTCACGCAAAAACAACTGAATGGATTTTAATGAAACTTTACAGTAATATAGCTCATACATCAGAATAACACATAGGCTATAATTTATAAAGATATTGTATGAAGTTTCCAAAATAAAATGATATTTTTTAAGTAAGTAGGAAAAAATTCTGCCATCTGCAAGCAATTCTAGCATGCGCTGCAAAAAAGCCCACCACAGCATATATCTTTTGTTTGGGAAAAATCCTTTTTATTTTGGCTACACAAGGCACTTTGCTTCTAATTAATTCCTGTGATCAGCATAATGCCTATTTTTTTTTTTTCAGAATAATACTAAGTTTCGCAGGGAGAGGTTGTTATAAATCTCTCTTTATGTTAATGGGGTTTTTTTATGATTTTATTATGCACATTTGGTAGAAAGAAATTGATCTTTCTTCAGAATAAATGCTTTTATCAGTTCTGGTACTTAAAGTAAATAAACTTTCTCTTTCACACTGCATCATTTGGACAAATTTTCAAAATGTGTTTGTGGTTAGTAGTTAATTATGCTATAATTTTAATTGAATAGGCGGATATTGCATTTTTAAGTATAAAAATAATTATAACTACTGTAGTGTATTTTTTGGAGTGAGTGAATATTAACATCGCACTGTGTTCAGCTACACAAGGGCTTTTGGCAACAGACCACGTAATTTTGAACCATGGTCAAGTGACGTGGACGACACCTGAGCTGGCACTCCTAACTACCACACCACACCAACTTAGAAGGAATATTCTACCAATACTTAGCAGGAATATTCTTTGAAATCCACTCTTCCGAGATATATGGCAGCACGGGTTCTATGATGAGTATTTTAGTGGGGAAGGCGAATAGTTTTGTGGCAGTTATTTCATTTGCAGCTGACGGCGTTTTCAGCAGATTGCAAAGATTATTATTTTTGTCCCGACAAAATAGTTTATGTCAAAATTTAAGTGTCTTATGTTTTTGTTTGTTAATTAAGACCTTAGAAGATGATTTGACTATTTATTTTAAGTGAATGGTGTATATAATTAATTTTACAGTGGAATATCTAATTTATTAGCTCTAACGGATTAAATTTCCCAAAGTGGAGTATTTTGGTTTATGTATATCCCTTAATCTTAAATGTAGTGATCCAAAAAAAAATATTGTATGAAAAAAACTGCAGTAAATCATAATGCGGTTGGATAAAGTATTAACGTGCTTCACCCCCCCCTACACGGTGGGTCTTACAAAGCTCTAATAAAGCTCGAGCTATGAAAGTAGCTAGACATTTGCCACTTGACTCTGTCGATAACATTTTGCCATTTTTTTTTTTATTGAATTGCCATAATATTTTAAGAAACGGCGTTGCTTGCGAATATTACAATTTTTACCTAAAATAAATACAACAGAAAGTAATATTAATGTATTACACTTTCAAATATAAATTATTTACACTATTTTAAGCGTTCATTACACAAAACTTTTAACAATGTGTTACTTTTGCTGAGCAGAGATCTGCTTAGGGAGGTATTTTCAAAAATAGACCCTGAAGAGTGTTACGGGGAGTTATAAATAAAAAGAATCCTTTTTATTGGCTATTAGATCTACAGACTTAGAAAAAAAAACCACATTTTCAGCTGAGATATGCAAAAAGCTTTTTTTGTTTAATTTGAAATTCACGTAAAATTAACTCATTAAAAACTTCTTTATCCTTCAATCTGTGTTTAATTTTTCTGTTCACCCGTGCGAAGAACAGGTATACTAGCTAGTTGTAAATAACATATGAATAGCTATAGGTAAACAACAAAAATAGCCATAAATAAATAACATAATAATTATAAATAAATAATATTAATTTTAAATAACAAAATATGTAATAATATTTATAATTAAATATTAAAAGAAACAATTATAAATAACGAAGATTATAGGATTATCACATTTTGTTATAATTGCATTTTTATATTACATTATTAATAAAATAATGACATAATATATGCTAAAATAATAATGAATATCAATTATAAAGTATTGAAAACTTGCACTCCAAGTTCCTTCAACGAATTTCATCGAACAAAGAACATAAAAAAAGAAGCATTTTTAAAACAAAATAAATCGAAAATAAACAATTTATAGTGATAATTAGAAGTACAACACTTATTCTTTTAAGGAAAAAAAAATTATAGTACTCACTCATATTAGAAATATCCATATTCGAAAATAGCACAAAATGAAACAGAAGACCGAAACAATAGAACAATTACTCTAAAAATGGTTAAATTTTTAAAGTATTTGAATTAAAATCATCTGAAATTAATGGGTTACCGCAAGGGAAAAACCAATGAAAGCTATTTGTAACATACGTTATACTCATGGCAACCACATCGACAGACGATAAAAACATCAAGGTAACCGTATTGTAATGTTATCGCCCATCTTGGCAAACATAAACAATGGCGCTATTACCCTGGATATCAAACTAGCACCAAAAATACATATGAAAAAGAGCACCAGAGGGTTTAGTTTTGTTGAAAGATACTAAATTTATAATTATGTTTTAAAATTCAAATCGGTAATTTCTGCTCATTTCATATGGATTTAGTTGGTGATATTGCTTTCTGAACTTGAAACCAATGCCTCTCTATTTAGCAATAAGTTAAAGGTTTACATGTCATTTAATCCTTTATCTACCGCATTATGATTTATTGTAATTTTTTCATGCAATATTTATTTATTTTTATCATTACATTGAAAATTAAGGGATATACATAAAATACTCAACTTTGGGAAATTTAATCCGTTACTCCCAATTAATTAAAGATAATCAACTGTAAAATTAACTATATACACGGTTCCCTTAAAGTAAATAGTCAAATTGTTTTCTAAGGTCCTCATTAACATACAAAAAAAATAAGACGCTTAAATTTTAACAACTATTTTTTTGGGACAAAAATGATAATCTTCGCAATCCGCTGAAAATGCAATTTCTGCTATAAAACTATTCACCTTCCCCACTAAAGTTCTCATCATAGAACCCGTGCCGCCATATATCTTGGAAGAGCGGATTTCAAAGAATATTCCTGCTAAGTAACATCAGAATATTCGTAAAAATGGGTATTCTATATGAAACCCATCTAGATATATATTATAAATGAGAAAGTTTGTGAGGATGTTTGGCCGTCTTTCACGCAAAAACAACTGAATGGATTTTGTTGAAACTTTGCAGTAATATAGCTTATTCATCAGAATAACACATAGGCTATAATTTATAAAAATATTGTGTGAAGTGTCCAAAATATAATGATATTTGTCAAGTAAGTATGAAAAAATTCTGCCGTCTGCAAGCAATTCTGGCGTGCGTTGCAAAAAAGCCCACAACAGCATGTATATATCTTTTGTTTGTGAAGAAAGCCTTTTTGTTTTGGCTACGCAAGGTGCTTGCTTCTAATTAATTCCTGTAATCAGCATAATCCCTAATTTTTTTTATTTCAGAATAAAACTAAGTTTTGAAGGGAGAGGTTGTTATAAATCTTTCTTTAATTGAATGTTTTTTTTTTATGATTTTATTATGCACATTTGATAGTAAGAAAAATTGATCTTTTTTCAAAATAGATGCTTTTTAATTGGTTCTGATACTTAAAGTAAATAAACTTTCTCTTTCACACTACATCATTTGGACAAATTTTCAAAATTTGTTTGTGGTTAGTAGTTAATTATAACAGTATAATTTTAATTGAATAGGCAGATATTGCATTTTTAAGCTTAAAAATAATTATAACTACTGTACTGTATCTTTTGGAGTGAGTGAATATTAACATCGCACTGTGTTCAGCTACACAAGGGCTTTTGGCAACAGACCACGTAATTTTGAACCATGTTCAAGTGATGTGGACGACACCTGAGCTGGCACCCCCTTCTCCTAACTACCACACCAACGTAGAAGGAATATTCTACCAATACTTAGCAGGAATATTCTTTGAAATCCACTCTTCCAAGATATATGGCAGCACGGGTTCTATGATGAGTATTTTAGTGGGAAAGGCGAATAGTTTTGTGGCAGTTATTGCGTTTTCAGCTGACAGCGGTTTCAGCAGATTGCAAAGATTATTATTTATGTCCCGAAAAATAGTTTGTCAAAATTTAAGGGTCTTATGTTTTTGTATGTTAATGAAGACCTTGGAAAACGATTGTACTATTTATTTTAAGTGAACAGTTTATATAATTAATTTTACAGTGGGATATCTTTAATTAATTTATTAGCTCTAACAGATTAAATTTCCCAAAGTGGAGTATTTTGTTTATGTATATCCCTTAATCTTCAATGTAGTGATCCAAAAAAAAATATTGTATGAAAAAACTGCAATAAATCATAATGCGGTGGATAAAGTATTAACGTGCATCGCTCCCCTACACGACGGGTCTTACAAAGCTCTAATAAAGCTCGAGCTATGAAAGTAGCTAGACATTTTCCAACATGACTCTATCATAAACATTTCGTTATATTTTTCATTGAATCGCCATTACAATTTAAGAAATGGCGTTGCTTGCGAATATTACAATTTTAACATAAAATAAATACAACAGAAAGTAATATTAAAATATTACACTTTCAGATATATATTATTTACACTATTTTAAGCGTTCATTACACAAAACTTTCAACAATGTGTTACTTTTGCTGAGCAGAGATCAGCTTAGGGAGGTATTTTCATAAATCGACCCTCAAGAGTGTTACGGGGAGTTATAAATAAAAAAAATCCTTTTTATCAGCTATTAGATCTACATACTTAAAATTTAACAAAAATGTTTTTTGTTTTGTTTAGCTGAAATATGCAGAAAGCTTTTTTTTTATTTAATTTGCAATTCACGTAAAATTAACTCATTAAAAACTTCTTTATCCTTCAGTCTGTTTTGTTTAATTTTTCAGTTCACCCGTGCGAAGAACGGGTATACCAGCTAGTGTAATATAAATAATTTTAAAATTTTGAATTTTTTTCTTTAGGGTTGAAAAATATCGACCTAAAACTTTTAAAGAAATTGTTGGTAATGAAGAAGCTATTCAGCGATTTGAAGTAAGTATAGCATAATTCTAATATATAACTTTTTTTCTTTACTTACATATTATTTTAACCTATTGGCAACATTATATGCAACAAAGCACATGATTGCCAACTCAGCCCATACAACATATGCAAAATCAGAGTTGCCAACTTGGTGAGTTGTTTTGAATGTTGGCATTGTTGCGATAATATGTAAGTACCCTTTTTTCTTTGTTTACTATGATCAACTTTTAAGCTTATTAGTTATATGTATTTCATAGTTTATTCTCGGAAAATTTTACTAGGTAGCCATTCCTACTTATTTGTATTAGTCTCAGACTTAGCTATTTGCTCTGCTGTAATTAGTGAACTATGTATTTTTCTTTATTCCAAAGGAATTTATTAAGAGGTATTAGTCTTTATGTATTTGTATATTATTGCCTTTATATTAAAATGCAAATATTTTTTTACTTGCATTTATACTAAAATATTTCTTAATTACTCATCAATTTTGAATGACTTAAAAAAATTGTAATGTTTCCTTTGAATCAATTTTATTATTTAAATACTGTAAGGAATTTACTCAAATTGAAGAACCAAAAAAACAATATATATTTTGAAGATAATAAAAGTAAAATTAAAAATAGATAGTTAAAATTTCCTTAATTTTCTTCCGGATATAATAGATAACTTGTCTGTGATGAATTACTGTACATCATGACTTATTCTTCAATATTTTATTTAATTACAAATTATATATTAAATGTAAACTGTGTGTAAGTAAACCAATTCTAATAAAATTTCATTATCAGGCTGGTTGAATCCTAGTTAAAATCCACTTATTGCCAACAAAATAAAAATAATTAATCCTATTTGAGCCTGGTTTTATACAGTCCCCTTCCCCAAATGGAGGCTCTATTTCTAGTTATTTTCAATGATTTTCATTATTGCACTAGTTTTAATGGTACCTTAGAAGTTATTTTACTTGTACTTTTTATGTTGTGTATATGTGTAAAATGTAGGTTTGATTGTATATCCATGCATGAATGTCTGAAAAATTTGGGGTAAATGTGTTTAGATGAGTAAAAGTTCGACTTTTTGACTTTACTGTTGATTTGACTCATTAAATTTATAAAGTTTTTTTTTTTTAACTCTAGGTATTTTCAAGAGAAGGGAATATACCAAATGTTATATTAGCTGTAAGTGTTTTTTATTGAAATTTTTATCATAAAGTTATAATTTTTAAAAATTTATAAATCTTAAGATAAACATTTTATATTATTTGTTATAGTAAATATACTCTGATGTAACTCATAAAAGGATAAAAAAAGAGAGGAAAAATTAAAATTAAATAATGAATATATTGAATTAAAGGATCGTAAAAATATGATGGAACTCCATTTTTTAAAATAATATGCTTTTTGTTTTGCATGAAGCATATATTGAAATCAATATAATTTTTCTTTCTCAATCTATAAAAGTTATGTAATCTGTTATTTTCTTGTTGTAAAAGCAGTCCTTGTAATTGAAGTTTTAAAGTTGACTCTGCTAAATATGATAGAGCAGGAACAACATTTTAAAAATGTTTATAAAAAAAATATTATTCATACAAGTGTTTGTGATTTTAACACAAGTATCCACATTTATGATGCTACGTCTTTAATATTTTTTAAATTTTTCGTAATTTTCTTTCATTTGTAAGGTTAAATATCAACTTCAGTGTAGTATGGTTTCACTCAGTGGAGACCTTGCTAAGTTGAAGAAAATGATTCACAGATGAAAATAAAAGTTTTGAAACAAGATAAAAATTACAATAACAATTAATAATTAACAACAAAAATTACAAACAAGTAATAATCTGTTTTATTGCATTATGTTGTGCGGAGAAAAAAAACTGGTACAATAATTTTGGCAGATTTTCTAATAAAAATTAATGTTGTATTTTTCCATTTCATAAACATTCAATGAAAGGATAAATGATTTTTACTTCAACAAGATTCAGTTGGAAAACAAATTACTTATTTTCCTGTAGAAATAATGTTTCACATAATGCAGAACTTTTGAGAAACCAATTAACCATACTAAGTGAGGTATTCCTGTACTGAGTAAGATAAGATATATAGAATATATATTTAATGATGGGGAAAAAAATTTTCAAATAGAAAGAATCAGTATTGTAAAATATTATTCTCTACAAGGCAGCAAAATCATTATGTAATTTTAATGATGAAATGTTTTTCCAGTCTAAAATGTGTGGTAATTTTAGGTCCTTTTCCTTCAATACTAAATAGAGACAATTTGTTTGGTGAAGTAAAAAATTAAATATAAAAGCGTACAAAACAATTTTTATTCTTTTATGTGATGTATGAGATGCTATCAATAAGCTCTTGGATTTGATGGAAAAATAAGTTTTATTTAAGCTTGCCTAGTGTAGGTTGCCATCACCTTCAAAATTTGAGAGTTTATACATAGATCCAGTTGCCTTTTCTGCTCCTTAAAATAACTCCTGAAATCATTCTCTGGACAGCTGTCTGGGATGGTCTGCAGTTCTCATTGAAAGTCAAACACAATTACAAAATGCTGTATTTTTTAGTTTGTTTTTAATTTGAGAATAATGTAAAATTGTGCAGGAATTTGTATCTAGTAAATTCTGAACTAAGCTAAATGTTGTCTTTAAAGAGGTATTGGCTGGTGCATTTTTTATGATAAAGGCAGTCTCTATCACATACGTCTTCTCTCAAACCCTTTATAACATCACAGTAAAGGTCAGAATTCACTGCTGTATTTGAAGGGGCAAACTATAATGGACAATCCCTTTGATATCAAAAAATGCACTGAGTGTTTTTTGTTGTATTCCTAATTTGATGTGTTTTCTTTGGCCTTAGGGAACTTAGACTCTTCCATTGAGGACTGTAGCTTTGTTTTTGGATTAAAGCCTTAAACCAAAATTGCAGCACCTGCTATGACCATAGAAATGAAACTGACATCCTCATTAGCTTTTGAAAGAAGCTCAAAATTAGTGCTCCCTTTAATTGTCTATCAGGAATTTTGAAACAAAACTTCATAACTCTGCATGCTTGAATTCTTTATCAAAGTTTTTTGAGAAAACCCCATAACTGTTTCCAACATTGTCTACAAGTTTTTAGGTAATGATAATTGAGACAATCTTCTCATATATCTTATGCAATTTTTTCACATTTTCATCTGTTTTGCTAATGCTTATTTCCAAATGAATGACAGCTTACCTCAAAATAAGAATGCCATTCAAAAACCATTGTCCAACTTAAGTTTCATCACCAAAAGGCATTTCTAAAGTTTTGGTTGCAGATTTACTGAGTTTCATTCAAAATTTGATGTACACCCCTGCTGAATTTTGCTGTCCACTTCTAAATTGCATGCTCAGACTTGAAAGTCAAGCATTGAATAAGTAGAGGAAAGTTATAGGATGTGATTTTGATGCACTTTTGCCTCTGCTTTTGCAGCAATAGTTATGGAAACAGCAGTTCACACAGAACACTTTGTATGCCCCAGATTGCAGGTCCTGGCTGGAATCAATAGATTTTCTGGAAGCGAAAATCATAGGCATGCATGTTATTTGACTGTGACATGTAAAAGATCCTTTGAGTATCAATTTGGCTCTGGTACTCTCAGCAAAATTAAACAACTTCAATATTTAGCATCCGAGAGCTTGAATTCAATTAATTCAAGCATTAAAATTTGGTAGCGAAAGTCACCACTAGACGGTGTCACCATGAACTGGATCTCACATTTGGGAACTTGCCGTATCCGTAAAAATTTAGTTGCTGATTTCCAGCCTGGTGAGAGGGGGGGACTCAGGGAACTTTTTGATGGCACATTGTTTGGAATGAAGTTTCTTGAAATTATACATTCAAAAAAATATTTTATACATTTATTATAAAAGGAATTAACTCACAGGATGAACTTTTGTACACTTAAATGAATCTATTAAAAAGTGTTCCTTTCAGTAATAATGCCAATTAAAAAACAATTATGTATTGCTTTTATAAAGAAATATTGTATTTTCTTTCCAAACCTTACATGTTTACGTACAAATCACCAGTACTAATTATACAATTTTTTTTTTTTTTGAGTTCAAGACTATTTTTATTTTAAAGGGCCCTCCTGGTGTAGGAAAAACAACTACTATATTGTGTTTGGCAAAAATTATGTTAGGTCCTTGCTTTAAAGAAGCTGTTATGGAATTGAATGCTTCCAATGATAGGTATGTTGTGTTTTGGATAAAAAAATCTTATCTAAAATGTTTTCTTTACAGATCTTAAATTTCAACTTTTTTTTTTTAAGGTTTAAGGAAAACTAGTTTTTAAAATCCAATGAAAAAATGTAGTTGAAAAAATTTTTATTTGAATTTATTTTAGCACACCCATAAACATAATTCTTTAAAGTTTCATGAATTCTGCTCTTAAAAATATAATATATTATACTAATAAAAGAAAGAGTTTGTGTGTTTCAGCTATTCCGACCAAATTAAGCAACGCAGAAGTGTGAAACTTGGCACATAGAAGCTGTAGGTCACTATGCTATTAACTTTGAAGAGTTTTTTTTTAAATTCGTCTTAAATTTTTTTTTTTAAATTCTATTTTTAAGCGATTTTCCTACTATCTGGGGATATGGCATATTATGTATTCTGCAAAAACTAATGCTTTGTGTAGTTTCTTGTGGAACATTACACATTTTTACAATAAATATATTTATTTCTGGGTGTACTTATTCGTTTATTTGTTCTGTAAGATCGATTTCTTTTCAAGTACAACATTTTTTTTTAAAAAATGTTTTCAACTACTGGATTATAGTTTCGTTGGTTTGGCAACAGTGTATTTGCTCTGTTCTTTCCTTGTCTCAAAAGTTTTGTGATATTCCCCCTCTTGGGAGAATATCTCGGAGTGTCAGTGTGAGCTAGAGGTGTAGGATTAACAGAAGAACTAGAGGCATACATAATCTTAATATATCTTTATTAAGATTTTCAACTTAAACTTCTAACAAATTAAATTATAATAATTAATGTGAGAGAATCTACGATGGCAAAATACGCAACACAAAATATATATAGATAATAACGACTTAACCTAACTCGGACCACTATCAATAACTGAATCGCTTAAACTCAATTCTAATATTAAATAGTCAATCCTACCTTGTTGCAGTCTGAAGAATCAATCACTAATATCATAAAGGCAATCTTGAATTTACTTGCGTGCACTGGTATGCACCTTGGTTCTCTTTATCTTTATCACTTATAACTTCTAATCACCACCACATAACCTTATCCAAACTTGAACACGAACTATATTAACATTCCTCTACTTGCCACAAATTGCCATCTCGCGTACTCTAAGTTCCGATATTAAAAAGCATGCTAATTTGCATCTTTCATTCACACTTCACTTCTTGGATTTGGTTGAAAAAGAGTTGCCATTAATTCTGGCCCAAAGGACATGTTAAAGAAAAGACGCATGAGCCCTTCACAGTTTGAGACAAAATGATACAGCTTTAATATTAAAATATTTTCTTTCAGGATTAATCACCTCTTATAACATTTTTTTTCTTTGATTTGTGTACTTTAAATATTTGTTACTTAAGTTTATGGTTTTTTAGCTTTTATTTTTAGACTTATTTCGGTAGGAAGATGCATCGTTCATCCAGCTAAGCCAATTTTATATTTTTTCAGTAAATAAATTAAATTAGTTCAATATACATTTTTATTTTGCTTATATTTTATTTAATTACTCTGAACCATTTCTGGTCTTAGATTTAATTTTGTCGGGTTTTTTTTTTCCAACTTAAAAATTTATTTATTTTTGTAGTCAATTGTATTCACATTGTAATTTCTATTTTGGTTTAAGGCAGTATCTTTTTTATTATTCTTTTTTCATTTTGACCTTTATATGTTCATATTTGATTCTTCTGTACTGTTTCTGGTTTTAGATTTAATTTTGTCATTTATTTTCCAGAATTTCTGATTTGTTTTATATGTGGTCAAGAGTTTTCATGCTATCATTTTTGCTGGATTGTTTAGATGTTTGTTAAAATGTTGTAATTACTATTTTAGTTTACGGCTGTGCCACATTTATTTTATGAACTACCTTTGGAAGTGTTTGTTTGATTTTCAATTGTTAATGTTGATTGTTACTCTAAACAATGACACAAGTGCTTGAGCTGTTGAAATTCGGGAATGATATGTTCCCTTGCCAAGTTGTCCTAATTGATGGTGATGGCTCCTGTCTTTTCAGTTCAATTTCTTATTTGTTTTGCGTAATCCATTTTTGTTGTTCGACAGGCTGTTCATTATATAATCAGCAACTGGGATAGATTTAAGGTGTTTACACATGATTATACATTGAACAACTGTTCATCTCGCAAAGCGTATAAAACTGCCATGTTGAACCCTATGACTTAAGCTCCGCTTCTGAGTTACAGGCTGCCTCTAAACTCTTCTTGCCATTTCCAAATTTTTCATAATTACTCTTTGCTGTGTTTGGGGAGCATTTTGTAACTGTTAAAAACATGAGATTCAGTGGCAAAAACTTCAGTGAGGGACACTTTGATGCCTGTGTTTGTTTCTTCTCATAATGAATGTGAAATTTTTGAAAGCAACATTGAAATCATCAGAAATTCTTAAGCTACAATAGAAATTACAAAATTAAATCTGAAACCAGAAACAGTACAGAAGAATCAAATGTTTACATATAAAGTTCAAAATGAAAAAAGAATGATAAATATGACACAGCTTTAAACCATAATAGAAATTACAATTGACTACACACAAAATAAGAAATTTTTAAGCTGAAAAAGAAACAACAGAATTAAATCAAAACCCAAAAATGGTTTGGATAAATTAAAATTCGTAGGTAAACAAATATATATATATATCTTTGTATGTACATTTATTTTCTCATGAACACGCACGACGCAGAAACTCGTCGTATAGGGATCAAAACATTGGGAATGATCTGAGGAATTCGTTTTTATCATTTATATTCTGATATTGCAATTGGATAAAAAGATATAAATTAAAAACTATAAAATGCGTAATTGTTTTACTCATGTGTGTTGCTTCTTTCGCTAATATACCGCAACTGGAATGAGAATTTTTCTTTACCCTCAATGTTTTTAAAACACAATCTAATTTTTTCTATGAGACTCAGACAAAAAATCATTACAGAATTGGAAAGATCATTTATTTCGCCACGATATGGTATAATTATTTTTACAAAATAATGTTATTTTCTATTTTTTACGATTTTTTCTAAAATGAGTCTGATACGTTTTTATGAAAATAATTTCTAAATCTCTCTGTTTGAATTTTCTTTCACGTTAATGAAATGATATTCTACACAAAAAAGTTAATGCTGTTCTCTTTTAGAATCAGTTATTTAAAAAATAAAATGTCAAAAACTTTTTCTTTTACAAGTGTTCAAAAATACTCAAAATTTAAATTAAATATTTAATGATTAATTTTTTAAATATTTATAAAAATAAACTCACGAAACTTTTTTTTCCATGTGTAGAACAATATTATCTGTATTCTGTACAAAAATTGCTTAAAAATTACGGGTTTTTTTAAAAAAAATTGTTTTTCGTTTTTAACCTCTTTGCAAGAGTTAATCACACACACACAATGTAGTATATATTATAAATGAAATATATGTAGTATATATTTAAAATGATAGTATAGTAGCAATGTAGTATATATATATATTCATTTTTTGTTTAAAAACTACCATAGTTTGCAATCGATATGTGAAGTTTGGAGGCATTAATTTAAAAATGAAGCCCTCAAAAAAATTACATCTTTAACAAACGCAATTTTAAAATAGCAAAGGGTTTGGTTGTGAAAACCTGTTGAACGCTAAATGGCTATCTTTTCCCCTGTGCACTTCACGTTTGATGAAAGGTTACACTAGAAAAGAAGATGCCTGTAAATAATGAAAATCACCAGATTTAGCAAGTAAAAAGAATTGCGAGTGGAAATTTTATTTTTGGTTGATTTTCTGCATGTCTTAATTCAAAAAATTCATTTTAAACATCCATTTTTTAAAACAAAATTTCTCTAATATTTGTGAAAAACTTAATCGCTTTTACTCCGTTATCATTATTTTAAACAAGCTTATTTGCAATACATTTAAATGTATTGCTTTAAATTAATATTTTTTGAGTGATTTATAAAATAAAATGCTGAAAACTTTTTTGTACGAATTTTTAAAACATACTCAAATTTTTAATAACTTCTTCATTTCTAAAGATAATGGCATGGAACTTTTTTCCTGTGTATCGAACATTTCAAATAATGCTCACAATTTTAATTCAACATTTAATATAGTTTGAAGTTTTGTTGTAAAAATTTCTACTTTTTTGTCTTTTTTCAACATACAACTTTTTAAAAAAGGTACATTTTTGTTTCCGGTGGCTACAAAGTTCCAAAGAGAGTGAGTGAATATTAAAGTCACACTTTTCACCTAATCGTCAGCTTTTGGCATCGGACTTCGAAATTTTGAACCATGGTCAAGTGAGGAGGATAAGACTTCAGCTGCACCCATCTCTCCTAACAACCATACCACACCACCGCTAGGACGTTAAAGCTCTCGACAGTTTCAGTGTACATCACTCCTCTTAACAGTGGGTCCTCAGGGGTAGCTAAAATTTTAAAAGGGCAGTAATAATTAATTGTATCATGAAAATTTTGTAATGACATTAATATAAAAATCACTCACCAGGAAAGGCTGATAGTGAGAGGGAAAGGGGAATTTCCATGACAATATGTTATGCATTCAAAAATGTTCGTGCAATACCGGGGAGCCTATCTGACAAAGAAAGGAAGCAAAAAAATTTCGAAACAAAGAATTTTAAGTTATACGCGGTAAAAGCCCGAACACTGGGCTAAGTGGAGGGGGGAGTAATTTAGAAAAAGAATATTGGAAGTGTTGTTTTTGTGAAGGGAAGGGAAAATTTATAGAAGTAGAGAAAGCTTGCGCAATGCCAGGTCATGCAGCTAGTAATCAAATAAAATATGAGCAAAACAAAAATGTATAACTAACTAATTTAATTTAGTTATTGGGAAAATATAAAATAGGCTTAGCTGGATGATGGATGCATCTTCCTACCAGAATAGTCTTAAAATAAAAACTAAAAAACCATAAACTTAAGTTTCAAGTATTTAACGTACATAAATCAAAGAAACTTGTAACAAAAAAAATGTTATAACAGATTATTACTGAAAAAAAAATACTGTTTATTATTAATAAGTGAAATTTGGAAATTTTAACTTAAAAATTAAGCCCTCAAATATAATTAAAACTTTAATAATCTGGAACTTCCAAGGATACTCCGTTCCACCTTGGAAAAACAGGTTGATTATAACAAATAAAAATCGCTAAATTTGGCGAGAGAAAAAAATGTGTGAAAAATGTATTTTGTTTTATTAGAAGTACATATCTTTAATTCTATAAGTTCATTTATTACATCTGTCAATAAAACAAACATTTCTATAATGTTTGTGTACAATTTAATCACTTTTACTCTGTTATCATTATTTTAAATAAATTGATACTAATATAAATGATTATTTGCAATACATTTAAATGTCAATATTTTTTTTTTGTTCGGTATCAGCATATTTTGTGTTTAAAAGTAACTTATGGTTTTAGATAATTATGAAATCTTTTTTTCAGAAATGCTGTTTCTTATTTTATGCTCATTGAATTTATGTATTTGTTTTATATTTGTGTATGATTATTTCTTATTTATTTTTGTGGTTTGTACTACTGCATGTTGATTGTGTAATAGAACTATCCTTCTTGAAAGGTCTAATGTTAGTACTGCATTGGCTACTTTTAAAGATATTTTCGTTCCATCTGATATTCTTGATTTGTCTTGTAATGTGCTATAAACATCAAAAAAGCATGAGAGCACTTTCTTTAAACCTTTAAGCTGTATCTGAGAAATTTTTGCACTTAACATTGACTTTTAAAGAGTTGACTGTGCAAAACGTTTGTACATATTTTTATAATCAGTTGTAAGGACCTTGGGTTTGCGGTTCTTGCAAACTTGAACCTTGGCACCATTTTCCACCAAAAAAAATGACTGTTTTTTTTTCCATATAAAATATGCAAGAATCTGTTGTTTTGATATCATAGCGCTATTCGCATGGCGCAAATTTCGCTGCAATGACACTGATTTGCAAGTATCCTTTTTCTTTATCAGGAAATTACATGTTTCACCATTGTAGGAAAAAATGTAGAAAAATATAGCTGAAAATGACTTTCAATTCTGTTGTTCCCAATCCCCTTGGAGCAGGAAAGCCTACACCAAGTCCATTTGACCTTTCTGCATAATAATATCACACACCAGGTTTTTGATCTTCAAACAACTGTCGCAGGGAAATGCCCCAGCAGTCCAGAAAATGAGCAGGGACAGGTAAAGAAAGACTTTTTACCCCCTGCACAAAAGTCATGCTACGCAGGTAATCGCTTCTAAATCGCTCCAAGGCTGTCTGATGAGTCCTAGAACTCCTGCACTATAGAAATAGGTCAGGACTCTGAGTTGTGTACCAGTGGTGAGCAGGAGGGTTTCGCCAAGTCAAATTCAGCTTAGTTCTGTGGAAAGAATGAATTTCCAAATGGCTTAAGAACTGGGGTTAAAGATATCACAACCCCTACCAGCCAGCTCATCGGTTGCTTTATTCCCAGGCACACCCATATGCAATGGTATCCACTGGAGACATACTTGTTTCCTCTGATCAAGCCTAGCCAATTTGGATAAAATATCCAGATTAGTACTGTCCGTAACTTTTGACTAATTCTCCAAATATTGGATGGAGCTTCTGCTGTCTGTCAGGATCCAGATACTGTCCTTATAAGCATGATCGAGAGCACCGACTAATTCAGACTAATTGAGATTAACAGATTGCCAAAATTGTGATCTAAGTTAGAATTTCTTTTTACTTATAAGATTTTTTTACATGCTTTTTTTTCTGAGCTGTTTATGGTAGTTTCATCAAAATGTATATTTGAAGTAGCTTTTTGTTTTGAATTAATATTATAATTTTTACTATATGTAGTGTTACTTCATATTTATTTGTTTACCTTATTCATTTTTAAATACTGTAAAATCTGGCGTATAACGTGTTCCTATACTTTCAAGCTGCATTTTTTAATTTTTAGGTACATTTGGCGTATAACGCGCATACCCTTTTTTATGAAGAAATCTAAAATGTCAAAGTATACAATGCTGTAAAGTTTTGAAATCATTTATTCGAAGAATCATCCCACATATTTAAAAAAAATAGTAAATTTCTAGAACTATAACTCTTTTAGTTCATAAGGCATGTTATTTCTTTTAAATAAACAGTATTTTGATTAGTGTAGAAGTAAATTTTTTTATACTCCTCTCATTTGTTATTTTTAAAGCTATTGTGTTTATATACTTGGCATATAATGCACACCCATAAATTTTGATTTAGTTTTTTGTTTTCAAGGTGCACGTTATACGAGGGATTTTAAGGTATGCAAGATTTTGTTGTGTTTTTGTTCAAAACTGTTTATGGCATCATTGCTTAACATTCTTTCTGACAATCTGTTCTTCATGTAGTTTTTTATTAATTGTACATATATATGCATGCATTGTATACCTTTTTTACACATAAATACATTGGTATAATATTTACTGTCGTTGACAATAAAGATTTTTGCTATTTTCCTTCTTTGGCCAATTCAATGTTTTCTTCATTGTAGAAAAATATTGCTTGAATTATAACAAAAAGAAAATGACACTAAATTGAAACTAATTGCGATTGACAGATTGGTAATATTGTAAACCATGTTTTTTTTGTATGTCACTGTTTATGGCCTTATGATCTCTATGACCGAAAAGATCTCACTTTGTTTTAAATGAAAAAAATCAGAAAATTTTTTTAACAAAAAGCTATATGCTGAACTATGATGAGCAATGACGTAACTAGTCCTGAGTGGGCCCTGTATCTAAATTCCTTGGGGGCCCTCTTTTGAAACCTTTTCACATTTTAATATTGTTTGTTTGGACATTTTGGGGCCCAGTATCATTGATATGGCGGTAGCTATGCCCCTGATGATGAGGTACATCTTGAAACATTCTCATATTTTCTTTTGGATTCCTTTAAATTCAATGTTGATCTGATTTTTTGTCATGACTTAACTTTGCTTCTGACAAAGTTGCAATATATAAATCTCTATTATTTGTGATCAAAAAAGTGTTTGTAGAAAAAATATGCACCTTAAAAAAATTTTCTCGTATCTCCTTTTGGATTTCTTTAAAATTTAGTGTTTATGTGATTTAACATATGGGGTTTTATGTTGCTTATGATAATCTGTTCCTCATGTAGTTCTTAGGAGATCATATACACATTTTATATGTTACCATACTACCCATATGTGTTATATATATTTCAATCATCACTATAGTTATTTATGATTGTATATACACATTTGTTTGCTCTTTGTAATAGAATTACAATTGCTAATAGAAATATTGCAAAAAAATATTGTTTGAATAATTCATTTTTTCGCAACATGTTTTATTGTTTATATCATTCAGTACTGTTATTGATTTTGGATTATTTTAATGAGGACCTGCTTTAGATAGTTTTTTTTATTTTAGTTCATACTAATTACATTTTTTTAGTATTGAATTACATCTAATACTCTATACTAGATATATTACAGAGGTTAGATAGTATTGCATCCATTCCTCATGTAATACTAATTTTATTTTGTGAATCAGTTTGTCATTAATTTTTCCTTTTGGTTTATCTATTTCAGGTTATTTTACCCATAGTTCCAATAGCAGAAACTACAGCTATTACTTTTCTGTTATAATTTTTATTTCTATTTGCTTTCATTCATTTCTGTTTACTTTATATTTATAGCTTGCTAATTCTCTCTTACATTGAAATATTTGTTTTTGTTAAATTATTTACTTTGAGGACAAATTGCAGTTCTTTTAAAAATATTTAATGTGAACATTCATTTAAAAAATTTTAATTTTTGGTTATACTACTTTACACATGATTTCACCCTCCCTAAAAAATATAATAATTGCGATAATAAGTTAATTTTATGTTTTTAAAACTTGACCCATGCGAAGGACAGGCATTTCAGCTAGTTTCTTTATAAAATAACCTTAATGTTGTTTTACCTTAACTTCATGTTTATGAATAAATGCTTTTTGCATGTTTATTTTAATATATCATATGGTTTGGAACATAATTTGTAAAATTGCATGGTGTAAATTATTATTATAATGATCTTGTAACAATTTTTTCTGTCATTTTCAGTTTTTTTAATATTCTATATTTTTAAATACTGCAAAATTGTAATTGTTGTATGCATTAATGGTAATGTTTTTTATTTTTCATTCTGAGTAAAAGTTTAAATTTGTATTTAACTATTAAAAGATTCAGTGAAATGTAAGAAATATGCATCAATATATTTATTTTAAACAAAATGTTTTGTATTTGTAGTTGTCAAATATACTTGGAAAATCTGAAGTCTATATTATTAGAACTATGAAGGGAACATAATGTGTTCCAAATGAATAGATATCTTATTTACATATATTTTTTCACTAACTTTCTAAGTTTTAGTTAAAATATTTAATTTTTATAACTTAATAAACAAAGTATTCTTTCATGTTGTAAATATTTACATATTGTTACGAATTTTGTGTAAATAATTTGTATTTGAGTGTTTAATGCATTTATATTACTCTATGTTATATTTATTTCATGTTAAAATTGTACTATTCACAAGCAGTGCCGCCCCTTACGTTATAATGGCGATTTAATGAGAACTTGGCATCACACATTTTTGGCGACCATGTTGGCGAGTTCGGAATCTTCTAGAAAGTAGTAGATCTCTCCACTAGTGTCACGTTCAATGACACAAGCGGTTATATTTCTAGAAGTTTCTGTCGCGCGTATAAAAAGATGCTTACCGGTACGGCGATGAGTCTTGATTAAGCCAGCGAGTAGTGAGGATTGTTTTGACTAGCGATTAGCTCGGCTGTGCTTGTGAATAATCTTTACTTGCGTGTATTTTTAAACACTGTTTATTGGGTTTGATTGCTGTTGAAGGTGTGAAGACCTTCGGATATTTACCCTGTGAGTATTGCCGATGAATCCTGTATTGAAAGGATCGGATTTTTGATAATTAATTCGCATCACTCTTAAAGAACTGATTATTTTTCTTTGTGATTGTTTTTGCATAAAATCCTCGAATCCGGATCTACGTAACAATTAGGTGTCAGAAGTGGGATTTTATGTCAATAACAAAAGCGATGGATGAGCAACTGAAGGCTCTGTTGGAAGGCATCAATGCCTTGAAAAACGGCCAAGAAGGAACTAAGAATGAGTTAAAGCAAGAAAATGCAGAAAGGTCTGGATGATACTAAGAATGAGTTAAAGGAAAGAATGGAGAAAGGTCAAGAAGATTTGAAAAATTCTTTAGAAAAGAAAATCGATACTGTTGAAGAAAAAATTAACAGTGTGGAAGAGAAAATAGCATTGAAAGTTGAAGAAAAGATTGCAGTAGTTGAAGAAAGAATTAAAGAGCAAGTTGAGGAAAGAATTGAAGGAGTGGCTGAAAATTTTAGCCTTATATCACACCGAGTAGAAGATCTCGAAAAGAAGCTTCTAGTTTGTGCGAATAAGAACGAAAGCAACTTTTTGCCTTCCTCTCCAGTACCTGTGTCAACCTCTCCGGTGCCTGTGACTGCCTCAACAGTGTCAATGAAACTGTCAACCTATGACAGAAAAACGAACTGGGAAGTATACAAAACACAATTTTCAATAATTTCGGAAGCTAATGGATGGACTGAGGGGGCAAAAGCTTGTCAGCTAGTAGCATCCCTTAGAAAAAAAGCTGCTGAAATACTGCAGACTCTTCCCGACACATAGTGACTGAATTTGAATTTCCTATATAATGCTCTGGATCTTCGATTCGGCCGGAAATATTCCAAGGAATACGCACATCTGCAGATTAAAACAAGACTCCAGAGAAAGCTTGCAGGAATATGCCTCCGAAGTGGAAAGGCTCGCCAACTTGGCTTTCGCCTATCACCCATCAACTGTGCGAGAAGTTAATCTCTTTACAGTATTTTGTGAACGACTTGAAGGAGGGGGAAATTCATAAGACTGTAAGAATGGCAGATATCCAAGATCTTAAATCTGCCCTGAAAGTGGAGGCCGCCTATGAAGCCAGTTGCAGAGACAGCCATTCTGTCCAAGGAGCTCGAGTGACTAGAGATGCGCCCTGTGCCTCCATGGAGGAAGGAGATTGAGAAACTGAGAGAGGAAATTCAAGATTTAATGGCTCAACGCCAGAACCTAAGGAGACGTAGAATCACGTGTTGGGGGTGCGGTGGAGCAGAGCATCTGAGAAGGAGCTGCCCTCGAATAAATAAAGATCACAACATAAAGCGCTGGAGGTGCGGTAGAACCGGGCATGTAAGAAGTAACACTGCCCTCGAGTAAATCAAAAATATCCTTGTCGTACACGTGTAACAGAATCAAAGAAAATGTGCATCAACCAAAAAGGATCAGCAGATAAAAATGGAGACGTCTGTTTGAAAAGACCCTGTTCGGAGAGCAGCAAGAATCTCTCAAACAGCTTGAGAGTTGAAAAGAAATTTGGCTTGATCAATCCAGTAGTCCGCCAAGTCATGACGCCATCAACATTGGCATTGGACCCGTGGAGTAATGAAAGCGTCCAAAAAGATCAACTGTCTGATCCTGAAGTAAAACCAATCTTAGAATTCAAAGAGTCTGATGAAAAGCCCGGCTGGCAAGACATCGCCCCTTTCCATTCTACAATGAAGCGTTACTGGGCTCTCTGAGACTCTCCATCTGAAGAATGGTGTTTTATATCGAAAATGGGAGTCTGACGACGGAAAAACATTCAGGTGGCAATAATACTCCCAAAGACAAGAATTTCAACAGCCCTGAAGGAATTCCATGGCAGTCCAACTGGAGGTCATTTTGGTGTTATGAAGACCTTACAAAAAGTTCGTGAGCGCTTCCACTGGAACAATGTCCGGAGTGACGAGGAAAAGTGTTGTCGCATATGTGATCCCTGTGCTGCACGCAAAGGTCCCAGAAAACGCATTAGAGGAAGACTGCAACTGCATAATGTGGGAGTGCCTTTTGAACGAATAGCTTTTGACATCCTAGGTCCACTTCCGAGATTCTCAGATGACAACAACAACATCCTGGTTTTCATGGATTACTTCACTAAGTGGCATGAAACCTATTCTATTCCCGACCAAGAGGCCTCAAATGTTGCAGAGGTTTTAGTTCAACACTGGATCTCACAATTCGGGATCCCTCTACAACTGCACTCCGATCAAAGGAGAAACTTCGATTCTGCAGTTTGCAAGAGACTGTGTGAAATACTCGCCATCGACAAAACCAGGACGACAGCTTTGCATCCTCAGTCTGACGGCATGGTAGAGAGGTTCAATCAAACCATCCTGAACAGCCTCTCTCTCCTGGTATCCAGTAATCAACAGGACTAGGACAGGAAATTCCCATTTTTCCTGCTTACCTACAGGAGTGCCGTTCATGAGACCACTGGCTATTCCCCATCCCAGATGCTCTTTGGACATGATCTTCGTCTGCCTGCAGATCTTCTGTTCAGCCGGCCACCAGATGCACCCTTGGCGCCTGAGGAGTATATCGAGAAGCTCCAGGCACGGATGGAGGAAATACATCATCTGGCTAGGGAAAGAATCGGCATGGCTTCCGAGAAGATGAAGACCCAATACGACACAAGAGCAACCGGATACGACTTCCACAAAGGCGACAAAGTGTGGTTATGGAATCCAAAACATCGCAAAGGACTCTCTCCGCAGCTGCAGATGAAAAAAGACTAAATGACGTTGTGGTGCGGATACAGAAATCGCCACACTCAAAACCGAAGGTAATACATCACAATACGCTAGCCCCTTATCTTGGCCAAGATGAATAAGATCCTTAAGTTCAGACCATGGTCATTAATTATTTTGTAAATAATGTAAATAATTTCTCTTTTCTAATTCCTTAGTTTTATTTTAATATTGGAATTTATGTATACATCTCTTCATGTGCTTTCGATTTATTTGTATTGTATATGCTGTGGAATACATTTGTACTTTATATGTGATTATTATGTAATAGGTTGCCTGTAAATAGATTCCTCTTACTCAGGGATTGTTCTGCCCGGGACGTGCAGTCTTTGAGGAGGGGGCAGTGTTACGAATTTTGTGTAAATAGTGTAAATAATTTGTATTTGAGTGTTTAATGCATTTATATTGCTCTATGTTATCTTTATTTCATGTTAAAATTGTACTATTCACAAGCAGTGCCCTTATGTTATAATGGCGATTCAATTAGAACTTGGCGAAATCTTGGCAGTAGAGCCAAGTTGGCATCATTTTTGGCGACCATGTTGGCGAGTTCGGAACCCTCTGGAATCTTCTAGAAAGTAGATCTCTCCACTAGTGTCACGTTCAATCCAATCGGATTCAATTTTGCGGTTGTTCTCGCTTCTGCTTTCCTTTCCGGCCACCAGATGGAGGCACGGCACTTTCTATCTAGTATTCTTATAAAATTCATTTCACATCCAGCAATCATAAATTATATCGCTCTTCGGAACAATCGTATTATTTTTGAGAGCTGGATATTTCTTGTTTCCTTTTATCAATTTTTACCAAGTATTTATCACTTATATGAATTCATTGCATTATATAATTTCTTATACCGTGATTAGCCCTTTACTCTCTTATTTTTTGGTCCCTTCCCCCCATCATTACTAGCAATGTGCAAGTTGGTTCATTTAAATTTTATTCAAAATTTGTTCTCCCCAATTTTTTTTCTATGGGATCTTGGAATTTATTTAAATTCCAAGATCTCCTTGTTTCGGGTCGTTTATTTTCGGATTGACCCAATTCTTTTCCACACCCACTTTCTGCGTCGATTGGTTTCGACCAATCAAAACGCAGCAAGCAGGGCAATTTTTCCATCAGTGAGCGGACTTCGTCCGCCACTGTTTTTCAGCAGATATGTTCTGCCCATCTTAATTATTTCATTCATTTATTAATTTTTCTCTTTCACTTTATGTCACCCCATTAATTTGGCTCTAAATTTATCAATTCTGATGAGGTACATCCCCCTTTTAGAGACAGGAACTCCGTAAATTACATGCCACTTGTCACGTTCAATGACACAAGCGGTTATATTTCTAGAAGTTTCTGTCGTGCATATAAAAAGATGCTTACCGGTACGGCGATGAGTCTTGATTAAGCCAGCGAGTAGTGAGGATTGTTTTGACTAGCGATTAGCTCGGCTGTGCTTGTGAATAATCTTTACTTGCGTGTAAACACTGTTTATTGTGTTTGATTGCTGTTGAAGGTGTGAAGACCTTCGGATATTTACCCTGTGAATATTGCCGATGAATCCTGTATTGAAAGGATTGGATTTTCGATAATAAATTTGCATCACTCTTAAAGAATTGATTATTTTTTCTTTGTGATTGTTTTTGCATAAAATCCTCGAATCCGGATCTACGTAACAATATCTAAGTTTTTTTTTTAATTGAATTGTTAATAATTGATACATTTTATCTGGAACAAGCAAAATTTATTAATAAACACAGTTCTTGTAATTTTTAAAAGTTATAATTATTAACACTAATTATTTATGCATTTGTAATCCACAATTCTTATTAATTGTTTTATTCATGATGGCTTTTTAGAGGCATTGATGTTGTTAGAAACAAAATAAAGATGTTTGCTCAACAGAAGGTTACACTGCCCAAAGGAAAGCATAAAATTATTATTTTAGATGAAGCTGACAGGTAAGATCATTATACCAGTATCCTAAAATTCATAATCATAAAATTATTTTTGTCTCTTGATTTTGAAATTTATTTCAAAATTTCCCTTTCAAACATAACTGCATAGTAAATCTTTAGCTTATATAATATCTAATCCTTTTATAAATGTGTTCAACGCATCATTACTTAGGAATAATTTCATTCTGTGCTTTTAATTATGTATTCCCTGTGTTTACTCCTCAACATTTTTAAAAAAAGATATCTCTAGAAATGAATAACTAATAAATCTTCCAGTGAGACCTTTTCAATGAATTTAATTTTTACAGAAGTTATTTTTACATCTTTATTTACATATTTTTGATGACTGTTAATTTTTCCTGATTTTCTGATATACACCCAACTCTTGACTAAAGATATGTTTTTGTGACTTTAATTAATTTAACTCTTTGAAAAATACCATCAAGCTTCTTGAATGTGATTTCAATGTTATCTAAAATAATATTTACAGAAAATTGATAATTCCATATTTAAAATCCTAAAGGGGGAACTTATTCGTTTTGTGATGCCCAAACTAATAATTTTGTTCAACAGAAAAAGTTATTGCTGTATTTATTTGATTAACTAATTATGTATATGTTTCATTCACAGCATGACTGAAGGTGCTCAGCAGGCTCTGAGGAGAACTATGGAAATATACTCTAAAACAACTCGATTTGCTCTTGCTTGTAATGCTTCTGATAAAATTATTGGTGAGTATCAATGCATCAAAAAAACGTTTCTTTTAAAATGATTATTTTGCAATTATATCATTTTTTATGCTACATAAAAAAATGTTCTTTGTCTTTGTGAAATGACTTTTATGCCATTGTGTATGTTATTGAAAAGCACTGAAATGGATTGTTAAACTGCTGCTAGAATTACAATTATCAATCCAAAAAAAAAAAATCTTTCAATCTTATGAATTTTTGACTTTAAGATTATAATATGATTTCTTTAAACAGATTAAGACTTTTATTTAAGTATTAGTAAAGTATTTTCTCATTTTTTTCCCCCTAGAACCTATTCAATCTAGATGTGCTATGGTTCGTTTTGGAAAACTTTCTGATCTACAAATTCTTGCAAAAATTATGGAAGTTTGTAAAGCAGAAAATGTGAGCTATACTGATGATGGATTAGAAGCCTTAATTTTCACTGCACAGGGTGATATGCGACAGGTTTGTTTATTCGGAATTTGTATTTTTGTGTAAGGGTTTCCACTCTTTAATTTCTCTAAATTTTAATTATTTACACAAGAAATATCAAAACTATAAACCTTGTTTCTTTATTTAAAATTTACTGTTTTTATGTTGTATGGATTTCAAGATTAAAATTTTAAATCTCATGTTAAATAATTGCTAATGTTAATTTTTCATGTAACTATTAACCCTCTAACCGGATAGCACGGAAAATTCCGTCAGTGTAAAGATGCTTCGAAAATGGACTGCACTGATTTTTCTGCCTTCAAGTAACGTTTTCAAAAGCGGATTGGCCGCACTTTTCTGAAATCCTTTCCCCCTTTTAAGGTTTAACATCTTGAAAGATAATTGGGGACGGATGAAGCAACACAGCAGGAGTTTTATGGCTCGCAGGGAACCCAGTGTTTTGACCCTGGCGCAATCGTAAAAAATCGGGGAGAAATTTCTTTAGACTCAGGAAGTGTTTACTTGTTACCTCGTATTTTAAAAGTTTTGAAAAGTCCCAACGCATAAGTAAAATATGTTACAATTCCCTTTTGGTTTCATATTAATTTGAAACTGTAACAAGTTGGGGCGTGTCAGTGCAATCTGCTATTTTAGATAGTTAGACAAATTATATATATCTTTTTTTAAGTATATTATTTCGCTTCATTTTTCTTATTTTAATCAAAGCCTTCAGTTTTTGAAACATGATTATTTTATTATAAGATACCGAAAAAATTAATAAAACACCAAACTCTTTAAAATTTGAAACCTTTTCAATTTTCCAACCACTAAAAATGAATAAATTTAAACTTCATCAAATCATTTGAAACATTTTCTTACACTTTGATAAAAATAATAACGAAAAAAAAACTAAGATTTATTAGTTTTTTTTTTAGATTTCAAAGCCCAAGTGTTCAGGAAAGTTTAAGTACAGTGCCTAGTTACATATTGTTAAAATACACCGAATTATATTTGAATTTTAAGTGCTTGAACTTCAGTTTACATCAAAAACAACATGAATGAAGATTTTCACACATTTTTTTTATAACTTGAATGTTTGAATAAATGGTAATCAAAAATATACGGAAACATTTACAGTAGACATTTATGCATATAAATAAACATAAAAATCAATTTTAAATTCGAGCTATTCAAAAACATTCGAATTATTGTTCAAAAATATCTATTTATACAAAATACCTCAACATTTATCTTTTTAAAGGGTAAATGAATTAAGTAATTAAAATCTGGATATTTTTTGAAATCTCGCCCGTATAAAGCTAGAATTTTTATGTTAGAAATTCCATTTGAAATTTCGGAAAAAAATGCATCGCGCAGTTAAAAATTATTTACCATAAGTTTTAGCAATTGTTTGAGTATAATAAAAATTTCAAATTTTATTATATAGCTTCTTTGGTATCTTTTAATATTTTTCAAGATTTCATACAATTCAGTTGAAAACTGCATGCTAAGAGCAAAAAATATACTAAAAAAATTGATGAATATACAATTACAATAAATTCTTACATAGAAGCTAAAGCGTAGGAATGAAAAATTTTTAGTATATCTGAAGTAGTTTTCGAAATATTTATTTTAAAGTTCAGAAAATTTGTCTGCGTTATGTTATACTTAATATTAATTAAATGGTTAAAATAATATGTTAATATTAGTCATGTAATCGTTTGATGACACATTCATATACTAATAAAAATTATCATGGTCATTGATGCAAATGTCAAGAATTTTATGTAATTTTAAATTCAGACATTAAGATATTGATGTAGAAAATATAAAACGACCATCTAAAATACATGAAAAATGCAGTCTGCTATAAAATGATCTTGACAAACAAAATCCGGCATTTTCACTTACTATGGCAGAGCCGGCTTAGTCAGGAGCGATCTGGAAAAACAGAGAGAGAACCGCGGCTTTGATGGATGCCGCTCTAGCTTTTAAAGTTCCCAGGAAAAATTATATATATATAAATTACAAATGCAAAAATAAATCTTGTAATTTTCCATACATTTTTATAACAACGAATTGTGGAATTGGCTTCCAATGCATTGTTGTGTTTGACAATATGTAAGGTAACCAACCCTACTTTAGATAGATTTATACTACTTTTTCGTAACCGTATTCCTTTTAAAATTAATTCGTGCAGCCGAAATATACCTTTGCACCCTTAAAAATTTATGTATACTATAACGGTTAATTTTAATTTATGCAACTTGTGAAATGTTCATAACTAACCATTTCCGTCTAAATAGTTTACATGAAAAAAGTTTGGACTCCCTCATTCATTAGGGATTTATATAAGATTCTAACATTAAATTTTATTTTTCACCGAATAAAATCGAGTGGTAGTGTATCGTGCTTCCACACCACAGGTCTGGGGTTCTCTTAACGTGCTGCGCAAGGTCGACTCTGCCTTTCATCCCCGCTACATTGGGTCGATAAATGAGTACCAAGCTTGCTTCGGGTCTTAATCACTGAAGGTCTCTGTTCAGACAGACCACCAAATCGGGACATCTGTTCATGCACCTCAGCGTCCAATGGTCACGTGTATTATGATGGGCACAGTAGTTCCTGGCCCTCATGGATTGTTGTGCCACTGAGTTTGAGTCTTAAGTTTGAGGATTACCTGACTTTGGGGATACCCCTTAGATAAACATGTATTTCCACTCATTTGCAATTAAACATTTTTCTTTCAATTACGTTTATTTCAGAAGGAAGTTTGATTTTTCAAATGTATTTGCTTAATAACATGTATATTTGTGTATTATATTAAAAATTTGATCAATCCAAAATTACATGTTTTTAGCTCCTCTAAAAGCTTTTAGGATTTTACAACTGATCTTAAAATCCATATACGTTTTATAGTAGTATATTTAAAAATAATAAGGACATTTTTACGACTGTGTGAGCTGTTATGCCTCGTTTATAAATATAAAAAATTGCATTCAGCTACAGTTTTAAAAATGTACAGAAATAAGTGGAGAAAAGGATACTTACATATTATGAATATTTTTGACTGCAGTAAGATATATTTATATTTCAGTTTCTTTACAATTTGAATAGAAGTTGTAAGCCACACACACACACACATTTTACGAATAGTTTGATATTGAGTATAAACCCATAGGCTGTTTAATATTGTAAAGTGTTTTACTTTGATACCAGCACACATTAAAATAAGGCTCATTTGCAGTTATATGATCAGCTTCAGTGATATTTAAATTTTCAAAAATAGTCTACACGTACGAAAACATTCTTTCACAACCGCACACCACATCTCATACTATATCTTCCCTACAGCAGGAAATATTTGTGTATACTGAAAAATTTAATACAGGATACATTTCCAAGTGTTAAATTTGGTATGAATACATTGTGGAACTGTCGGTTAACTTCACTGAACAAAATTGTTTTAAGTGTACTGTTTTGAAAGACAAGATTAATTAGGGAGAACTTTTCTGACAATAGAATTTGTAATGACTGAATTGTGTGAAAATGTAGTTATCGATGTGTGACATTTTTCCTTGTAATAAAAGAAACAGAAAGATAAGAAATTTAACTTGAGTAGAAAATGGTTAGAAGTACTGTCATGCGCATTTGAAGAAGTATATCCCCCATTAAAATTAAAAATTATTGACTGAATGTGTGTTATGTCCATCACAAATGCCGATGTAGAAAAGATATTTTTATTTAATACAAGGAGTTCGAAAAGAAGAGCACTAGGAATGAAAATTTAGATTTTTTCCGAAAAATATTCAGTTAACATAAAAATATCATTTATATGATTTAAATTTAAATAAATTAAAAGTATTGAAATCATTTTTTATGTTATTCTAAATTAAAAATATAATTGAATAGAGAGAGATCTGTTTTATTTCATAAATATAAGCACCATTAATTGTATTATTGTTTAAAAAAAAGATAGGGCCTTTACTCTTTTTACCTCATAACTTTTTTTAAAAACAGGAAAGTGAGCGCGTTTTCTTACTCTCATATTCAAAAATGAATACAGGATGCTTTTTTCTGGTTCAAATCGCAATACCAAAATATTTTTTTTTAATTTTTAAAAAATGACAGAAAAATAAATTTTGTTTGAAGAAAATATAACTATTTTTCAACTTTTAACATGCCATTTATTTCATGTTTTTTTTACCCTGCATTTTAATTTAATTTTACTGTGACTGAATCTATGGGGAAAACGACAGAGTGGAACTACGGTTTTCATACAAGATTGCCCAAGGCAACAACAGCTAGCTGTAAACGATTGCTATCCTGGTTCTTACTGATTAAAGACGCCGAACCAAGTCATAAAGTTGTCCCCTTTCGACCTCCCAAGTTTTAAAAGGGGGAAAGAATTGAAGCCTGTTGCATTTTTGAAGGGAATAGCAATATAAGAGTAAAACGTTTTGGGAATAACTTTTCAGGAGGAAGGTATCCAGTTAGAGGATTAATCTCTATATTTCATAATTCTGGAGCTAAAAATAAAATTTCAAAATACTTAAATAGAAAAGCAATTTTTCTTTGAATGATTCTTTTTAAAAGTATGTCATATTAAGCTAATTTGTCATATTTAGCATATCAATTTTCAATGATACACAATGTAAAACTATCAGTTTTTAAAAGAAGTATAATTGTTTTATGTTTTCTTGAGAAATTAAATCTGTGGAATGAAATTTTGATTATAAATATATTAGCCAAATATTAAAAATTATTCTAGTTTATTAAAAATTATAGTAATTCTATAAATTAAATTTATATAAATTTCCAAATAGTATGAATTAAATTCACAAGATTAAAGTATTCCCTTTAATGAACATTGATATGCGTAATTTTTTTAATAAACGAAAGAATGTCTTATCTATATAATCTTTTTTTTAAAACTGTTAACATTGTTAATAGTTAAAATATCAATGAGATACTATTAATTTATAAATTTTACTTAAATATGGAGAATGTTTTATAATCAACATATTGCTATAAATGTTTGTAATATATTTTTTTGCAGGCTTTGAACAATTTGCAGTCAACTTATTCAGGATTTGGACATGTCAATAGTGAATATGTTTTTAAGGTAAAAAGAAAAAGTTATAAGTTTTTATAAAAAAAAAAAAATTAAAAAAATAGTATGAAGTTCTGACATTTTCTCCAAATCAAATATATATATATTTATATATATATACACACACACATCACATATTAATTTTCTACCAGTTAAATTTTTTAAGATAAATTATTAAATGGAAGGTATTAAATAGGCTTTTAAAATATAGACAATTTGTATTTCTCATTTTTTCATCATAATTATAAATACTTTTTTTTACTTATTGAAATTATATTTAACTGTAGAAATATTAAGTAATTTCACCTATTAAATGCTCGCATTTGACAACAATCAACCTAAATAATTTCTTATTTTATTACATTTGAAAGAAATTTTTTTGTAAATTTTTATATTTACTAATTGCTTAATTTTGGATTAAATTGATTCCCTAACATCCTATCAAATTACATATTATACAACTATTACTTTATCTTATTTTTCTCTCTTTTAAGTCTAGTTAGTTTTATTATGAAAAAATATTAAAGCAACTACTACTGGCTGGCTGTTGCTACTGGCAGCAGATGAAATATAACCAACTGCAACGATTTCTCCTCATCCTCATTTGTAATTCTGAAAAGATTAATTTGTACATAGTTTGTGTGTTGTGACCACCTTTTTGACGAGATTTGTGCTTATTTAACTGAACAAAATATTGAATTGTTTATATTCTTTTAAGGAAGCTTATATTATATCAGTGGGGCTAAAAACTTTCAAACTGCAAGGTTATTAGTAACCTAACAAAATCACTTTAATTTATTAGTGATTAAAAGAGGAGATTCAATAACATTTTAGAAATGTGTAATATAAGAACAGAATATTTTTTATCAATCATGCTTCACTGTATATTAATGTAAAGAAAAAAAATTTCTTAAATATTAGAAGTATTAATTAAAACAGGCAGGTTAAACACATATTTTAATTATACGGGAATTATAGTATGGCCATATAGTGGTTATGTAGACTTGTACTCTTGATTGGTCTTTCAATTAATGTTAATTTCTAAGCTTTGTCCTTTGTTTGTGTGTACCAGTGTATCTTATTTGAATTATATGTATATTTAAGGTTTATAACTTTTTTGCTTTACTAGGTTTGTGATGAACCACATCCTCTTTTGATTAAAGACATGCTTAAACATTGTGTGGATTGTAAACTAGATGAAGCATATAAAATCTTGCTGCATTTGTGGAAATTAGGTTATGCCTGTGAAGATATTATTGCCAATATATTCAGAGTTTGCAAAACTCATGAGATGCCAGAGTATCTAAAACTTGAATTTATTAAGGTACTTGAATTTTTGCCATGTTTATATAATCAATGTCTTTATCACTAATTAAAATCTAATTCTGCTTCATTCTTAACAAGAGGAAGACAATATTCTTAAGCAATTACATGTTGAATGCGCAACTTTAAATTTTAGAAATTTTAAGGGTGATTAAGAATGTTCATTGCAGAATCTGACAGACTTTTTATTTCCCAAAAAGCTATATTTTAATAAAAATTTGTAAAAAGTAAAGATAAATAATTAAAATTTGTCACAAAGGAAAATATTTATACTGTACTGGTTAGAATAATGTGATGTTGAATTATTACATTAAAGTAATAAAACAATTTGGTGAGTTAAGTAGACAAGGCTTGAATTCGGTGGCGTAACGTACACCCTCGCATCGCGGGGGGCAGGGTTCTAGGGAGCCTGAAGCTTGACTTTGCAGTGTGGCCCAAATGTTCTATGTTACAATGTTTAGTAGCAGGTAGTTACTATTATTTACATCTAGATATATATTATAAGTGCGAAAGTTTGTGAGGATGTTTGGACGTCTTTCATGCAAAAACAACTGAATGGATTTTAATGAAACTTTACAGTAATATAGCTTATACATCAGAATAACACATAGGCTATAATTTATAGCATAGGCTATAATTTATTAAGATACTGTGTGAAGTGTCCAAAATGTAACGATATTTGTCAACTAAGTAGAAAAAAATTCTGCCATCTGCAAGCAATTCTGGCGTGCGCTGCAAAAAAAAAACCCACGACAGCATATATTTATCTATTGTTTGTAAAGAAACCCTTTTTGTTTTGGCTACGCAAGGCACTCGCTTCGAATTAATTCCTGTGATCAGTATAATCCCTATTTTTTTTTTATTTCAGAATAAAACTAAGTTTTGAAGGGCGAGGTTATTATATAAGTCTCTCTATATTTGAATGTTTTTTTTATGATTTTATTATTCACATTTGGTAGTAAGAAATTGATCTTTTTTTCAAAATAAATGCTTTTATCGGTTCTGGTACTTAAAGTAAATAAACTTTCTCTTTCACACTACATCATTTGGACAAATTTTCAAAATTTGTTTGTGGTCGGATATCGCATTTTTAAGTATAAAAATAATTATAACTACTATACTGTATTTTTTGGAGTGAGTGAATATTAGCGTCGCACTGTTCAGCTACTCGATGGTTTTGGCAACGGACCACGTAATTTTGAACCATGGTCAAGTGACGTGGACGACACCTGAGCTGGCACCCCCTTCTCCTAACGACCACACTAACTTGGAAGAAATATTGTACCAATACTTAGCAGGAATATTCTTTGAAATCCACTCTTCCAAGATATATGGCAACACAGGTTCTATGATGAGTATTTTAGCAGGGAAGGCAAATAGTTTTGTAGCGGATATTGCGTTTTCAGCTGATAGCGAAGAATATTATTTTTGTTCCGAAAAAATAGTTTATGGCAAAATTTAAGTGTCTTATGTTTTTGTATGTTAATGGAGACCTTAGAAAACGATTGGACTATTTATTTTAAGTGAATGGTGTATATAATTAATTTTAAAGTGGAATATCTTTAATTAATTTGTTATCTCTAACGGATTAAATTTCCCTAAGTGTAGTATTTCGTTTATATATATCCCTTAATTTTCAATGTAGTGATCCAAAAAAAAACTGCAGTAATTAATCATAATGCGGTGGATAAAGTATTAACGTGCATTTCTCCCCTACACGGTGGGTCTTACAAAGCTCTAATAAAGCTTGAGCTTTGAAAGTAGCTAGACATTTGCCAACTTGACTCTATCATTAACATTTCACTATGTTTTTCATTGAATCGCCATTATATTTTAAGAAACGGCGTTGCTTGCGGATATTACAATTTTTAACATAAAATAAATACAACAGAAAGTAATATTAAAATATTACACTTTCAGATATAAATTATTTACACTATTTTAAGCGTTCGTTACACAAAACTTTTGACAATGTGTTACTTTTGCTGAGCAGAGATCTGCTTAGGGAGGTATTTTCAAAAATAGACCCTGAAGAGTGTTACGGGGAGTTATAAATAAAAAAAATCCTTTTTATCAGCTATTAGATCTACATACTTAAAATTTAACAAAATTGGGTTTTTTTTTTTTTTGTTTAGCTGAGATCTGCAAAAAGCTTTTTTTTATTTAATTTGCAATTCACATAAAATTAACTCATTAAAAACTTCTTTATCCTTCAATCCGTTTAATTTTTCAGTTCACCCGTACGAAAAACGGGTATACCAGCTAGTTACATATAAAAGCTGCTTGAAGCAAATTAACTTCTTGGTAAAAATGTTTGGAAGACATCATTTATTTCATGTGCCACAGCAGACTTCGAGATATCAGAGTTGTCAAGAATCTAGCTGATGGTCCGAAGCATTGTTCTGTTTTGTTTCAAATACTGAAGGTTCTTCCCCTTTCAGAACTTGATTAAATATTTTATAGGAATGCAAAATTCAGAATAAAATGTTCTGTTTCCAAGTTGATATGTAACTGTTAAGTTTATAGTATTTTTTAATTCATCAAATTCAGTTTTATATGTATGTCAAGGGACTACTAAAATCAACATTTATATTTTATTTAATACTAAAATTTATTTTTGTTACAGGAAATTGGTCTAACACATTTGAGGATTGTTCAAGGGGTGCAATCTTTGCTGCAGTTATCGGGTCTTTTAGCACGATTATGTAAAAAAGTCAAAACATTACCTGTCAACTAATCCATTCATTTTTTTCATTACAAAAATGGGAGAAATCTGTATTTTTGAATCGTTTTATATTTTTAAATAAACTGTACATAATTGTCTATTTAAAATTTCAATTTCTTCATTTTATATCAGTCTTTATTGGATATTTTTGTTAAAAGCTACAGCACAAATAAAATTAAACTTCAAGTATTAAATAGTAGCACATACATTAATTTAAAAATCTGCACTATTAAAATTCGTAGGTAAATGTATCTATGTAGGTATATAGGAATGTAGTCCAATTTTTTCACGAACCACAAGACGCAGAAACTCGCTGAAGGTACCAAAATTTCGGGAATGATCCGAGGAATCCGTTTTGACCATTTATATTCCGATATTCCAATTAGTTAAAAAGATATTAAAAACCTTAAAACGCATAATTAGTACCATTTCTCACCGCCAGGGGAAAATTCGGAACTTCGTGTTTTAAAAACCTCTGAAAAAAAAGATCTAATTTTTTTCATGAAACTCGCACAAAAAATAATTAAAGATTCGTAAAGATCATTTATTTTGCCACAATATGCTATAATTTATTATACAAAATAATTATATTTTGTATTTTTTACGATTTTTTTAAAATGAGTCGAAATCGATACGTTTCCATGAATACGATTTCTAAATTGTTCTGCTTGAACTTTCTTTCGCGTTAATGAAAAAAATATTTTACTCAAAAAAAAGTTCATGCCTCTTTCTCTCATTTCTCTTTTAGAATCAGTAATTTAAATAATTTAATGTCAAAAACTGTTTGTTTGTTTTTTACAATTTTTCAAAAAATACTCAAAATTTTATTTAAATACTTAATAACTTCTTTATTAATAAAATTAATCTCACAAAACTTTTTTTTTTTGCGTGTAGAACAATATTATACGTAATCTGTACAAAGATTGATAAAATATCTTAAAAATTACGGTTAAAAAAAATGTGATTTTCAATTTTTTTCCCTTTTGTGATAAATATGTAAACATTACTTTTTCTTAAAGTTTTTTGTTTAAAAATTACCATTGTTTGCAATCGATATATGAAGTTTGAAAGCATTAACTTAAAAATGAAGTCCAAAAAAATTTTTTTACTTTAACGAATAATGAAATGGGATATTGAAAAAATATTCTTTTATTTTAAAGGTATTTCTACTGTTCTCCCCTAAGGAGGGGATAGCGTGGTTGGTTTAAATGCTGCTTTATAAAACGGTAGTTCCCAGGTTCGAAACTGAAGAGGAAGACTTTCAATTTCGCATTACGCTACTTTTTAAAGTTCAAAATTTTTTTAGTGGAACGAGAAAGGTTAAAATGAAATATCAAAATGTTTTTATCAGATCAGGTTTTTTTATTTTTTTTAATGTTTTTTTCAGTGCATGTATATATATATAGGCTTTCTCCCATACTGTTTTTTTGTATTTATGTGTTTAATCAAACATTCAGAAAAAAGCAATCGCTTCAATAGCTATCTACTAATTTTTCTTTCATTTATTACTTATAGAAATTTGATTTTAATGAATATATATATGTTTTTTAAAAGGATTATTTTTGTTTCATTACGAGATGAATTCTTTGTTAATTAAAAAGTACATCGTCTATTATTTTGGATCAAAAGACATTTTTAAGCTAACTATGTATAACGATTGATTCATGAAAATCTGAAATCTATTTTATTATTTTAGACTCTAAAAAACTAACTATTATTAAAAAATGATGAACGTTTTTTATTTTACTCTTAGCATCAGAATCGTTTTCTTTTTATTGCTTCACATTAATCATTTTTTAATTCTAGCGCAATATTTTTTTTATAAGTCATACATCGAAATTTGAAGCTATATCTTACCTGTGAAAAGGAGGGGAAGATAGAACAATAATTTTACACTTAAAAAAACCTTGTTCGGGCTATAGAGAGGGGAAAGAAACCTGTCTTAAATCAAAAATAAGTGGAATGGAACAAATTTCAAAAGGAAATTTTTTGACATTTCAGAAATCACTCACATAGTGCGCTTACAAACACACACACAGAAATGATGATGTCACGAGGAAAAGAGAAAGCCCAAGCAACGCTGGGCTAAGCGGTGAAGGGGGAGGTGGAAGTTATTTTGAAAATGAGTATTAGAAGTTCTGATTTTGTGAAAGAAGGGGATAGCTCGTGCAACGCCAGGCTAAGTGGTGGAAGTCATTTTGATAAAAAGTATTAGAAATGCTGATTTTGTGAAGAAAAGGGAAAATTTATAAAAGTAGAGAAAGCCCGTGCAACACCGGGCTAAGCGGGGGGTGAAAGTCATTTTGAAAATGAGTATTAGAAGTTCTGATTTTTGTGAAAGAAAGGGAAAATTTACAAAAGTAGAGATAGCCCGTGCAACGCCGGGCCATCAGCTAGTCTAATGATAATAGCTGTAGTAGGGTTCAAGTTCTAATGATGTTTTTTCTTTTCAGGTAATTCTTATCATGCCTATCAATTTGAAAAATATACATCTAATTAGTTATATTTTTGGTTTACTTTCTTGTAGCTAATTTTAACAAAAATACATCTCTTGTATTATGAACTTCAATGTCTTTGATACAATTTCCTGCATGCTCATCTGTATTAAAAATTCATCATATGAATAGTTATTTTAGTGCACTTCAGGTTTTATTCTCAAGTAAGACTGATAACTATTAAAATAATCCTTAAAACCCTATAATATATGAGGCACTAGATAGGACTTGGATGCAAACTACTAAAATTTGCATTTTAACCCCTGCTAATTGAATGGATGACCAAACTACTAAAATTTGCATTTTAACCCTCTAAGTGGATGACCCGCTAATTGAAACTCACTTGGAAAGCGGTCTACTTTTTCAAAGCTAGTGGTAGGAAAACGGGTTCTGTTTAATTTTGCGAACTTCTTCGAAAGTGCACCACAGTTTTATGCCTTCCCCTCTTAAAGCTACATGAGGTCTTCAAATGGTTTTACAGGGGACGATTTTATTGCTTTTTCAGTTTCTGTGTTGTTGGAAAGGGGAGGTTTCACATTCACAGCTGTTGCCGAGAGCGAGTATTGTGTGATGGACATTTTATCCACTTCACGGCCAACAGAAACTTCTCCCAATTTATTGCAAACAAGCTAATAAAGGGTAAAAAATAAAGTTTTAAAGAAATGACTAATTCAAAGTTTAAAAAAAATATTTTTAATATATACAAGCAAAAGAAAATTTATTTTTTCTCCTGTTATTTTTAAGAGCTTTAAAAAAAATTTTAAAAAGAACATTTTTATTTCGGTACTACAATTTTAAGCAGACAGAAGCTCTCTGTAATCATTGTTGAATATCAGACGAAGAAAACTCAAGAATATTTTCCTGTTATTATTTTTTTTAATTAGGTAAAAAGTAAAAGTGATTATATATATTTTTTTACTTAACAAAATTATGATAACTGTATCATTATATATGATGAATAAATTTGTAAAATAAAACTGGGCTTTCTGCAATTTATTATATTTGTAATTAACAATAACATAAAAAGTCATTTCAATACTTTTAATTTATGCAAATTTTAATCCTTATCTTTATATTTTTCTGTTGAATGATTTTTTTCGGCATAAATCCACATAACATCATCATTCATCATAACTTGCACTGAGAAAAAATACCCTCACTACGTCAGCATTGGCACACGTAATACACATTCAATCAGTGGCGCACACAAGGGAAGGGATCCTTGGGTCCAGACCCCCCCCAAAGCACTTGATTTTTTTTCGATTGATTATAATCCCATATATATAAGTATTATATATATATATATGCATAGTTCTACAGTAAGTAACTGTTATTAATAATTAATGCTAATTATTCATTCAATAATTTATTTTTTAATGCTTTTTGTTCCCGAAAATCAAAAGAATACGTTAGGTGGTGAATTGGAGTATAGGAGAATAGTGGACTTTTGACCCTGGACCCCCTCCTTTCCTGTTGCACTACTGCATTCAATCAATAAGAAAATATATTTTTCTGGAAGTGTTTCTAACCATTTTCTATTCAAATATAGTTTTTAATATTTCCGTTCCTTTAGTATTTCATCCTTTAAATGCATATTCACACACATCTATAAATGGTAACTATATCTTTCTATTTAGTTATTGCAAAGATGTATTACCAATTAAATTGTCTTTTAAACCAGTACACTTAAAACAATTAACGTAAGTAAAATTAACTGATAATTAATAATATAACAAATTTTATAAGCAATTTTAACATTTTGAAATTTATCCTTAATTCCAGTAGTAATTCATAATCATCATCATAACTTGTTCTATATTGCAAAAAATCCCTACCTTTTTTGCTTCTGAAATACTATTATATATTAAAAATTATGTGTAGTTTTATAAAAAAGATTACGCCTGTGGGAAAAAACGGATCATAAGTTTTAGTTTTTAAATAATTTTCTTGTAAGTATAGAGAATTTTTCTAAAGGCATAACAATAGCCTAAATATAACAAAGAATCGGGGAAGGGGGTACATTTTTTTAAGGATCATATATTTGGAAAACTTGCTCCAAAATTTCTGATCTGAAAACCAATTAGGTTTTGATAAATTTTAATTTTCTGGATTTTGATTTTAGGTTCGGTTTCATTTTAAAGCATTTTTGTATTCCTAGATTGAATTAATTAAAAACATTTTTTAATACAATCCATTATTTCGTGTGAAATGGCTATTAACTGCAATTTTAATTTCTAAAATCATTTCTGTTTGCTCATGTTTTTAAGTTTTTGAGTTCTCTTACATTTACTTAATTAAGATTGATTTAAAGACCAATATATTTTTTGACACATAGTTTATATAATTTAAAAGCTCTTTACTTTGTTTTCATTAATTTTTTTCCTTTTGAAAAATGCCATGACCAAAATGTACACAGGTTACTGTGAGAAATAATACTTGAAAGGGATGGAATATGACTGAAAATTGTAAATCTAAAATCCAGCTTTCAGGTGATATTACAATTAGACTACAGAATACAAATGTTGCAGAATGAACTAAATACTTCCCTGATGTACCAAACTACATTATAATAAATATATTGTAGTACTACATTACAGTATTTTAAAGTCGTGCAAAAAAAACTTGTTTAACTGCCACAATGGGGAACTGAGAAAAAAAATAGACAACTTGGTGATTTCTGGATTACGTTTGTATCACTACTATTTTCTGTATAAATATTTTGCATTTCAAACTCTTGTGAAAATATAAGGTTCAGATAAAACTGAATAATTGATCAAATTAACAATTGTTATTAATATTATGTCAAAGAATATTTTGAATTAAAAAGGATATTTTTTCAGTCATATTTATTTCAAGTAGAATTTTGATGTAGCACATAAGTTGGATAGTAACATATTAAAAAATTAAAGCTTTACAGGCATTGGATTTTTTTTTTATGCCTTTACAAATTTTAAATGTTTTTCTCAGATTTTTAATTTTGAAGATGAGAGTGTTTTCTAATCCCTAAGGCGTTTTTCCTGTTCAAGATAGAGTCTTGAAATATCTTGTAAATGTTCCCTTACATATGTTCTATAAAAGTTCATATGGATTTAGATCTGAGAGCTCCAGTTATTTTTAAAAAATATCTTAATGAAATGAAATGGCAAAGTTTTCAGATACTACTGGATTTTATATGTTTCATTCAAGGCCGGATCTAGGTATGGGCTGCAGCCCAGGGGCCCCGTTCTCCATTGAAGATAACAAACAGAAAAAGATGTAATAAAATAATAAATTTCAAAATAGTAATAAAATAATAAACCCCAGTAAAAGAATAAAAACCAAAAATAAACTACCAGAAATATCATACCAAATTTATTTTTATTTTCAAGAGCAATTTACCCTTTTGTTCGTCCTCCCGACCACCGAATACACAGAAATGTTGTGGCACTATTTCTGTTGCCATTTATTTTTGTGCAATAATAATTCTAATTTACAATAATATACTGATTTGGGGCTGTGTCTTGTGCATACTACATGCAATTAAAATATAGTTAGGTACTTGTTTTTTCAAGTAAGTACCGATACGCGCATTTCTAAATTATTTAAGTAGGAAGATATTGAAGTAGTGTTTAAGTATTTTCTGTATTTTCAAAGATTGAAAGCATCAGAATTTCCCATAAATATGTATGTTGTCTTAAAATTTGTGTTAAGTAACTTAATTACTTTTATAGCATATAAAAAAATAACCAGTTTATGTGGATTTGGAGATTCACCACGAATATTATGGATAAATGTAAAATAGTCTTGATTTTCGTATTAAGTCGGGTTTTTTTAAGTACACTGGTGTGCAAAAATTAAGGACAAAGTCGAAAAATTAGCATATCAGCTGAACGAAGAGGCAGAGCGGACAGTAAGACCAATCAGGAGATTAAGTAAGGTGATGTACGGTAGCACATGCGCAGATATGCAGGTAGACGTAATGGGGAGTGTCTGAGTAGTATAAAGCATGTTGTCGGTGTAAGATCAGTATTTCTGGCAAAGAGATTGCACGCCGTATAGCAGTTAAAATCACACCGAGTTGCTGCCTCAGCGAGAAATGGCGAATAATCAATCTGTTAGACGACATCTGGATGCTTTTAAACGAGGTCGAATCATTGGGAAGTTGGAGGAAGGCCGCAGTGTGACAAGTGTGGCTGCAGAGTTCGGAATTGCTCACAGCATCGTTTCACGACTTTGGAGACAATTTCAAACTACAGGAACAGCTATCCGGGGGTACAGTAGTGGTCGTCTACGAGGAACCACACCCGCAGATGACCGGTACATTGTCTTACAGGCCAGAAGAAACAGGCGGGAGAAATCGCTAGACACACGACACAGGCGACTGGACGACCGATATCGCGTTTTACCGTGGCCAGAAGACTGCACGGTGGTGGTCTGTTTGCACGACGCCCTGTACGGTGTGTACCTTTAACGCCTGCCCATCGGAGAAGCGTTCTCTGTGGTGCCGGGAACACCGGAATTCGAGAGACAATGAATGGGGACGAGTACTCTTTACAGATGAGAGCAGATTCAGTTTGAGTAGCGATTCTCATCGCATACTCATCTGAAGAGAGCGGGGAAGCCGCAATCATCCCTCGAACATCATTGAAAGGGACAGGTATGGAGATCGCGGTGTTCTCGTTTGGGGAGGCATCATGCTTGGTAGTCGTACAGACCTTCACATCTTCGACGCAGGTTCAGTCAACGGGACCCGTTATTGTAACGAGATTCTTCTTCCATATGTGCGTCTTTTTAGAGGCGCTATGGGTCTGCAGTTCCTTTTCATGGACGACAATGCATCATGTCATCGCACAGTAGCTGCCGAACAGCTCTTAGAGAGTGAGGATATTGGCCGGCACGATCTCCGGATCTCATTCCCATCGAGCATGTATGGGATTTTCTAGGCAGACGCTTGGCAGCTCGTACCTTACCACCAGTAACGATTCGGGAGCTTCGATTGGCGCTGCAAGACGAATGGGCAGCAATGCCTCAACAACTCATTGACACCCTCATTCTCAGCATGGACAGACGCTGTGAAACCTGCCTAGCAGTCAGGGGAGATCATATCCCCTACTAAAGACCGGATGTTTATTGCTGGACACCCATCACAGGGATGTTTCGGCCTTCAATCGCATTGCGCTCCATGCTACTTTTTCAATCAAGCTTCTTTTTATCCCTCTGATTTCTCTTTTAGTAAGTGTTGCTTACGTGTTACACATGTCCCTACGTATTGGGGATCTTACGGTATTAAATGTGTTGATTTGGAAAGCTTTTGTACAAAGTTATATTGAAAAAGCCGTCTCGTCCTTAATTTTTGCACACCAGTGTATATGTAACAACAGCAAATAATGGATGACAACGGAAAAACTATTTACTAAAGTGGGGCAAATAATTCTAAAGTTTATTTTTATAAAACCCCCTTTAAACTGATGGGCTAATAAATAATAATAATCTCTCAGCGTTTTTACCAAATACCTAGGTGTAATCCTAGATAAAAGACTCACTTTTAAACGACACATCATACGCATTCGCAGAAATTTTAACATTTCCGTTGCTAAAGTATTCCCCTTAATTGCACGGAAATCATGTTTATCTTTAAGAAACAAAATGCTTATTTATAAACTCGTTCTCAGACCAAATCTCCAATACGCAAGTCCAATCTGGGCCCACGCAGCCTATTCTAATATCAAGATGCTGGAATCAGCCCAAAATAAAATTATAAAAATAATAACCGACTCTCCATGGTATGTGAGAAATGAAATCAGGTACGCATTAAAACTTAAATCTCTAAGAGATTTTTTTCAAAAAAATAGCTACAAAATTTTTCAATAATATTGATAATCATACTAACCGAGCAATAGCTCGTATCGAAAAATATGATATTAATCCTTTATTTAATAGACCTCGCAATATTTTAATTTAATTCCAATTTTCTCATCTTTTGCAAACTTCAACTCCGATCACTTTCAAAATTAACCGGACTCACTCTAGACCTATGGGAACAGAGTAGGCCGGCCAATAGCGAAGTGAGATCTGGGAACGCCTCGGCACCCAGAATCACTTGTCGTTGAGGTGGTTTTCGGAGCACATAGTCCCGTCGGACTCTAATCTCCTATCCTGGAATTTAGGTGACTGTACAAAATTTACCATTGCCCTTTTTATTAAAGTATTTAGTTATAATTAAAATTTAAGTTAAGAAGAATTTAAATATATAAAAATATGCGAAAAACATTTAAATGAAAAGTTATGAGTAAATAAAAAAGCTCTTTTAAGAGCTGGAAATCATTTCGGACACACCCACTACTACAGGTTTCGATAGGCTGCCCCCTGATTGGACTGCGCAGAATCCTACTAATAATTCTTATAGTCGTCCGTTTTGGGCAAAATTATCGGCCAATGTGATCATGTTACCTAAGCCTAATCAAAATCATAAGCTTGTTAATAATTATCGTCCTATAAGTTTGCTATGTGCCATGGCTAAAATATATAAGATAATTCTTAATAGGATCAAACAACACTGTGATACAATCAATTATATTCCTCCGGAGCAGTGTGGATTCAGGAACAATCACTCTACCATTCACCAGTTTATTAGAGTCACCAACATAATTATGAAGGCTACACTCTTATAAGTTTTTCACTGTAGGGGTCTTTCTCGATGTCAAACGAGCATTTGATAAGATGTGGCATGATGGGCTCATCTATAAAATGATTAAGTTAAACTTCCCTGAGTATCTAGTTAAAAAATCGTACACAATTTTCTTAAAAACAGGTCGTTCAGAGTCAAAGTTAATTTTGACTTTTCGAACAAGGGCTTTCCAGAGGCAGGATGTCCTCAGGGGTCTTGTCTCTTGCCCCACTTATACAATATGTACACTTATAATTTTCCCCATCATCCCAGCATCAGTATCTGCTTATTTGCAGACGACGCTGCGGTCCTCGCCCAAGGAGCGAACTTAAAGTACACTCAATGCACACTACAACGGTACCTCCACACTCTTGAATCTTGGTTGACAGACTGGCGAATAGCAATAAATGTCGACAAAACACAAGCTATTGTTTTTAGAAAACACGGGCGTTTTAAAATTCCTAAAACTTTATACTTATTCGACGAAGATATCGAGTGGGTTAACGTAGTACGTTACCTGGGCCTCTTCTTAGATAGTTCTCTTACCTACAGGCAGCACACCAAATACATTTGTGATAAGTTCTGGACCAAAATCCATCTCAGCATTTCGCTGATTGGAAGGAGGTCTCCGCTTTCACTTAGGAATAAAGTTTTGCTTTATAAACAAGTTCTTCACCCAGTGCTAACGTATGCCGCCCCCGTTTGGGGAGCGGCGGCCCCAACCACTATCAAAAAAGTTCAAACTATGCAGAACAAGATTCTTCGTATCATGACAAATGCGCCGTGGTACATCAGAAATAGTGTCTTACACCACGATTTAAAGTTAGACCCTATTGGGGATTACATCACCAAACTCTCACGTAACGTCTTTAGGACTATTGAGAATCATCCAAACCCACTAATTCAAGCACAAACAATTTTCACTATCCCCAATAGCAAACACAAATTTGCCTACAATTCGACAAAGTGGTCTCAACCTTTAAAACCCCGTAGCCAGCTCTCGCCCTCTCCCCTCCTCTAGCACTTTTTAGTCAAATTTCTATGCACTCTTGAACTGTGAACCACACTACTTGTTTTGTTCCGATTCCATTCCTTTTTTTTCAGCTCCCGTCCGCTCTCGCCCGTGTCGTTCGTCGTTCTGGCCAGTTTCTCTGTTCGTTGAGGTGGTTTTCGGAGCACATAGTCCCGTCGGACTCTAATCTCCTATTCTGGAATTTAGGTGACTGTACAAAATTTACCATTGCCCTTTTTAATAAAGTATTTAGTTATGATTAAAATTTAAGATAAGAAGAATTTGAATATATAAAAATATTATGCGAAAAACATTTAAATGAAAAGTTATGATTAAATAAAAAAGCTCTTTTAAGAGCTGGAAATCATTATTCGAAGCGTCCATTAAGTGGGCGGAGTTACGGTGGCCAATCGGGTTGCAGCAAGAACCAAGATCAGAAAGGGCGGGGAAAAACATCAGGAGGTGGGAATATGGGCTGTGGGGTGAAAGAGAGCAATTTTATTGGCCGAGCCAGGAGTTCAGGTAATGGGGTATAAGGACTTGCAAGAATTAGTAGCCAATCAGAACGAACTGCGATTCAACAGAGTTGGATCGTAGTAAAATTTCGAAAAATAGATTTAAATAATAGAAAAAAAGAGGATAAAAAAGTTAAAAGTTAATTAAAGTCAGGATCGACCAAGATGTCTCTAGGTCTACGAATGAAGGGATAGGTTGTGTGTGGATAATGAGAGATCTCTTGAATAGATGGGTTTTCATGCCCGTCTATATTACTGAAAAAATTTACTGCTAGTTTTCTAATAGATTGTCTGATGGTCAGAATTTTTAGAGCTGATCGAATGTCAGCGTTCCTCATGTACCAGTGTGCATCGAGGATTTGTCGTAATATAACATTTTGGGAGCTTTCAATGAGATTGATATTGGATCTTGCTGCATGTGCCCAGATTGGTGAAGCATACGTCAGAAGGGGTTTTAAGATCAGAGTGTAGATAAGCAATTTATTATGTCTATTTAATTTAGACTTTTTGCTAATAAGGGGAAAAAGATTACTCGTAGCATTTTTAAATTTATTTCTAATGTGTGTAATATGTTGTCTGAACATGAGGTTTTTGTCAATAATGACACCAAGATATTTGATGTGTAGAGACCAGGGTATTCTTTGGTTTTGGAGCGTGATTTCAGGGGGCGGTCTTTTTTGAGAAAAGGATATTGCTTCAGTTTTCGAGGTATTAATTGCGATTTTCCAAACGGAGAACCAGATTTCAAGGTGAGCCAGGTGTTCAGTGTGAGCCCAGTTTCGTGTTTGGCTCCGCCCACGTTGCGTCCTGGTTGGCTTTGCCTCCTCTTGTTGCCCCGCCCCTCCCCTTTTTTGGGGTTCCTTCTCATGTCGGCTTCCGTCCCTCTTTCGCCATCCATTCTGAGCAGAAGCGCTAGCTCGCCATCGATCTTATTTTCGTTCGTTCAAATTCAGACGAGACGAGAATCTACTCCAGACGCCCGATTCCTTCGGGCATTTCTTTCTCTTTTCTCCAACAGGTGCACTCAGACGGAGAAAAAACACACTTGTGGTGTGTTGGCGCTCCAAGTAAAGAATATGTTCCCCGAGACGAGAATCTTGGGGATGCGGGTCCTCACTCTCTACGGTTTAAGTCCGCTTAAGCGGGCAAGTTTTATTTTTTTCACAATCAGATAACAAAAATACACTAGGGCATCTTATTCACACCTCACCCGTAAATTCTCATTTTTCTACACCAAAAGTAAAATTTTCTCATAGTCATTTCAATATAATTTTTTCCACTAAATTTTACAATTATGCAGCAATGGGCTAAGTGAAAAGCTGAACTCATCCAGTTTATCATGAAAGCAGATGGAGCTTCCCTGCAAGGAGCAGGTACTCCAGTAATCCTTCAACCTATATCAGCGTTTTAGGTTTTAGTGATTACAGGCAAGGATTTTTTATTTTTTTAAATTAACTCTAGGTACCTTTTTTCAATCATCTCAGAAATATACTGTATTGTTTTGTAAAAATTTGTTAGAATACTTTTAGATTATTAAGCACATCGGTTGTGTTATCGTAGTTTTTTTTTTATGACCCAAACTTTTAAATTGATTTTCAGGAAAATCAAGTACTTAATTAACAATATAAATATGTCTTGCAGAAAACATAAAAGTGTAGCGAAAAAACGAAAACTACTGTTAAATCGAGAAAAAGAAAAAATTAAATGTGTCAAAAATTTGACTTTTTTTAATGGAACAAAGTAACAAGAATATAACAAACGCAAAGACATTAACAAGTGAAAGGAAAAGGAACTTAGCCAAAGAAAATGAAGAAACTCAACAAGCAAATATAAATGATGAAAATATGCAAGATTACGATGACCAGCAGCCTTCTGAAAAAGATATTGTTCAGCCAGAGGACATCATGCCCTGACCGAAAAGTGTTTAGAAAATGTTGGGTATGAGTTTGAGAATTATACGTTGACGTGATTTCGTGGCCTCTAAATCTCTAAGTAATAATTTTATTGATTATATTCTTTCACATGAAATGATTTATTTTCAAAATAAAGATCCAAACAATATATATTCTGTTTCGGTAAGAGAATACAAAGAACAAAAGAGATCATTTTCGAATAATCATTTAATTAAAAAACTTAAAAATGGCCAAGGGCTGGAAAGATATTGGTTAGGTTATTCAACTAGTATTGGTAGTGTTTTTTGTTTGACCTGCAAACTTTTTTCTAAAACAAATTCTCAATACACAGCAGGCTTTTCTGACTGGAAACACGTAACAGTGATTGGAAACAGTTGTTAAGAAAATCATAAAAATTCTATTGAACACAAAAATTCCATGTTAGTCTGGTTGACTCGAAAAGAAAATCTACTAACAGAAGCAACTTAGAAAAGATACAGAATATTACCACAATATCCTCAAACGGCTTACTTCGGTAGTTAAGTATTTGGCTATAAGAGATTTATCAATTAGAGGGGTACCGAGGAAGTTTTTGATTATCCTCATAGTGGTATTGTTATGGGTGCCCTGGAACTGTTAGCAGAGTTCAACCCATTCATTCGTTTGTGAATATATTGAACATCGAGAATTACGACCGAAATCGTTAATATCGTACGTATCAAAAACAATATAAGAGCAAATAATTGAGATCATGGGCAAGCAAGTCATTAAAACAATTACAATTCAAATAAATAACGATAACGCTAAGTACTATTCAATTGTGATGGATTAAACACCAGATTTGTTCCATAATGATCAACTTGCTATTGTACTACGATATTGTTTTCAGAGAAAAGTGTATAAAAGATGAGTCTCATTAATGAAGATTAGCAGTCACACTGTGGCTTATGCTTACTTAATTTTCTACAAGAATTTTTAGAAAGAAATGGACTGCTGTGTTGAATAATTGTAGAGGACAGTCATTTGACAACGCTGCTATGTCCGGTCGATATAACTCTTTTAGAAGAAAAAAATAAATTCAGTAATTATGCGCCGTGTGCTGCCCATTCTCTTTATCTGGTTGGTGCAGAATCGGTTCAACTGAAATCGTGAACTTCTTTGATTTAATGCAACACGTATGTTTTCTTTTCTGCTTCGACCCATAAGTGGGAACTTCTAAATCGTGAAATTTACCTTAAAAAGTTTGAGTCAGATCAGATGGTCTTGTCACTACGTTGTTGTTGAAGCCTAAAAAGGTAATGTGTCTGTATAAGCCAGTAACAGCCTCTCGACTGAAATGATCATTTTAGTCTAGTGGTTAAGTTACGTGCTCACTGAACTGAAAGTGCTGTGAATTCTAATCTTCAGTTATATCATGAATATTCTTAAGACATTTAGTGACAATGAAAATGACAAAATTGATTTTCGAAAAGAGGCAGTAAACTTATTTAATAAATTAACAAAACTCGAAACTGCCATTTTAATTATATTTTGGGAAGAAATTTTAGAAAGATTTAATTCAATTAACAAAAAATTACCGACTCCTGGTTTGGACATCTGTGAAGGGAATAAGTTAATTATGTCATTAAAAACGTTTATAAGCAATGCTCGATATGAGTCAGATCAAAAACTAAAGAAGTATCAAGACGCAGCCAGAAAATTTAGTCCTAGAGTAGGAATAGAATATAGTAATGCAACGCCCGGTTAACTTAAGTTAATTTAATTTATTCTTATTATCCATTTTTAATACCCAGGTTCTAAATTAACATTTGGCGTCACACTATAGCTTAAGTTTAGACATTAATCATTAAAGACAATTAAAATGGACACTAAATTAAAAGCCTTCTTTAAATTACACTTAATTTATTTACAAAACATTTAAATTACGTTAATTACTAAAGATATACATTATCACTTAACTGATTTAGGATCTGAGAGAGAGAAATCTTGGTGTGGCCATCTCGCGATTCTCAATCGCGGCATTTTGTCAAAGGGTCGTCAGACCAAAATCGGTGATAAAATTCGTGTCAGAGAGTGACTAAATTCGTCGTGCATGCGCTTATATTTCGCGGCGGTTTACCTCTGTATTCTGGAGAGGATTCTTTTTCGAAACACAATCAGCTTTTCTGATTGGTCTGAAGTCAGCGGAGGGATATCTTCCCGCGGTCCATGACTCCCCCAAAACGCGGGAAATTCCCAAAAACATCCCATACCATGATGTATTTATGGGTACATTGCCTTCTTCCAGGCGTGGGAAATGCGTCACCCTTTTCTGTGGGGTGAGAGGCACTCCCAGAAATTCCTCTGCTTGTAAACAACAACAGGGCCGATATACAAATTACTGTTGTAATCCTTATGGAAAGGCGGCCCCCATCACTCCTCCCCTCTCTCAGATTAACAAAACCAAAATGAATAATAATAAAAAAAATTTCAGTAAGCAAACGAAATACAGAATTGGCCTAGCGTCGGCAAATGTCTATGTCAAGAACAAAATTTGTAGACTCCTGGTTCACTATCAGCTGTCCACGTCTTATGAGGGGTTCTGTCCATGTTCATCCATGATGTTGGCAGCTAAGGTTTACGTACTAAAGAGATATTTTATGGAAAGGCGGCCCCCCATCACTAGCGATGTGGCCAAGAGACGACTTATTTCAAAATTTGCAGATAAATCCACAGAAAGAGCTGTGTATGGGACAGAAAATTTTTTAAAGAGGCACGCTTATTGTTGCGTTACTAATGGTTACTAATAAAACTAAGTATATATATGCAGGATATAGTAAGAAATTTAAATTTGTGGTGGATTTGCAAGATTACATACACACACACAAAGTAAGAAGAATGTTGGGGCCTGGAGAGTGTACACGCTATTGATTACTATTCAGATGATGTAGGCCAACATTTGGTAAGTGAAGGTGTTCAATTCAAAGTTTATCTAACAATAAAAAAAACTGAACTAGAGTCCTATACTTGTAGTGATATGTTCAATTTAATTTTTGAAAATAAACTTGTTGAAGTTTTTCCAAATTTGTATACCATTTTAAAGATTTTTCTAACACTCCCTATTACTAGTGGAGCGTGCGTTCTCTAAAATATCCTATATAGGAAACAAATATAAAACAACAATGGCAAATATATTTATCACTTCTTTCTATTAATACTGATCTCACCAAAGACTTAAAATATGATGAGCAAATAAAAGAATTTGCCGCACAAAAGTGTAGAAAAGTTGTTGTTTTTTGTAAATTATGTAATTATTTATAACGTATTTAGATTGTATGAAATAAAAAAAACTCTTAAGTTTCATATATTTTAAATTTTCCCTCACAAAATCTTTTTTAGTAAAATGGCAAAAATTTTAATTATTTAGGGGGCCCCCAGATATTGTTAGCCCAGGGCCCCCAAAGGTCACGGTCCGGCCCTGGTTTCATTGTAATAATTTTATGTAAATTTGCTTCTGTAATCTAAATATTTCTTTTACCTTAATTTTTTATACAAATATTTGATGTTTCACGACTCAATCGTAAAATCTCACGAGAGTGCAGACGCTGATATTGGAGTGTGAAAATTACAGCAGGATAAGATGCGACCTCGTTTGAATTACATCTAGTGTGCATATTTGGAACTGTTTAGCGCGAATTAACTCAAGTGCACACGTTAAGGGTTTATATTGCATTCTAAATCAACACGGTGGCTACTGACTACGAAATTTTGAACCGCGGTTAAGTGTCGAGGACGATACTTGAGCTGATAGCTCCCTTTCCAAACTTCCACACCACACCAATGTGAGAACTTTGGGCCTCGACATATTTAACGTGCATCGTCTCCTCTTCAACGCTAGGCTTTAGTGGCACCAGAGCTTGAACATCGGACACGAGTTCATGACCATCAGGTTACCGTAGCCCAAAAGAAAATAGCAAGTTTGAAAGAAAGGTAATGGAGAAGTATATTTGAAGGAATAACTTCAAAACTTAATGAAAAACCAAAACATCAACATTTATTTTAGGAATAATAGTTAATATAACTTCGTACACCCCTAAAACCACTTTCTGTAGTGTATTTCGAAAGTGAACGTTTCCCCTTTTAGAGAAGCTTACTATAATTATGTCAAATCACTTTCATTTTGCTCTAAAGCAGTGCTTCTCAAACTTTCAATACTGGCGCCCCCCCTTATCAATCACAATTTTTATCGCGCCCCCTTATAGATACATTAATAATGTACTGAATGCAATAATAATGCACTTTTTTTTACGCCAAAGCAATAATCTTAATTATATACCGTACAAATTCATGACATAAGTATTAAATTTTGTACATGTTGCTTTTAAGCAAAATAATATTAAGTAATAGGATAATTATTATGTTATTTTTCCTTTCTCTAATTTTTAAATTGGAACATATTGCAAAATGCGGTGGCTGCTTAGAAGACAAAATATAGATATCAGCTTTTTTTTAGAAAGAACTCAGTGGGTCAATTTCTAATCATAAGCATTCCTTTGAAAACTTTGCTCTGTAAGACAAGCCCATGGAAGTCGCTAATACTTATTAAACTTGTTCTTAATTTAGCATTAATTAATTAGTTACAAAATACTCTGTGCAGCACTGATACATTAAAAGTATACCGACTGAAGTACCCGCTATTTGCACGAGTTCATTTATAAGAAAATAAAACATTATTGATATAATCGCTGAATTTTAAGGAGAGTAGAGCCAAGTGCGCAACAATGTTTACAAAAAGGATTTTTTTTAAATCATTGCTCAAATTATAATTAGTTTTAAGCGAACTGTAATTTTAAGCCTCACAGAATTAGCCTTTAGAATTGATGTTGAATAATGAACAATAATATAAAATTCCGATGAGAAATAATTGTATTATTTTTAATATTTAAAGTGAAAAGACTTCAACATGTTTTAAACCTGGAGCAGGCACGCACTCGATACTAATGGTCGAGTGGGGTTATTGAGCCACCCCAATCTCTTTTTTTATAATTATTTTTATAGTACACAATAAAAATCGTAATTCCAGTGAATAATTTAATTAAGAGAAAATATACTCACCTACCTTCAAGAACACAGAAAATATTTCGGAAAAAAAGTTATCACACCGGGAACTCAGTCAAAACAAGTACCTTAAGATTGCAAAAAAAGGTTTGTAACTCCCAAAAAAGAGGGAGATATGTGACAAATATATTTTAGTTCACACGTTAAAACTGTCAAACAGGAGGATAGTGTCAGAGCCATTGGTAACAATTAAACAGTTTTGCCAGAATTACCGATTTCGTGCACTCTGTGCTCGGCGTGACAGCTCCGGAATAAAAGTGTATTTATTACAATATGGATGCTCAAAAAAAATTATATAAAACGTTTTTCATTATGCTTTTGTATATGTTTGGGAATAACTCATAGAGAAATAAATCTTGGCCAAGGAATCCTTCAAAGAGCTCTCGGTGCTTTTCCAAAAATCATAAAAATAATTTACAAGGAAAAAATCGCAAGAAATAGTTTATTTGCAATTCCCTAAATGAAAAAAAAAAACAAATACACACACACACATAAGAGCAGGGACGTAACTAACCGTACAAGTAAGTTCGAAGGTCAAACCGCAGCAACTACATTCTGCTGCCTACAGCTGATGACAATAATATAACAGTGATAAATTTTTTATCTTCCTAAAATTTTTTCGATTATGGGTCTGGGTTTTGTTTTTCTCATTTTTAGTTTGAAAAGAAACCGCAATAGAAGTAGAAGCTTTAATTTTTTATGAAGTAATATCGCAGATATATAAATTATATAAGTGTAAATGTGTATTTTGTATTATGTCAGAAAGTATTTTGTTTTACTTCATTCCAGTAAATAATTTTTTTTAATCTTTTATTTTCGATATGCTCGCGCCCCCCTTGTACGTTTATCGCCCCCCCAGGGGGGGCGCCCCACAGTTTGAGAAACACTGCTCTAAAGGAATCCCCGAAACAATGCAATTTTTTTTTATACACAAAATTACTTATGGTTGAATATAATACAATTCCCTACCCAATGAGTGAAACCCCTTTTTTTATCATATAAATTGTGTTTGAATAGGAGAGGGTTAGTTAATAAGAACATTTAAAACAGGTGTCGGCAATCTATGGACCTGTGGCACGTGGTACAATTCTTGGTGGCACTCAGCACTACTCTACAAATTTGTCAATTTTTGAGTGGATAGAAGTTGATAATAGACCTTATTTGACAAACATCTGAGTTATGGAACTACGAAATAATCTGAAAGATAATTCTAAGGATAAATTTACAGCTATTTTGTAAATAATTGAATGTCATTTCTAGGGGATTTAATTGTTGAAAAAAGAAAATTGCATGTACTCTGCTTTCCACTTTTGGTTCGGCATATCAAAGTAAAAAATCTTTCCTAATATGAAAAATATTTCGACTCCGCAAAGAAATTATTTAGCAACTGAATGCTCAGAATCGTGTCACGCATTATACCACTGGTTTTGCGATATGAAAGAAGAGTGGTGAAGGAGTTAATTCGCATTATAATTTTTATTTAACTGTAATGAAGGGTAACATTTATATTTCACTTTGTCTATTTCTTATTTCAATAAATATGTTGGAAACATACATTTTTAATTTTTTTATCTTTGTTGAAGAAACAGTAACATTTTATTTTGTTTATTTTTATGTTAATAAATGTATTTAACAATTAATATAAAATAAAACTGTAAATCTAAATTATTTACCTCAATTCTTTAAATCTGCAAACATTATCGTAGGAATCGAAGGATTTCAAAAATTTCCTACTATGTGGCACGCTGAAGGATACTGATAGATTGGTTTGGCACATCTCAGCTACACGGGTGCAACCTCTGATTTAAAATGTTGTGTAAGATAATCATTATATTTTTAAAATTTTATAAATATACAAAAGAAGAGTATTTTGGCAGTACATGTTTTAAAAGAAGTAAGGTTTACGAGAACGAAATATAAAATTGCCTATATATATATATATATATATATATATATATATATATAATAAAATAAAAGTGAAGAATAACTAGAACCCACAGTACTAAAGAAGTAAGAAATTGGAATTCTGCAAACACAACAAAAGTAGATACAAAAAGTCATAGGACTAAACTGGAGACCTATTATGATTTCTAAAGCTGTCGCTGAATTAGGCCAGCGAATTAGGGTTAGCAATGCTTTATGGATCCACCTTCCCCGTACAGCAGAAATTTTCTACATAATAGGGGGAAAAAAACCCAAGTTGAAAAGTTAAGCCTAATACAGCACGTGGTTGTAGAACCTAACAAAATCGTAAAAAGAAATTGAGAAAAGAGAACAGTAATGAATCTATCAAGGAAAGGAATAATAAAACTTTTTTAATAGAAAATATTAGGAAAAACTTACTTGTAAAACAAAAATCCTGTTCGCGAAAACACCACCTACTTGAAAGAGGTCCTACGAGAAATGGCGAAAAAGATTGAAACTCCAGCGCAGGAAGGAAAAACCGAAGCGCCATCTGGATAGTTATTTTGCAATTAAACTAACCGCAAAGATAAATAATTAAATAAACAACACAAAAGAAGTTTTAAATAAGATAAAGAACAGAGTTCAAAATAGACAGTAACAAATAGAAATATATAAATTTACTTGGATGATTATATACTAGAAAGTTATATTGCAATTAAATTAAACGTAAAAAAAAAATTTTAATATTTTTTAAAAACAAACTCAATAGAGAGAGAGAAGAAATATTAATTAAAATAACTAACTAAAATAAAACTAGATTTAATTAGAAATATAAATATTTTTAAAGATAAAATTACTAGGATAATTGTATTCTAAACAATTATTGCAAATTTTATTATGTATTAAAATTTTATCAGTAACTAAATCATTGTTTCTTCTCATAAAATTTAAGATAATATTTATAAAAATTGATAGGTGTAGGTTACTACCACAGAAAGGCATTTTTATAATGTTAAAATCAAATGAGTCTCTTTTATCAAAAATATTACTTGTAAGCAAATTATTCTTAACGTTTAATTGAAGGTCCAGAAAGTTAGCTGACTCATTATTATAGTTAGTTTTTAATAATTTTAAATAATGGGGATAATAATTAAAGCTAGGAACATAGTCAACTATATTACTAAAAATAATTAAGTCATATATGTATCTAAAAAAGTAACAAAAATCATAACTAATACTTTCATTTTCATAAAAATGCAGGTAAATATTTGCTAAGCAGTTGCTAGCTGGTCCACCTTGTGGTAAACCTTTAATTTGCTGATAATGAGCATTATTATGGAAAATATAAGTTTCTTTTGATACTAATTCAATAATAGAAATATATTTATCACATTTTATTATCTTATTCAAAAAATATTTCCTATATGCTATTTTAAGAATCTTAAACATGTCTTCTATATCAATGGAGTTAAATAAGTCTTCAAAATCATAGGTATAAATTGAAATAATTTTTTTACCATGCATATACTTAATAATGTTCATACTATTCTTAACTATAGTAGAATTATCAATGTTGTCTAATGTAGATTGAATAATATTTTGTAACTTCTTGCCCGGATGTGTAATATAAGTTTTAAAACCATTCGCAATAGTTCTAAATTTAACAGGATTTTTATGAAATTTAGGATTTTAATTGACTTTTAACTTATGGTTTCTCTTATTCTGCACAATTTTTATTTTGATGCATTTTTATAAAAACTCTCTCTCCGTTAACAGAATAAGAGAAACCGTAAGTTAAAAGTCAATTAAAATTTAAAAGGAAAGGAAGAGGTATAACATGGTGCACAGTTTCAAGAAATTAATGCTTCTTTCCGGGGGTTCACGCGAACATTGAGAGCAGCAGTAGATTTTGATAGAGTAGAATCCACCTTTTTTGAACTTAGACCGGCAATTCATAACGTTTTAAACGTATCTCCTGTTTTGCGTTTGCGTGTTATTATATGCTTACATGTAATTTTTACGAAACTAATAAGCGATGAGTTAAGCGAAACAAATATATCACAAACATATTACTTTTGCAGTAATGCTCTGAGAATTTTATCAGCCTCGCAAATATTATCGACAGTAGATGAAGGATTTCGAAAAATATTTAATTCGATTGGGACTTTTACTAAAAACGGAAGTGGATGGGTTCTTTCCAGTATCGATTTTGCAGATTTGCATATAGGGAACTTTGCTGAAAATAGAGTCGGTTGTAAAACTGCTCGTCTACCAGTTAGACTGGCTAACAAAAGAGCTCTATTATCCATTGATTGTTTCGACAATAAATGTTTCATTTATTCCGTATTAGCTGCCTTATTTCCTCTAAAGAAAAATGCTGGTCGTAGTAGTTCTTACAAAAAATATTTAAAATCTATTGATGTAAAGATGTTAAAATTTCCTGTCGAAATAGCAAACATTAAAACGTTTGAAATTGTCAATAAATTAAAAATAAATGTTTTTTCATACGATGATGGGATGATTTATCCCCTCTACAACAGCACTCAAACTCCAACGACAACTGACGAAGAAATAGACTTATTTCTTCATGAAAAACATTTTTACTTAATTCGGAATATTAACAGTCTTTTAAAAACCAAAAACATTTCAATCATTATTGTAAACTTTGTTTAAACGGATTCGTTCGAGAACAAACTTTGATAGAACATCAAACCCTTTGCGTTCATAACAGACCTTAACGTGTTTCGATTCCCGAAAATTTAGTTTTAAAGTTTAAAAATTGGGATAGATGTCTCAAACATCGATTTGTGATTTTTGCAGACTTTGAATGTTTGCTGTCCAAAATATCCTCTGCTGCTCCCAATGCTCAGTACTCTTATACTCAAGCCTTAGAAAAACACATCCCGCTCTCATATGCCATGATTGTAATAAATCAGGACGATAAAATTATACACCATAATTATTATGTAGGGACCGATGCGGTTGAACATTTTCTAAACACCGCAAAAGATCTATCTTTTCGGCTTATAGCTGAACTCAAAAAGGTTAGCGAAATCTCGAATTGGACGATTCTTCAATGTATGATCCCTCTAAATGTGTCATTTGTCACAAAAAAAATTTAGACCTACAGATAGAATTGTTCGCCATCATTTACACCACGAAAATTTTGTGACTGGTAAGGCGCATCAAATATGTAATTTACAATACAGAAAGAAATTCTATTTGCCTATTTTCCTGCATAATGGCAGATCGTGTGATAATCACCTTTTGTTGAAATATCCACCCAAAGATTTTGCAAAGGAAATTAGTATAATACCTATAAATCTAGAAAAAATCTCTATGTTCACATTGGATCATTTAAAGTTTCTGGACAGTTATCAGTTTTTAGACAGTTCGCTTGATACACTGATTGAAAATCTTTTAATCTCTAAACATGACTTTAAAATATTTGATACGTTTTTCCGAGAAAACAAAAATAAATATTTGCTGTATCGAAAGGGAATTTTTCCTTATTCTTATATGGATAACAGCGACAAACTTCAAACTAAAGGGTTACCGCCACGCGAAGCTTTTTTCAATGTTTTGACACGCCAACATATATCTGAGAAAGATTATATGCACGCCTTAGCAGTCTTTCGCGCCTTCGAATGCAAAACATTTGGTGATTATTTAAAACTGTATCAAAACACTGATGTTTTAATGCTTGCAGAAGTATTCTGCGCCTTTCGAAACCTTTCTCTAAGATATTATGAATTAGATCCAGTGCATTATATTTCAATCAGTGAGCTTACATTTGATGCAGGTTTAAAATTCTGCAAAATCGAATTACAGTTATTTGGAAATATTAATGATTACATCTGGCTAGAAAGTCAGATGCGCGGGGGTATTTGTCTTGTCAGCAAACGTTATGCAAGAGCAAATAATCCTTCTTTATCTTCTATTTACGATCCTTCTAAACCGCACTCTTACATTCTAGCGTTGGATATTGTAAATCTTTATGGTTATGCTATGAGTCAATTTTTGCCGTATGTGTGTGTGGATATTTCTATTGGCTATCTTTAGAGGAAATAAATAATTTCGATGTTCTAACAATTCCTCAGAATAACAACAAGGGGTTTATTCTAGAAGTTGATTTAGAATTTCCAGAATCAGAACATGAGAGAGAGAGACAGACTAAACGACTTACCCCTAGCCCTAGAACATTTAAAAATAACGCGTGAAATGTTATCTCCTTATGCTGAAAGATCATGCACTAAGTTCAGACTTCAGAATACCTTTCCGAGCAAAAAATTAGTTCCGAATTTCTATCCTAAAACACACTATATTGTCCACTACTTAACTTTGCAGTTCTATCTAAAACAGGGTTTAAAGCTCACCAAAATACACCGTATATTAATGTTTTCACAAAAACCATGGTTGCGAGAGTATTGCCTTTTATTGAGTATTGTTATTGCCTTTAACAATTCAAAACGGTTATCTTGTAACACTCAAAGTGAAAAGTTATTTTTCAAAAAACTAAATAACTCGTTTTACGGAAAATGTCTTCAAAATGTTAGAAAAAGAGTAAATGTTAAGGGCGCTTTAACAATCGAAGACTGTAAAAAATATCTCTTAAGTCCTGCCTTAGACTATTTCGAACCGTTAAACGAAAAACTTGACATTCAAAATGAAACAGACTGATCTTCGTTTGGATAAACCTATATACATAGGATTCACTGTGCTAGAAATTTCCAAATTGAGATTATACGAGCTGTATTTTTCCTATTTTAAAAAGTTTTATGGTTCTAAATGCACACTGTTGTACACAGACACTGATTCTCTTTCTATGCACATAGAAACTCGACACGATGATATACAGCATAACTTCACAGAAATAATGGATTTAAGCAATTTCGAAAAAAGCCACCCCCTTTTTAGTGAAACAAACAAGAGTCGTCTTGGAACTTTAAAAAATGAAACATGCCTTCCCTTGAAGGAATTTGTTGGTTTGAAACCCAAGATGTATAGTTTATTGTATGAAGATCGTTCCGAGAAAAAAACAGCTAAGGGTGAAAGAAAAAGTTCTCTTGTTTCTCTCTCCACGAGAGATATAAGCAAGTTTTACAAGACGAACTTTGTATTAAGGATTTACAATATTCTATAGCTTCTAAAAAACACGTTTTGGAGACTATTGTCCGAAACAAAACAACTTTGTCCTCTTTTTATGATAAAAAGTTTTTATGCGATGATGGGGTTTCTACCCTTGCTTACGTTCATTATAAAATCAACGAATAATATACCTCTTCCTTTCTTTTTTTCCAATCATATCCCTTTGTGAATCTGATTTTCCTCTTCTTTTTAATATTATAGGGTGGGAGCTAATATACATTTTTTAACCGACGTCAAGTAAACTTGACTTCCAATACATATTTTTTAACCTATTACATTTGTTTTCTAAAAAAATGAGGAATCGGACATGCCTTGAATCGTTTTAATTGCTTTTAACTTTTGTTTTTCTCTTTGTAGTATTTTAGAGGCCTAAACTCTTCTTACAAACTATTATCTATACCTATTGCTTAAAAGAAAAAAAAACATCCTACAACATGTCATCTGACATGAAAAAAGGAACAAAAAATTTTTAAAAAATGTTTGTCGCAATCTATCTATGTTTGTGTTCTTCACTCTTTGTTGTTGATAATGTCAATGTTTTGGAAACCTTCCCGTGGCTCTACAAAGAAGATGATGACAGTTGTTGAGTTCGCTTCTTTAGCAATAGTAAAACAGTTGCAGCACAAGATTCGAAATCAGTTCTATATCTATTGCTTTAAAAAGAAAACATCCTATAACATGTCTGAAATTGGTTTAAAAGATTCATACCTATAACAAAAAAAAAAAATGTCCTACAACATGAAATTGGTTTAACAGAAGATTTTGTCACTAACGTATAATAACAACGACAAGTCGAACATAATATCTGTAGAGCATGTGCAAGCTTACTTTTCATCTGCATCTAGGATTGCTTCCATCCCCGGGGAGTAGGGGCGGTCATAAAGCTTGCTTTATGATTTTGTCGATACCCCGGGTAAACAAAAAAAACGACCGAGTCTTTAAGGTGATGGCGGGTCATTAGTTTAACACCTTACATGACATCTAGATGGCGTTGGCTATTGCGAAATTTTTGGCACAAATATTTGTCTCAAGACTCCCAAGATGGGCAATAAATTTCTCTCTCTCGGGTAACCTTTTTCAATGAAATTCTCCCCTTCAGCGAAAGGGAACACGCGGGGGCTAAGGGAGGGGTGACAGTCGTAAAACTGGTAAAATAAATGTTAGCTCTTTTTTTCTTTTTCAGGGGAGGGGGTTAAAGCAGCAGAGTGAATCTTGACCATGAAAGACTACTCATTTCTGGTCAATCCTCAAACTTTTTCAACTCTTGGAATCCCTAGAACTGTAACATGTTTTCGAGGAATCCCCTTCCTCGCTGAAGGGAATATATCTTAAAAATAATATTTAAAGTATATAGATAAACATATATATTTTTGATATTATATGTAAAGACAATTTTAAAAAAATATTATATTTTTTATTTAAAAAATTTTATGATGTAATTTTAATGTTATTTACTCATTGATAATATAAATTTGTGATCCAAATGTCACCTACGCATGCATTATACTTAGTAACTGAGATATGTGTTCACAATTTTTTACACAAACTATCGACGTATAAGCTTTTTGAAATTATCTGCAGTAGCATTTCATATTCCGTGTTCAATTCGTTTTTGTTGCCTATCGCGTTAAAAATATTTTTCACTTTCTAAATACATTTTTGTGAATGGCATGAAAATGTTCATAGCTGTGTGAGAAATTCTACGTATATGGCATGAATTGGTAACCTAAGATATAGGTCTTCTAGCTTAAATTTAAATTTTAGCATCGAATCTGTTCATATGTCGATAATTTTTTTTTTTTATCTTCTTCATTATAGGTGTTTTTCCCCCACAAATGTAAAAGGTTTCAAAATATTGTACTAACTAGTATAAAATTACTTCGTGGAACTCGGGATAGCAAATAATAGTATATTCACAATCTACTGCATAAAATAAAGTTTTAAAATTCATTTATTATATTACAATAAAAGTTAAAAAAGACCTTTAGATAGTTGTGGCTAACCGAATTTCATGAGAACATAAATCCATTTTGCATACATATTTGTAATTTTTCTTTCCCATTTTTTTTTTATTGGGACTCGTGGAACACAGTTTGTCGATCAACTCTCTAGATAAATGATGTACAGAACGAAACTGTTTAATTTTTCCTGAACAAATGATTTTTAAAGGAAGAATAGGTGGATTTAAAGCAATGAAAAATTAAATTTCACGTTTTAATGAACAAACAGTATGATACAATTTTACTTTTATACAATAGAACAGGGGTTGGGGCAACCTATTTCATGAGAGGTACAATTCTCAGTGGTACCCTGAATTACTCAACAAATGTGTCAATTTTTGAGAGGATGGAAGATGATAAATTTATAATGGTCCTTATTATACGAAGATCTCCAGAATTACGGACAATTGCGAAATTTCGAAAAAATCGGAAAGATATCTCGAAACATAAATTTACAGCTATTTTGTGAATTATTGGATGTCATTGCTGGTGAGATTTGATTGTTTGAAAAGAGAAGATCGCGTGCACTCTGCTCTCCGCTTTTGGTTGATTTCGAAAAAGGCAAGAAAAAAAATTTCTCTCTGTAGCGCACTTCCTTCAATAGAATCCTCCCCCTTTCTCTGCAGGGGGAAGAGGGCCACAGTCTTTACGACTGTGAAACGAAATACTTGTTCTTTTTTTTTTTGGGGGGAGTAAAATAGTGTTGAATCTTGACCATGAGAGAGATCTAAAATGGCTTTCTTACTTTTTCGACTCATGGATTCTGATAATTTGTTATGAATGTGCTTTATTCGTTTCTAACTATGGAAAAAATCCTATGTATTTTGCAATCTAAATTTTAGGAGCTGTTCTTGTTTTAATATAGATTTTACCGTCAAATGTCTTTTAAAATGTCAATAAGTTGTTCGCTCTCCTTGATTATAGGTGTTTTTATCCACAAATAAAAAAAAAGTTCATTTTCCATTACAAAACGATTTAGTTGTGCAAAAGCAATGTATTTACGTGAATAAATTTGTTTTGTTGGTCCCGGTACAGTAAACAATGGAATGTTCACAATCTAGTAGGCACTACATATAAAGAAAAACGATTTAATATTCTTTTATAATGGAATAATAAATGTTTCTAAAAGTATTACAAAATAAAGTTCTTATGTACAAAAAAAAAAAAATGTTTCAGAAATTTCCAATTAGGTATACACTTACACCTGTATTACATTATGAAAGGTTTAAGGGAAACAATTTTGAATAGAATTTTCTTTAAAAAAGTAGTTTTATATATATATATATATATAAATGTTAAAAAGTTAAAGGTTATCTCAATTTTGATATTTTTCTAAGATAGTATGCAGCTATTTCATTAAAAAACTGGTTAATTATGGTTTTGACCATTATTTTACATATAAAATATTTTTCAAATTCAAAAAATATTTTTATAAGAAATGGTACGTAAATGAAAATAAGCATTACAAAATTATTTCATGTTCAGCAAAAAAAAAAAAAAAAAAAAAAAAAAAAAAAGGAAGAAAGATATTTTGAAATTAAAATTTAATTTTGTAACTTTAGAGAATGATTAAAATATCATTATAAGGGAGAGAGAGAAAATAGGCTGGCAATTAATTATCAAGCACAATTAATCAAGCATATAATATATAAACATTGCCTTTATTTTTCTAAGAAATTTATGTTTATTTAATGAATATATGTCAATAACAATTTTTCAATTTGAAAGTTAACATTATATTTAAATCAAAGAAAATTGCATTATTGTTTAATTTTTGGGCATATTTGGTAACAAAATAATAGTTTCATTCTATGTAGGAATCCAAATAAATTATTCTTCCTCTCTTTCTGTTTTAGTACATAGGAAAGAAATTGGAAACTTTTATTGCTTTTTTGTACTTTTCTTTCCTAAAGACTTCGGACCAACAAGTGTTTTCCGGTCCCCTCTGAAGTGAAATTCCCATGAGATATTTTATACATCGTGGGGTGGATGACCAGAGTACTTAGCTTTTCCGAACTATAACCTCTCGTCATTAGGATTTCGAGTGTTATGACTCTTACATTTTTTTAAATAATAGTACTTAAAAGTAAAAAAAAAATTTTAAGGACAGTAATAGAAATAAAAATTTAAAATTAAAAGAATGCATTAAGTGCTTGAAAAATACCATGAGATGTTGACCTCATGACATGACGCTAAATAGTACTGTGGCTGACAAAACGGCAAAGTAATTTATCATATAGTGATTATACTGAGTAACAGATTGTTTTTAAACAATAATTTATGGTAAAATAGCTTTGTAATAATTAGATTGACTTAAGTTTTCTAGTGGATAGATTCAATATCTCCCCTCCCCCCCCCCGAAAAAAAGGTATAAATTGCTCTTAACTGATTATGATATTTCCTGAGAAAATGAATAGAAAAAGTAAGAAATGTAAAACTTTTTAACATTTGAAAATCGAGCAATTTGATCCACAATTACGAGATAAAAAAAAAAGCAAACATTATTAATTATAACAGTTATATTTTCCTTCGTTTATAAAATAAATCATTCATTTTAAAAGTCTTCAAAATTAAAAATTATGAATATTTGGGTTTAAAAAATGAAAACACCGTTTAATTATTTAGAAAATTAAGTTTCAATTTTTTAAAAATTAGTGTTTTTAAAAGTTTATTCAGCAGATATATCTTTTTTTCTGAATGCTTTACTTTCTAATTCAAAAATGAACTAGTAATAAAAATCAATATTTTAATTATAGAAATAAAATAAAAACTCCAATGAGAAATAAATATATGTTCATATCGTAATGCCCAACATATTTCTTTTTCCATAAAAGAATTCATAATAAAATTTTACTACTTAAAAATTTTTATCATATATTTAACTAAAATGGATAAAATTTGAATTAACATTAATCCTAAATTTTATATGTGTAAAATGTAATGCGCAAAGAAAATCCCAACTTCTATTATGTTAAAAATTTAGTCAAGAACTTGATCAAGTTATTGAAAACGTTCAATGACAGAAAATGCCAGACAGTATTTTTTAATAGAAAAAAGGCAAAAATTTAAAGATAGAGAGACTTTAAAATCGCGATATTACCATATTTATTCGAATCTAAGCCGCACTTTTTTCCCGATGCTTAGTCTACAAAATTCTGGTGCAGCTTAGATTCGAAGACTGAAAAAAGTTTTTAATGCTGGTAAAGTAAATTAATTATTCACTTTTATTAATTCACCTTTATTATTTTTTTATTTCGTTTAGTTAGTGATTGAATATAAACGTCATATTGATCAGCTACACGAGGGCTTTTGGTGACGGACCTCGTAACTTTGAACCATAGTCAAGTGACGAGGACGACACCTGAGCTTGCACCTCCCATCTCTAACTACCACACCAATGAGAGGACGTTTGAGCTCTCAGATTTAACGTTCATCGCTCCCCTACACGACAGAATTTCAGCGGTACTAGGCTCGAACTCATGATACGCCAGCCACGAGTACGTTACCTTGACCACTAGGGTATCGCAGCCACTTTTCATTCCGTAAATATATCATATATCGATAATATATTTTACACTATTTTTTTTTTTCACAAAAATGTGCTGAGAATTTGGGGTGCGGCTTAGAATCTGAACATAATTAATTGAAAAAATAAGTTTCTGTTAATTAAATTAGAAAACAATATTTTGTGTTAATAATTGTTCCAATGGTTTATGGTAAAGTTTTACGTCAAATATAAAATCGATGGGAAAATTTTTTTTTGTTAATTAAAAAGAAAATAATAATATAATAATAATAATTGCATTACAATAATTAGATTAAAATTTTAATTTGTGAGTAAGGAGTAGTAATTTGTGTTCTTATTGTGAGTTAATTCACAACTTTCGATCAAGTATAAAAGTAAGTATACTTTCATTCTTCGTTAAGTCATTTCGCAGAATTTAAATATTCTTACAGACATTCCTTCAATGACAAAAAAAAAAAAAAAAAAAATCTAAGCAGTATAATTATAAACGATTTTTTTTTTAAAGCACACATGCAGAAAATATTTAAAACTTTCCTAAATCGGAAAGTTCGTCAGATTTGAGATGTTAAATCTCTATACATCATAAACCTTTTCCATTGTCCACTATTGGCAAGTTACCATAATTTCAGCTGGCGACTATATTTCAGAAAGATATCGCCAAAAATAAGTATTCGTAGCCAAGAATAAATTTGCTTTTCAAACGATGGTGGTGCCATCTGTTTGAGATAGTCCTAACTACGCCAAAAATAATTCAGAATGAACTTAAAATTTAAAAAAAAAAGTTAATTAAGAAAAACATAAAACTTAATTCTGGCTACACTAGTCCAAAAAGGAAGCTTGCTTTCTTATATACTATTTAATTCTACTCTAAAAAAAAATTTTTTTTCTGTTAAAATGTCTTTTGCGTTTCCACCTCCTATACTTTAACATAGAAAAATGAAATTTCATTTTGCAAAAATGCTGAAAACTGTGTAATTTTCAAAAAATCAAAATTCAAGAAACACTATCCTTTAAACAATTATTTTCTTTATATCCATAAAAAATTTTATTATTATTGGAGCTTTTTCCTGCCCACAAATGTCTTTGCCGTTTCATCCCTATCCTTTAACATTGACCGAAAACAGCCTTAAGCCATTACCTCAGCTGGTCTCGGTGGAAAATGATGATTTCTCCTGCAAGCACTCTTTCTGCGTTCGGCTGGTGTTTCGATAGGAGAAATTTTCGATCGCTTGTGCTCATTTCCAAGCGCGCTCTAAACTCTTTTCATCTCTGTGAGATTAAAACCTTCACTGACAAAAAGTAAGCTCAAAACCGTCAAGGCTAAAAAGTGAGCTCACTTTTGTCAGTTATATACTACTTAAAACTAGTGCCTTTGGACATTATTTCTCTAAGAGTATTATCTTTAACAATATTTAAATTACCACTTACCACATGCTTGTGATGATCATTTATAAAATCAGAATAATCTTTACAATTACGTACAATATTATTATTATTTTGAAAAACATTAATATCATTGTAATTAAAAATTGAGCTACCTATTTTTTTTATTATATTTAAAGCCTTTTTAATGCAAACGTTATTAATAGGCAGGCAATGAACATATTTATTAAAAATATTAGAGAATTTAATGTTATTGTAAGATTTATTCATGAATAGTATGGTACAATACTCAGGAGAACTATTTACTAAATCTATATCTACAATATTGAATTTATGAATAAGAAAATTAATAATATCCTTAATAATATGTAAAGCATGACAGTCTTTAAAATCAAACTTTTTGAAGATATCTCTAGTATATCTAATTTCTTTTTTATTTAAACCAAACATGAAATGCTTAACTTGTTTAATGTTAAAAGACTTTTCGAAGTTGCTGCAAAAATCTCTAATTTTAGAATCCATCTCCACTGGAAGTCTATGCGTTTTCTACCTTCCTTTTCCTCTTTTTATACACCTAACTTTATGAGCATTGTCACTATTATAGAAATAATTCTTGTAGTCAGAATGTTGAATGCTAAGTAAGACATTTTTTCAAAGTGAATGGTATTCAAACCATATGGATATATAGTGTTATAAAAATTAATAAAGTGGTTTTCCCACCACAATCTATTTTTAACTTGTGGTACTATTCTGAGAATAGAAATATCAATATTGTCAAAGCCATGTAAATGAAAGTGCCTAAGTTCAATTTTATCAATATTGTTATTATGCTTGTACTTTTTGGTATTTGATCTATGTAGATTAATGCAAATATTAATATTATTACATGTTTGGCCAATGTATTTAAAATTACAAATTTTACCATTCAACATATAAATGCAATTGAAGGTTTTACATAAGAAAAATTTGGATGTATTATCATATTGCTCTATATTTAACATTGGACATGTTTTACATCTACTATTATTGCATTTATTATAGCGAAAATAATTTTTGTGTAGAAATTGCCTAGTATCAAAATTGTAATTGTTATTGTGGAAATTAAAATGATTATGTGAGTTTAATCTAGTAGAAATAGAACAATGATTATGTTTATTGTGAGAGTTATTGGTAACATAAGCATAATTATAATTATAAAAATTGTTATGCCTAATAAAATCCGAATTCCAGAAAGTTCTAGTCCTATAGGAATTTTCCTTTTCTCCACTAGTATTAACTACTGTATAATTTGAACCACCAAACTTGTGATTCAATGTAAGTCTTTATTCAATGTCAATGTAACTCAAGTCAAAAACTCAAAACCAAATAACTGCTATCAAAATTCACTAATGAAATGGAACAAAAATATTCCAACGTAAAGAACTGACACAGTATATCAAACTAAAAAATGCCTAAAACAAGAAAGGGCATCCAAAACAAGACTATTCAGTACAAGAACTGATATTCAAAGAAAAAATATATATACAGATAGTTATAGAACCTAAGATATCTATAAATAGGAAGAAATAGGCACAGTAGTACAATAACAAACTCCTGGCCTTAGGAACCAGTATTGCAGGTTTAAGCAAGTTTTAGGGCTAGCCAACCTTCACCTGTAGTTTCTCATACTACGTACAAAAGGAAAGGAAAGAATAACATTTGGAGGTATTTAAATATTATAATAAAATCACTTAACTAATAAAATATAGTTCTAATATATATATATATATATATATATATATATATATATATATATATATCTGTTCAAGAAAGTTTTATATAAATTTAGATCGAAGAACTCTAGCTAGTTTTTTAAAACATTTAAGTTAATGTTTTAAATTGTTCATATTTCTTCCAGGTTTCCAAATTTAACAATATTCATGCTTTTTCTCGGATTACCTATAAGAACAATTATTAAAATGCAACAAGGAAAAAGGTTTCAATTCCATACCAACTTAAGGAAGTGTAAGAAAAAGGAAGCTTAATTTGGAAATTAATTTGATGAATATAATATAGTCGGCCCTCCATTTTGCGAACCTCTATTCTGCGAATTTCTCTATTTCGCGAACTTTTTCCTGGAACCAAGAACATTTTATGATTTTCTTCGTCAAATAACCTCCAAATAGCTAAGTGCATTTTGCATTTATTGAATTTTTTCTCTTGGGATTCGATTTTTTTCTCTTTGTTTTTGAAATATTTCTGGACCTACGTGTTATGTAATGAGCAAGCAACAACATTTAAAACGATTAGACTTGAATTGTGTGAAAAAATACGCCTGATGAGGTATTTCGTGCACTGCAAAGATGCGAGGAAGGAGAGGAAACATTTTTTTAAACGAAAAAACTCAAACGAAATTAATAGACTTAACCAGTAGTTAAATTGAAGGACAAGCATTCTTAAAATTACTGGTCATAAAATATGCATGTCTAAAATTACTTGTAGGCTTAAAATTGGAAAATGTTATTAAAATTCGTTAATCAGAATACAAAAGTACTTTTTTAAAGTTGGAAGTACTGAGTTTATTTCTTGACAAAGTTGTTTTTTTCCCCTGCTTTCTTAACCGAATTCTTTTTGATACGTAAGATATATAAAATAAATAGATATTAACTTACAAAAAAGAATGTGTGTGAACAATTAATTTTATAATAATGTATAGTTATGCGAATTTAAAATTTGTTTTAAGTGGTTTTTAAACTATATTGAAAGATAAGTCACCATTTCACGAATTTTTCCAAATAACGAACTTTTTTTCAGGTTTAGCGACGACTGTAATTTAGTGAAATTTTTGTCATATTTCCATGCGTATCGGAAATAATAACATTAATTTGTAAATCAAGAAATAGATGTGTTTGAAAACAGAATTATACAAACTATTTGTGAAAAAATTGCTCTAGGTTATTTTCTTAGAAAAGTAACATTTTCTTGTGAAAGACTCAAATTGAAAATGATTATTTCCCTGATGAGTATTCTTACATAGCAATTTCAAATACAATTTGTATCTAAGATATGAGCAGAAAGAAATTCATTACATACGTATCAAACAAAAAAAAAATTGAATGAAGTACGCTAAGTCAAATAAAAAAGATATCTCTACAAAAATAAAACTGGAGGTCTATCAAATACTTCCTCCAAAAATTAAAACTCCTTTTTAAATTCCGTCTTTATTCTTAACCCTATGGGCAATGTTTATGATACCCAAGAAAATGCAAACGTACTTGTTCATTCACTCATGAATATCCCAAAATATTTGCACGGATTAAAAAAAAAAAAACACATCGCACTCATTACCGAGGCAATTCTAAAAGGCCCCGTTGTACTCACCATTTGATTATGGTTTTGAATAGTTTGTTTATTTTACTGCAACTGTGTGTGTGCGCGCATGCGTTCTGAAACCGACTATAGCTGTCAATCATTTCTTAACCACACCCCCGTTGCTATAGTAACGAAGGATTACCTTTTTACAAACATTATTGCTTTGACGTCATCCGAGTTGCAAGCAACGCCATCTGTTGGATAAATGTAGTTTTTGAAAATATGAAAAGGCCAACGGCCATATTTTCAAAAACTACCTTTATCCAACAGATGGCGATGTTTGCAACTCGGTTGACGTCAAAGCGCTAATGTTTGTAAAAAGATAACCCTTCGTTACTATAGAAACGGGGCGTGGTTAAGAAATGATTGACAGATATAGTCGGTTTTAGAACGCATGCGCAGTTGCAGTAAAATAAAGGAACTATTCAAAACCATACGGGGTGCAGTGTTCGTTGAATGAAAAAGCGGAAAAAAAAAGAAAGTTTTGTAAGAGTGTGCTGTCTTTTAGAATTGCCGCGAAAAAGGGTGCGCAGTCTTTTTTTTTTAAAGTCGTGCACGTATTTTGGGATATCCACGAGTGAATGAACAAGTACGTTTACATTTTCTTGGGTATCATAAACATTGCCCATAGGGTTAAGAATAAAGATTGAATTTAGAAAGGAGTTTTAATTTTTGGAGGAAGGATTTGATAGACCTCCAGTTTTATTTTTGTAGAGATATCTTTTTTATTTGTCTTAGCGTACTTATTTCAATTTTTTTTTGTTTGATAGGTATGTAATAAATTTCTTTCTGCTCATATCTTAGATACAAATTGTATTTGAAATTGCTGTGTAAGAATACTCATCAGGGAAATAATCATTTTCAATTTGAGTCTTTCACAAGAAAATGTTACTTTTCTAAGAAAATAACCTAGAGCAATTTTTTCACAAAAAGTTTGTATAATTCTGTTTTCAAACACATCTATTTCTTGTTTTACAAATTAATGTTATTATTTCCGAAACGCAGGAAAATACGACAAAAATTTCACTAAATTACAGTCGTCGCTAAACCTGAAGGAAAAGTTCGTTATTTGGAAAATTTCGTTAAATGGTGATTTATCTTTCAATGTAGTTTAAAAACCACTTAAAACCAAAGTTCGATTAATGGAAAATGCACTTAGCCATTTGGAGGTTTTTTGACGAAGAAAATCATAAAATGTTCTTGGTTTCATGAAAAAGTTCGCGAAATAGAGAAATTCGCAAGATAGAGGTTCGCAAAATGGGGAAGGCCGGCTGTATTATATTCATCGAATTAATTCCCAAATTGAGCTTCCTTTTTATTACACTTTCTTAAGTTGGTATGGAATTGAAAACCTGTTTCCTTGTTGAATTTTAAAAATGTTCTTATATAATCCGAGAAAAAGCATGAATGTTGTTAAATTTGGAAACCTGGAAGAAATATGAACATTTTTAAAATATTAACTTAAATGTTTTAAAAAACTAGCGAGAGCTCTCAGATATAAATTTATGTGAAACTATTATTGAACAGATATACATATATATCATCAAAATTTTTTTTAAATTATCTTGAACAGAAAAAAAATTATTGAATAGAAAACCCTTTCATATCTTCCAAAATGAGAACCTGAGAAAAACACATTTAAAATTTGCAAAGGCATAAAACAAAACTAATAATGTCTGTAAATCTCTAATTTTTTAATACGTTTTTTTTTTAACTGAAGAAGGTTGTAAAAGAGCTTGTAATTTTCTATGAGACAAAAATCGTTTTAGCCTATAATTATATATCATATAGGAGCTAATCTCTGACTGCAATGTAATGGTATTAATAATAAATCCTTATTATTGTTGTTATTAAAATCAATATCTGTATGAATCAAAACTTGAATTTTACTTTACATATGCAGTATAGAATAAGTCTAATTGCCATACATCACTTTTTAACTATTGGTACTGCTATTCATGGTTATCTGTTCTGTGACTAAGGTTTAATTTTTTTGATAAGTATGTAATTATCTTTTTTATGGATCATGTCTAAGAAAAAGAATTTAAATTAATTATTTATACAGTTTCATTTTTAAACTTGGTTTTTTAACTAAAATAACGTAGTATATATTTACATATACATTACATACGTTCAATAAATGTATATTAATCACTTGAATTAATGAAATTATATACTGATGTATGAAACAACACTTTGTTATAAGCAGATTTCGGCCTTTCTTAGTATATGCATTTTTATATTATTAATAATTTTTGAATTGTGCGTTCATTGAAGATATTTAATTAACATAGTAACTCTTTTATAAATCAATACGAATTATTGGATTTGAAAATATGAAGAAGTCAACGAGCTGATTTTTTGGGATGGCAAAAAAGAAGATATACGTGGAAATGTTCACGGAGTACTTGTTTCCCGCAGGGAAACTTCACCTCCTATCCTTTGTACTGTGGGTGAGCTTTGTTTCGGCTTTACCTTAGCCCAGAACTGCATTAAAGTATGGAAATTTTTTTTTCCCCGAGAAAGTGTAAAACACTTTTGGGGAGAGTTACTTGTGGTGGTGGGGGGAGAAATATTAGGTGTTTAAGTGTCAATTTAATTTTCAATTTAATAAGAGGGAAAATTGTATGAGTTAAGTATGAGACTGTGCCGGACACAGGCGATGCGGCGAGCCGTATCACCTGCGAGGGTCTTCTGGGAGCTGCGCGAAAAATCGGGGGTTTTGAGATCATTAGAGTGATTTAGGCTCGGCCAATCGGGGTGCAGCCACTTGGGGTGGGCGGGGTGGATGAACGAGACGGAAAAAACTGCTATGAGAGCAGCGGTCGGGATTGGTCAGCTCTCTCTGCTCCGATTGGAGGAGAGAGAGTCTGCCTGAAGAGGGTGGTTGGGAGGATTGAAATTTTTTTTATATATTTATGAGTTTGCAAGGATGTTTCGTGGGCGATTAAATAGGGGATTTATAGGGTATTTTTCAATTCGGAGAATTGCTCTATTATCATGGGCGTCTATATTTATGAAGAATTTGGTTGCTATTTTCTTGATAACTTCTTTTAGGGTTTTTATGTTTAGTGCAGATCTGATGTCCGCATTTCGGATGTACCAGTCTGCTTTGGTGATGGTTCGTAGAATTAAGTTTTGGGCGATTTCAATTTGTTTAATATTTGAGTGGGCTGCATGACCCCAGATTGGGCAGGCGTAAATCAGGGTGGGTAAAAAAGAAGAAGAAAAAAAATTCTTTGGGAGGAGTAGAAATTACTTTCAAACAGATAAAGGAAACACATGAACAGCTAGAAAGCACAAGTTTTTTCTTGCATAATGTACGATGAGCAATATTCGTCTTTGAACAGTGAAGAAGGGCAAACGGGTCAAGCAGCCATAAAAACCAAAGAATGGGCTCCCCCCTCTTCCATTGTGAAGGAATCAAGAGGGAGACACCAGATAATTTTTTGTCTTCAGTTGCTTCCCTAACCAGTTTATGTCGTCTAAAATGGAATTCTTAGTACACAGTTTTGTCGTATTTTCATAAATACCAGAAATAATAACATTAATTTATAAAATAAGAAATGGAAATGTGGTTAAAAAAGATTATAACAATTTATGAAAAAGCGCTCTAATGACCATTTTCACTGAAAAATGACGTTTTATTTTTAAAGACTTGTATCGAAACTTATTATGTTCTTGATGAGAGTTTCTTATAAAATAATTCAAAGTTAAGTACAATTTATTTCTACCATCTACATTTTCTTAAACAGGATACCACATAATGTAGTCTATTTTCTGTGTAACTACATTAAATTAAGCTGTTATTTGTTTACCCAACACACACACGCGCGTAAAAATTAAACAATTTGTTTGACATGAATTAGGACAGGAGCTTATAATTTTCTTTGAGACAAAAATCGCTTTAACCTACAATTACATTATATAGAAGCTAATCTCTTATTATTATCTAATGACATTAACATCAAATTATTATTATTGTTACTAAAATCAATGACAGTATGTGACTTAAAATTTGAATTTCCATTTACATGTACAACATAGAATATGTCAGGTGTATTGTTATGCGACACTTTTATCAACGATGTAATTCAGAATTCGAGGAATGCGTAATTATTCGAATCTCGGCGTACGCAGGAACGATGAGTAGTGAGAGAGTGAATATTAACGTCGCACTGTACAGCTAGCTACACGAGGGCTTTTGGCGACGGACCACGTAATTTTGAACCATGGTCAAGTGACGTGGGCGACACTCGAGCTGGCACCCCCTATCTCATAACTACCTCACCACACCAACGGGAGGACGTTTGAGCTCTCGACAAATATAACGCGCATCGCGCCCTTACACAGCGGTCTTAAGTGGTAGTGGGCTCGAACTCGTGACAAGGCCAGCCACGATCCGATACCTTAACCACTCGGCTACCACTGCCACATGTCTATGTTCAAACCTCCTCCAGTTGGAATGCTGTGGAGGTTAGTAGAGGGGGTAGCTCAAGTATCATTCTCGTCGCTTGATTATGGTTCATAATTAGGAGATCGGTTTCTAAAAGTCCTCGGTTAACGAAAAAGTGCGACGTTAATATTCACTCTCTCGACCCTTATTAAAAGTTGTATTTTTATGTTATTAATAATTGTGCAAAATTTGTAATAATTGTGTGCTCATTGAAAAATATATTTCATTAACTCTTATATAAATCAATTCAAATGATTGGAAGTGACCTAAACTGAGTGTTCGGGATAACAAAAAATAAATAAATAAAATTGCTTTGCTCCCATAAAAATAATTTTTCTAACAGCCTTCAGTAGTAAAAGTATGAGTTAATAGCCATTTCCTAGAAAGAACCGATTATGATCACAAATATCTCCTTTTACAAAAACAAAAGGTGACTGTAGTAGCCTGGCTGATAAAATAATACTTTATTTTATCAGTATTATAAACTTTAAATTACATACATGCCCCGTACTTTCTCTAAATACCCCAACCAACAAATTTCTCTCCTTTCGACTCTAAGCCGCACCCGATTTTCAGTAGCATTAACATTGTTAAAAAAGTGCAGCTTACAATCGAGTAAATATGGCAATTCCTCCGCTTTAATTAAGCATTCACTAATAAAATCTTTTTAATAAATGATTTCGATTTGTGTTTGTGATTAAAAGGGATATTATATAACTAGTTTTTACTGCAGTTGTATTGTCTTCAACAAATTTAGGTGGCTGCGATAGCCTGGCGGTCAAGGTAACGAACTCGAGCCATGAGTTTGTGCTGTAACGTCGTGAGTAGTTATCCTTCAATAAAAAATTCTTTACAGCCTTCTATAGGAATAAAAACAATGTTTATTTGATAAACAATTCTTAATGAAGTAATATTGCCAAGCCAGTGTAGAAAGTTCATAGTCCATTCTCAACGCCACCGGCGTTCATCGTCTTTCTTTTCTCCAATTTCCGGACTCAGCCCTCTTCTCCATTCAAGGCGGGCTTCACTCTCTCTCCCCGACTCTCTTTCAGTCTCTTTCCGTCTCTCCTCCTCCTTCCGTCCGTTCTCTCTCCCGGACTCTCTTGTCCTTTTTCTCCCCGACCTTTCCTTTCGGGTCTCCTCTTCTTTTTTTTCCTCTCCTCAAAAAGAACCCTTTTAAACACCAGGGGTGTGTTCACAACACGCCCCTCGCTCCTTCTTATTCGCATGTCACCAAAGTCTCTCTTGACCTCCTCCTTCTTCTTATTGGCGCATAACACGCCAAAACACACCGAGCCGTCTGGCCCAAGGCGCCATAGTTCCTTGTCCACATCTGGACACACTTGTCCAACGCCAAAACACACCCGAGCCGTCTGGCCCAAGGCGCCATAGTTCCTTGTCCACATCTGGACACACTTGTCCAACGCCAAAACACACCCAAGCCGTCTGGCCCAAGGCGCCATAGTTCCTTGTCCACATCTGGACACACTTGTCCAACGCCAAAACACACCCGAGCCGTCTGGTCCAAGGCGCCATAGTTCCTTGTCCACATCTGGACACACTTGTCCATCACGCCACCTGTTTCTAGTATTCCCTTCACAAAATCCTAGAAAAGATGACATGATTACTTTGAGATAGGCTTCGCCTATTGTCAATGGGGTGCCGGCTCTACTTTACTATTATGGCGACCCGACTGTCTCTTTTCACTTCCTGAGTTCAGACAATAAACAATGGCCCCATGGCCACGTGCACTGGTCATTCCACAGCTGGTGGATCATAAAAATGCAGGGACAATCGATGACGTCATACATGTCCTTGACCAGCTGGTGAAACCATAACACTTATCGAAAGATGGGGATTCACGACAATAGACTATGTCACAACTCCTTCCCCCTGAAAAAGGTCCATTTCACTGGACTGCTCTGGCCTCAGTTTGGTTCAGTTCGTAACATTTCACATCAAAGTGTCGTCTTATCAATGAGACCGATCAGGACAGCAATCCAAGAAACACATACAATCACAAGTAAATTAAACAAATAAATCCAAAAGTCTATAAAACTTATACTTTACAAAAAAAAACTTAAATTCCGAATCTTGGACCATTTTTTCCATTTCAAACAGTTACATCACACTTCAAAATTTAGGGTTTTAAAGAAATTAACTCAAATTATAATATTTCTATAATTCTAACACATCAATTGCTCATTCAATTGTGTTAAACATCTGTGAGCGTACACAGTCCTAAGAGACACAAAATATTTACCATAACACATAATTTCTTTCCACCTTACACCACCAACACATACCCATACAAATATTAATTCACACCTAGCACCAACCCTACGAATTACTCATTCCCATCTACTTATTCCAACGGTGTTTCCAACGATATTAAATAAACAAAATAAGCATTTATAAATTCCAAGCTTTGCAAAAAACATTAAAAACCAAATTTTTAAATTAAGAAGTTTAAACTAAGACTTTTAAAATTTAATTAAATTATGGCTATCAGCAAGCATTATCACAACCATCATAACAGGTTATTCACAATTCATGGTATTGTCTTCCATTACGTTAGTTATTGAGGAAACACTTTAATTGGGAATATAATTAACAAGCCTCAGTAGCTCATGCAATGAATTTTCACTATATCTACATTATATCTACACGGAACAAACTTGCCTATGTCTCTATTTTACCTTTAGTCGGTCCGACTTCCGACCCAACCCTACTCAACCATTTTAACACAAAGTCTATTTTCTTTACACGGTTTTTCCAAATTTCCATCAGAATGTCTATATCGACCATTCGCGGTACTTCAATCGGCTCTAACAACCTCAAAATCCGAGTCGTTAAATTACATTCATCATAAGCACAAAGAAACTTAAACCTCGATTTTTTTAATAATGTACATGCCAACTGGCATAACGCATGCGGTGTGCTTCGGATAATTCATCAGTAGTGAACGACGAAAATACCACTTCCACAAATCCAGTACAGTCACCCACGATGCCGCGTTGATCTTTTCTACCAAACTTTCCCTTCTTAAAAAAAAATAAATCTCGGCTCGCGTCACCTGGTTCAAATTTCTATACTTCATACATTTGATACGCGGGTACGGGTATCGGTTCACTCTTCCTAACCAAACAACGGGCAGAGTACGATTTGACTGCCCTGCTATCTTAGCTATTGTATGATTTTGAAAACTTTCCCGATTCATTGTTAACTGCTTTTCACAAACCATTAACGTCTCAAGGGTATATTTTTCCTCGCAGCTATTCTCACAAATCAATCCTTCAGGGTTCGCCACTCCCTTATCTCTTTTCAATTCAAAAGAGCCCTTTCCAATGTTATCCGGATTTATTACCCACTGTGCACCCATCGCCACAGTTTTGACCCTTCCTTCACATACCCCTACTTTCATTTTCACGTCACAATCACTACTCCTATTCACGTTGATTTCTTTCCCTTCCACAAACTTAAATATATTATTCTTTTCTGTACCTCTCCCTTTTACTTCAGACAGAGAGGAAACGTTCGTCCATCTCACTGGGGGGTCACAATTCTCCTTTTCAAAATCACAAGACGTAGCGTTCTCCACGCTTTTATTAACTACCGGGTTAATTAAAGGCCTGCACTTATTAACCGGTTCACTAACTTCTGTGGTACGATTTTCTGACAAAATACAAACATTTGCGAGATCATTAATCCTATTCCCTGCCTTCAATTTATTTCTATTTAACTTATTTCTGAGTTGAGCTCTCAATCGTTCTAACTCAAATTCTCTAATTAATTTACGTTCTTCGAATTTCTTAATTTCCCGTTTTTCATGTTCTTCACGTTCTTCCCGTTTTTCCTCCAAAATACCCTCCAACAAACATTTAACTGACTCTTCGTCATAGTATTTACTTTGACAGATTCTCTTCTTAAATTCTATCTTGGGTAAAGTAATATCAATTTCTACCCTTAATTCTTTCGCAACCTCTAACAATACGTCTTTTCTTTCTCTTAACAGAAATGCCATGATGCACTAATACACACAAAATCAAATCTAAACTTAATCCTTACAAAAATTATACAAAGACTCAAGGTAACCTAACAATACACTAGACCTAGACTTAACTATATTTTACCCATATGTGCAAATCTAAACACAAATAAGCTACACATCAGTGTTCTCCAATTCAACAAGTATAACTACCGTATACTAAATTTCACAAATCTATAACCATAACAATACCGTACTCAATACTGTGTCAACAAAACAAGTATAACTACTGTATACTACGCGCGTTTCACCAATCTATAACCATAACAATACCCTTCACCATACTGTGCCAACAAAACAAGTATAACTACTGTAAACTAAATTTCACAAATCTAAAACCACTACAATACTCTACACAATACTGTGCCAACAAAACAAGTATAACTACTGTATACTAAATTTCACAAATCTAAAACCACTACAATACTCTACACAATACTGTGCCAACAAAACCAGTGTAAATACTGTATACTAAGTTTCACATCTAAAACCACAACAATACTCTACACCATACTGTGCCAACAAAACAAGTATAACTACTGTATACTAAATTTTACAAATCTAAAACCACTACAATACTCTACACAATACTGTGCCAACAAAACAAGTATAACTACTGTATACTAAATTTCACAAATCTAAAACCACAACACTAATATTGCACATTTATACACTTCATACAAAACTTAAAATCTTTCTAGTCTCTTATTGTTTACCAACGTTACCTAGTCTTTATATTCCTTATTTAAAACATTTTACATACAAAATCAGTACTCAATTGCTGCCCCGAAAATAATCTCAATGAAAAGACTCACCTTCAAATTTGGCACATAGAGGGCACACATCACTAGGGAACACATCCAGCATAACTGGCACATCTCATAGCAACCAAATCGGCGGGCACACTTCATCACTAGCAGGAAAGGGAGACACTTGCATCCAGCACTTCTCACAGCTGGGGACACATCTCATAGCAACCAAATCGAAAAAAAAACATGCGGGCACACTTCATCACTAGCAAGAAAGGGAGACACTTGCATCCAGCACTTCTCACAGCTGGGGGCACATCTCATAGAAACCAATTTGACAAAACCGGCGAGCACACTTCATCACTAGCAGGAACGGGAGACACTTGCATCCAGCACTTATCACAGCTGGGAACTCCAGGAATTAGGCGTCATTAAACTCGCTTCATCACAATCGCACACGGCTGGCATTTTTTTTCTCTTCACGTAAAACAAAGGATTCGGGCATCTGTTTACTTAAATGCCGAATCAACACCGCTGCCACCAATTTCATATATATATTATTAGCTGTAACGTCGTGAGTAGTTATCCTTCAATAAAAAATTCTTTACAGCCTTCTATAGAAATAAAAACAATGTTTATTTGATAAACAATTCATAATGAAGTAAAATTGCCAAGCCGGTGTAGGAAGTTCATAGTCCATTCTCAACGCCACCGGCGTTCATCGTCTTTCTTTTCTCCAATTTCCGGACTCAGCCCTCTTCTCCATTCAAGGCGGGCTTCACTCTCTCTCTCTCCTCGACTCTCTTTCAGTCTCTTTCCGTCTCTCCTCCTCCTTCCGTCCGTTCTCTCTCCCGGACTCTCTTGTCCTTTTTCTCCCCGACCTCTCCTTTCGGGTCTCCTCTTCTTTTTTTTCTCTCCTCAAAAAGAACCCTTTTAAACACCAGGGGTGTGTTCACAACACGCCCCTCGCTCCTTCTTATTCGCAGGTCACCAAAGTCTCTCTTGACCTCCTCCTTCTTCTTATTGGCGCATAACACGCCAAAACACACCCGAGCCGTCTGGCCCAAGGCGCCATAGTTCCTTGTCCACATCTGGACACACTTCTCCAACGCCAAAACACACCCAAGCCGTCTGGCCCAAGGCGCCATAGTTCCTTGTCCACATCTGGACACACTTGTCCATCACGCCACCTGTTTCTAGTATACCCTTCACAAAACCCTAGAAAAGATGACATGATTATTTTGAGATAGGCTTCGCCTATTGTCAATGGGGTGCCGGCTCTACTTTATTATTATGGCAACCCGACTGTCTCTTTTCACTCCCTGAGTTCAGACAATAAACAATGGCCCCATGGCCACGTGCACTGGTCATTCCACAGCTGGTGGATCATAAAAATGCAGGGACAATCGATGACGTCGTACATGTCCTTGACCAGCTGGTGAAACCATAACACTTATCGAAAGATGGGGATTCACGAAAATAGACTATGTCACAGTGCCTTGCAGCACAAAACCGATGCACATTAAATATGTCGAGGCTCAAACGTCCTCCAAATGGTAACGTTTGGAAGTTAGGAGAGGTGGTGCCAGCTCAGGTGTCGATCTCGTCACTTGAACATGGTCCGTCGCCAAACTCCCTCGAGTAGCTGAACAGTGCGACGTTAATATTCGCTCTCATTCCCTCACTCAACAAATTTTGTGAATATATTTTAATCATTTTTTAAGAGTTGATTTCAATTCCGACAACTCGTCTTCACAAAGTATTACAACACATTAGAGAGTCATATTCTGTTTTTGGTTTTGCGTCATAATGCCTTTGAAATCATATTCCTTAGCAACCTAATTACAGTTTTTACATGTCAGGTGGCACAATATTTTATTCTTGCTTTGGGCAAAATATAACATTGCAATTCCAATTTTTCTTGAAAATTACGATGTTCATCCTCAGTTCATCTTTTCTTTCTCTGTTCTTGAATTTTAATTATGTTTTTATTAAATTACTTTTTAATTTCATATGAATAAAAACCAAAACTTACTTTCATTCACAAACAATTGAGAAAAGACTACACTTTGTCCAGGTCATCTTATACTTTTTAAATTTAAAAAAATTAAACTTCAACTGCTTTTTTGACGTCACGCTTTTCATCTCTCATTGATTGGAGATTCAAAGAGTAGAGGGGGGGATGCTACCTCAGGTGTCGTCCTCGTCACTTGGCCATGGCTCGTTATTACGAGGTCGGTCGCCAAAAGCCCTCGATTAACGAAAAAGCTGCGACAAAAATATTCACTCACTCAGAACTTATTAAAAGTTGTATTTTTTTATGTTATTAAAAATTGTGCAAAATTTGTAATAATTGTGCGCTTATTTAGAGAGATATTTAAATAACATCATAACTCTTAAACAAAGCAATTAAAATGATTAGAATTAAAAAAAGTGAGGTGACTGAAGCAGAATGTTTGGGATAACTATAAATATATAAAATAGCTTTACTCCCAAAAAAGTAGTTTTTCTAACAGGTAAAAGAAACCTTTGCATAAGCTAGAGAGCACCAGTTTCTTTGCATAACTTCAACCAGTGTTTGTTAAAATAAGGGTCGCATGACTTGCATCTGGGGTAGCTAGAAATTTTAGGTATTTTGATACAATTTTTGCATAAAATAACTGGTTTCCAATGACGCACATAAGGGACCTCGGGTCCAATTATGTCGCCTAAATGGTATGTGCACAGTGGAGCCAATTTCTTCTTTCTTGACTGCTGTCAGATTACAATTATTAAGAAATGGGATAAAATTAGAACAAAGCACAGCATTTTAAAGAGTGTCAATTTTGAAATCGAGAGGAATGACATTTTTTTAAATAGTAAGCATTTTCTCTTAATGAAGGAACTCATAAAGTTCTGAAGAAAAGATTATGTTTTGAGTTTTTCACCTAGTAATTTCTTTAAATTATTAAAAATAAGCATTAAGAGAGCACTTTAAAAATAGCAATTAGACGTATGTATAACACTCTAAAATAGAGATATAAAATTGGATAATAAAGACGAATGCAACATTATCTAAAAACATAGCGAATTGAGAACTTCTACTTGGGTTTAGATTCACTTTTGTGTATTGTACTGAAGCGAATCACAATTACGGCATAGCGTAATTAAAGAACATCACAATCATTGTGAAATAAACAAATCAAGAAAATGTGTTACTTTATGAGAATTCCTTGCAGTGAAAAAGCTAATCCAAATGGAACCGAACATAATATTAATTAACTTATAGTTGACATATTTTCACTTTATGGATGTCAATGTTTGTTTTTATGATCTGTAATATTTTGTTACGGCTATATATATATATATATATAATCTATAAGCTATTAGAGCATGTAAGGATACTAATATTATTTAATGTAGATAAAATTCTCAATTTCCTATTTAAAGCAATAACTTGAATAACAATTAACTCTGAATAATTTTGATGTACAAAATTTTAATCTGAAAGAATAGAAAAGACTTTTTCACATTAGGTTTCAAGTATATTATTATAGAAAAATAATTTTATGAATAAATTAGAAAAATAATGAGGAAAAAAGTAATCATCAGCTTTGTCATTAATAAACAATTAAATTTTATTATTATGAGTTCAGGATATAATGTTAATTAAAACAATTTTTTAATTTTTGGTGTTACTAAAATTTATATAGTAATATAATGGAGTGTATAAATCCATTGTACGTTATTATTTTTTATTACTGATATACTATGATGTGCAAATTTCATAAAAAATCAAGAAAAAATTCTTCCTTGTACTAGAGATATCACTTTTTATATTGAAAATTATTTTTATTACAAATATAAAAAAATTCCTTAGAACTATCATAAAACAACACGCATAGTTTTTGAATTATGAAATATTAAGCGATCTTTTGTCATAACATTCTAGTGATTCAAAATCCTAGGTCAAAGCTCGAAAGAGCTACCCAATCTCTCTGGCCATCATCTTCCTTCCCTCCTTTTCCCTACGACTATTTTTAAAAAGTAACGGGGTGTAAGACCTATATGCAATGAAGTAATTCACAGAGTTGCCTTATATTCTTTTACTTTGTGATCCCCTTAATTTTTTCATGGAAAAAAGCAGATTTAACGTTTCTGAAGTGATTCAAGTCATTATTTGTGTAGAAAAATATTCCTTTTCATAAAATATAGTATTATTAATTTGTATCTAAGCAGCTTATGCCGTAATCTTCTTCTAAAACAAAGTTAGTTTAACTTTGTGCTTAGAATGCATACACGGGGCACCATCTGCAGCCATTATATTAAAGCTTGCCAAACATGGTGTCAGAAAATTCTAGAAGCAAAGATATATGTATTTTTCGTAATTTTAAAATTTTCTAGATAGTAAAAGACATTTTTACATTTCATGGTGAATTTATATGAGTAATTTACGTTCTCAGCAAAAGTTTTACATCTATATAATGTGATTTCATTGTGGTAAAGTGTTATTACGTTTTCAGTACAAGTGGAAGTCCTCCTTAACACAAAAAATAAGATGGAAATTTGTGGGTGCGCATATGAAAATTAGAGCTTTAAAAAAAGATAAGTATAAAATGAATTTGACTTCTACATATACCTAAATATGTTCATTTAAAAGAAATGACATTCTTTATGAAAAGTTATAGGTTTGTAATTCTCGAAGTACCCTATTTTTTCCAAAGCTTTTGGAAAAACCCCTTGAATCAATAACTTCAAAACAACAAGCATTGCACTTCGTAAAAAGAAGGTGCGCGTTATACGGCGATCGTAACTAAAACTAAAAAAATATAACTTGAAGGTGTGTGAGAGCGCTATACGCTGGTTTTTACGGTAAATCTTTTATTTTACATTCCAATCAAAAGAAAACCTTAGAAGACGATTATTACGAAGTTTCCAAAGTTTTATCTTAAAATGCAAACGAGAAAACAAAATCGTTTGTAATTCAAATATATTAGCCCTGTCCCTGTTTGGATCCCCGTTAGCCCTGTCCCCCATGACATGGGCCATGGTATGGGTGAAAGGAATGTCCGTTGTAACCCTGCTACGGGATGGAGAGAAAGTTCCATAAAATATGTGTAAACACATCAAATTTCATGATTTTCCATATACTCCCGCTTCGAACCTTACAAGTTTCAACATAACAGAAAACTCACTTTAACCCTGTAACAGGCACACAGCTAAAATACAATTTTCTATGATAAAGTACTTGGTAAATGTAATGTTCTCACCCTCTATAAATGTTATTTAGTCACAAAAAATATATGTAATCGAGGTTTTTTTTTCCTGGGTGGTGTCTGGCCACTGCGCACTTAAGACATTTAATTTACTGTTCAGGACATAAATAATAAATCATATCCCAATAAACTTTTTTATGAAAAATTAACATTTGTGCTGATAACTGTTTCAATAACAATTAAATTAAATAATAATAGAATAAATGTACAACATAGAATACTTACTTAGAATATATATAGAATACTTAGAATATACAATGAAATTGGTATATATATCTACATTTTATATTTTATTTAATTTTATTATAAAAAGCTAGAAATAAATTAATATTTTTGAGAAATTAAATTAGTTATTTCACAAATTTGTTGAGCTATTTACTGTGAAACTTTATAATATGCAAACGTTTTCTCTGATCAGAAAAGCTGTAATGAAAAATTTTCGAACCCGAGAGAACCCGCACTTGTATTGTAAACAAAGTTTGTTCTTATTTCCGACCCCCAACATTCTCACATGATTCTAAGTGCTCCCTCTCGAGTGGAGGAAAAGTGAAAATTTCTAAGTCATAGTTTTCTCTTCTATATGGGCAGTGGATAGAGCCTCTATCCACATATAAAAGCTTTCCAAAAACCTATATAAAACCTCCTTTTTTTAATTGCACATTTGCTTAATTCATTCAGAAGAGAGAGAAGTATACTTAAGACATGTCGAAATTTATTTCACAGATCAGAAATTATATTTATAGTAATAAAAATACAATTTGTAGATTTACACCCAGAAAAACTGTTTTTATCTACCCATCAGAGGACATGAAATGCAAAAAAAGGTATCGTCCTGCCATCTGTATTGATTTTTACGCGTTTTAGCATCAATTAACGCATATGGAGAGACTAAATATCCATCACCCTCTTGGAGAAATTTTTTTTAATATGTGGCTAGACCTATTAGCCATTGTCTGCTAAAGAGTTAAGCAAAAGATGAAAAACTGTGCAAAAATTTACAAACGAATCTAAAACAGGCTTTGTTGTCATCGTTATTTTTTATACCACCAGAGCAATGATCGAGACCCACGAAATTCATCGAGGCAAAGTGCACATCTGTCGTTAGCCGCAGATTTAAGCATCATCCAAGTGACAAAGCGATTACGCTTGGCTCATCCACAATTTTGTGGAAGAGCATCCTAGGGAGTGGTCAGGTGCCTACCACCTCATTTCTTCTTGTACCAACCTCGCGAGAAGACTGGCAGCACGAAGAACATTCAAATTAAACATGCCGGCCTAGCACTATAAATTCACAAACATTGATCCCTTCTCCGGAATTTGAACCAAGACTCTACGAAACAACAGTTAGCGTTACTAACTTTTATAGGGCGACCCAAACAGGTTTTCGATACTAATAAGGTAGGAGTTTTGGTATTTTTATAAGCTAGACTAAATCAAGCTTTCCGAGATATATAGCAAAAAATTCATCATTCTCGTAAGAAGTTATTTGCCTTTTCTCATATATTTTCCCGTCATGTAAAGTACACTGGAGTGCAAAACTTAAGCAACAACGTAAATTTTAAGCAGATAGCAATGAAATTGCAGAAAAGGGGTTTTGCGATCAATACAATGAACATGCAATTCAGTAGGAAGGTGACGTGTATGTAAATATCAGGAACAAAAAGCAGTAGGCGACGTGAGTGTACGCAAAACATGTACGGTCGGCGCGCGCTGATCAAGACTGCAATAAGAGGAAGAACGAAGGCGCAATTAAGGACACTCGCTGCAAGTGCGAATGAGTTCTTTAGTAACCTATGGCTAAATAGGATTACCTGGATGACTTGATGCGTGGAAAAGAGACCCGGAAGCTGGTGGAGGGGCGTATTTTGACCAGTGTAGCTGAAGAGTTCGAAATCAACAAATGTGTCATTTCGCGTGGTTGGAAAGCCTTCCAAACCATAGGTACAGATGTTAGAAAGATTAGTGATGACCTATCAAGAAAAACCACAGCAGTGGATGACCGATATATCGTCCAGCAGGCGAAAAGAGCCTGCAAACTGTGTACAGCAACAAGGTGACAAGTGTCGAGGTTTACTGTGGCCCTTCACAAAGGTGGCCTTTTCGGTCCTGAACGCTGCATCCTTTGAAAGTTGGCCATCAGTTGCACCCTTTAGAGTGGTGTAAGGAGCATAAAAAGCGGAAATCTCATCAATAGAGTCGCGTCTTCTTTACGGTCGAGATGGGTTTCAGTGCCACAAGGGATTCTCAACGTCCGTTGATTTGGAGAGGACACGATTTCCTCGCAGTAACATCACGGAAAATGCCGTTACGGTGGTCCGGATGTCTGAAGAGGCATTATGTTCAACGGGTGGACTGAGCTCCACGCTTTCGACAAAATCGCTGTAATCGCTATTGTGAGGTTCCCATATGCGCCTGTTCCATGCAGCTATCAGAGCAGACTTCTATTTGATGGATGGCAATGCACAGATAATGTTCCCTGGAAAACGAAAATATCACTCAAGTGGAATGGCCAGCGTTCTCTTCTGGTTTGAATCCCCTAGAACTTGTGTGGAATGCTTTGGCGAGACACCTTGCCGCATCATTACATCCTCCGGGGAAACACACAACAACTGAAACAGGTGCTGATTAAAGAATGGGCACTCTTATCTCAAGGACCTGAGTAAGGAGAGCTGGTGCGAAGCAACTATTGCAGTAAGCGAAGGGTATATAAGGGTATAAGTAGTATAGGGGCATAAAGTACTTAATATAATGTACTAAGGAAAATCTGCTGTTTGTTCTACCTCTTGGACAGATAATCATGTGTAACGATAATAAGAGTTCAATTAAGGATTTTTTGTTTGATTCTATACTATATGCATTGTATTCATTTTTGCCCAAATTTGCTTTCGTCATCACTTTACAAAATGCTGTCTCTCATTTCCGAATTTCATGTCTCTCAGATGATTTCTCATGGAGTGATTGCAATGAAAACACCTGTTACTTAAGTTTTGCATAACAATATAATATGTGAGAAGAGAAGTCTTGAAACTTTTTGTAGATACTCCCAAATATATGTTCCATAAAAGTGAGAAATAGATTTGAGTTAAGTAAAAGTAAAAGTTAAATCTGAGAGCTTTAGTTATTTTTTTAAAAAAAATCTTGATATTTAAAATGTTCCATATTTTTTCCAGGTTGAGCTATAAAAATAATTATTAAAATTCAACTAGGAAAGAGATTTTTAATACCTTATAAAAGTTTTTAAAAACTTGAAAAATGTTTAACTTTTTAAAATTGGGAAATAATGGATTGTCAAATTGACTTTTTATTTTCAGGATCAATTTTATAATATAATCTGAATATAAAGTATAAATTACTTTTTACTGTTAATGTCTACAATTTTTTCTCTTTTGAAAAAGGGTACTGCGTCAGCTTAAATGTCTTCATTTCTTTTGGGTTTTTTTTTATTCATATCGAGATGTCAGAGTACGCTCGATTCTTTGACCAGCCTTTCCCCCTCATCATTTGACTCCACAAGTTGTTCTCTTTCAAAACCAGAAGTTTCTTCCCATACTGAACTTATCGTCAGGAAGCATAATTATTGTAAGTTGGTGCAGCAATTTTCTCTGGCATAGGGTTCCTTTTGAATAGAGGAATCACTACCTTTATACCGACAACTTAAGAAAAAAAGCAAAAAATGGTATATTTTTTTAAAATTTTTCCTCCTTATATACATTTTTCTCGTAGCTTAAATTGTTGAAATGTCAACAATTCCATGACCTGTTTAATCGAAGAAAAACAATCTTTCTAAAAATGAGCTGAATTTTAACTCATCTTGGTATTTTAAAATAAAGTTAAAATCTCAGCATTTAAAAATACATCGCCTCTATCAACAACAGTAGCATATCCAAACCTACATTCTGCAACAAAATCAGATGGCCGTAAAAGCCTAGGGGTGATGGTAACGGACTCGTGACAAGAGAGTCATGAGTTCGAGTCTCGTGCGCTGAAGAACGTGCGCAGATGCACGTTAAATCTATCGAGACTCACTTTACTCTCTTCACTTCAGTTCCTATGGAGTTCTACAGATTCGAAATGTCGAGGTCCGTCACCCAAAGCCCTTGTGTGTGTGTGTACTGTGACGTTAACATTCACTTGCAACAAAATCAGAAAATTTTCCGATTTCGTAAAATTAACTTTATATCTCATAGTAAACAAAGAAAATTCTACAACTGGAATACGAGACCGAAGAGATGTGTGACAAAAATAAAATCTGATTCAGATAGTATAACAATTAATATTAAAGTATCAACAAAATCTCAGTCTCTGTTTATATTTTCAATATTATCTTCACTATTTTGAATGTTATATCCCCCCACACACTCATGATACCTCACATAGAGGACTTATAACATGTTGATTGAATTATTGTCATTGTTATTATCTTAAGAGAACACAGTACGATTCAATTGACCAAAATCGGTCAAAAAATCAAATCTAAGTTTTTTATAGTCTTAATTATTATTTATATACTTTTCTATAACCTCACGAAATTTGAAAGCTCTAAACTTGCGAAACCCAGAATTATGATAGCTTTTACGTTCGTTTTTATTCACATCCCTATGGCAAATCAAAACTTTAAACTTACTTATTTCAGAAAGATAAAATAACTAATTTGTCTTCATTTAAATTGCTAAGGTGCCTAATGCTTTGAATTTTTTTACCTATTACCAATAGTACACGTAACAAAAGTTGGTATGCATTTTTGAATCAAAGCAATACTTATTTTTTAAAAATTAATTGAACTCAGAATTTATAGGTTTTTGAAGGAATTTTCAATAACATTCATAAAAGGAGGCATTGTACAAATACCAATCATGTTATGGCAAAACCCATACCAACTTTTATTATACATAGTTTGACGTAATTGCAAATCAAATTTCATGCATGTGCGTACATTTTTGTAGGGGAGGAGTAGCATTTTAAAATCACTTCACAAATTTTAAGTTTTTTCGATAAAAAATTATATAGCCAGCTTTTTATGAAATTTTGAGCACAAAATCTGTTTTATATAGTATACACACATAGGAGGCAATCAAAAAATTTTAAAAATCCTTAAATTAAAAATGTTTGTATAATTTGTACCATGTCGCCTTAAATAACATTTTGTTAATTTTATCATTACATTCATTTACAAAACTATCGGTATCATCTGTTCGACTTACAAGTTTTGACATCACCAGTATTGCAATTGTATCATTCCCCAAACCTCATCATTCTAACAAAATATCACAACATTACTATTAGAATCACCAACATTATATATATAGGCTTGAGTTTCCACGTATTTCTTCTTTTAAAGACAGAAATGAACTAAAGCTCTTCGGAAGGATCGCTTGCCTTCACGAAGCTTTAACAAACAAGATCATAAATTTGGAACATTTATACACAAGCTCATTCGACATCATGCAGAAAAGTTATAATCGCTTTTTGTGAACTGATGGATACATTCTCAAGCTGCTTAGAAACTACTGTGATATTTTCGAGATGGTTTATTTCTTATAATGTAGGGCTCTATATCTTCTGAAATCTAATGTGGCATCCTTGTAGATTTTTTTTTCGAGTGTGTCGCATTCATCATGATTTGTACGTATTGTTATTTTAGAAAATATTAAGCTGCAATGGATGAGAAGTTCCTCTTGTTCTGTTTTATATTTTTTTTTATTTACTCCATATATCTTGTAAACATTTGTCCTCTTTCATGTACGCTAACATACAAAACTTAAGCACATTTTTATTCGATTTATTTTTAAAGTCATCTGTGAGACTAAATTTATACTACAGAGCTCTATTTCGTATTTGAAGAATGCTTTAGTTAAGAATAGTAACAAAGAAAGGAGTGGGACGGTGGGCAAACAAAAGTCTTTTCCGACAAAATGGCATTGGCTGTTGTTGTTTCTTATCCCAGATGGTGCAGCCGAGCTACACAATCTCCTTAAAACTAAAAATCACCGCAAAACTCAAAAATAAAATAGGATTTTCTAAAACCTCCGCGATGGGCAATGCAGTATTAAATCTCTAATTCGGCTTTGGTTTCATAGAAATAAGAAATGAGCAGCTTCAATTGATCCTAGGACCTGGGGCACCAAAGGGAGAAGACTGCCTTAGCCCCTAGTGCCTGCTAACTTTAACTGGACATAATGGAATGGCTTTCACATCTAGGATGACCCTACCAAAAATATATACTCCCGATGTACATAGCTCATTTCGTCCAGGTACACCCCCCGCCACTTTGAGGCAGCTAGCAGGCCTTGAGAGGGATTGCATTGGCACATCTAACACAAACAGTTAAACCAAGTTCCTTAAAGTCCTCCTTCCACTGCCATGGTTGCGTCTGTTCATACTCCACTCTAGATTACCTTAAGATAAGCGTTCCCCAATGGACATTTGTGTCTTCAAAGGGAGGGGAGCAAAAATCTGCGCATTTCATTTTCTAAAAGCTCCCCAACAGCATGATACCTTATGCGTTGCCGTTCATAAAAGCACATTTCGGACCAATAGCAACTGGGTTCAGAAGCATGTAGAAGAGGGTCACATGGGATCACCTCAGTAACATTCTCCGGGAAGTGTAACTTTCGAAAATATGCTTCTGTTTATGTGTGATGTCTACCTACAGGATCACGTGCAATTTTATCTTGATGGGGTTTCGCGTACTATTTCACTTTGCCATGCAACGAATCCTTTTCTTGAACTTGTCTCGCACTGCACGCGCTGATTCTACGCGACTGTAGCGTGTCCTCATACTCCGGATATTTATGCTTGCATCACCTCCCACTGAATACTAGGAGAGGTGATACATTATTTCTCCTCCCACTGGAGCAGTGTTTTGATGTATTGATCTCAACTTTTGTACCATTTCATGGCTGTATGTCAAAAATACAGAATGCTTTGTTGCTTTTGCGCACTAGTGCATTGCCGTATAATAAGCGAGTTTAAGAAGCAGAATTAAAATAAACTGATACTTTATGACGAGGAGGCGATTTCCTGATTTCTAAATAATAGTTAAATATTGAAAAGAGTAATCATGAATTCTCAAATAAAACGAGAATCTTTTTCACACTTAGAACAATGAGGATTTTGATAAAAATCGAAGACTTGATCAATTTCGATTCAAATGAATAAGTGTTCTGAAAAGAACCGGAAATAGTTAGCTTTGATGTGCCCTCCCGATGACACAACTCCAAACAGTCGATCGCTGGAAGAATGGTTTTCCCTGAAGCATTCCCTCGATGAATAATTTATCAAAATAAATGAATTATTCACGTCCGCTCTACGAAGAGTCCATTACAACCTACGGAATTTCCCTCATGAGTACGCGCAATGAGAGGGAGATGCGGTGCAAAACGCTCCTCCCAGCTTTGTAAGAAGAGGGCAAAGAAATGCAGCTAGTGAAATCTCTGGAAGAACGACGAATCGCGTGATCGTGGGGGAAGGAAAGGAAACGGTATGCCCGAAATTCTCATTAGGGCAGCCCCTAAAAGAGAAAAGTACACGGTTCCAGTTTGCGTGTTCCTAGCTCCCGTAATTAATTACGGTTTGCAGCCATTAATTTAAGGAAGAGGGATTAAAAAAAGAGGAAGGGCATCTGAGCCGATAACGAGAATTAAGTCTGGCGGCAGCCATTATTGGAGCTCTTTCTTTCCGATGTTCAATTAAGACTTTGATCTCGGGAAAAAGAAAGACTGTCAAGGGAAAGATCCAGTGTCATCAGCCTTTTTGTTCTTCAGGGAGACCTCAAGATTTTTTCCCCTTCTTTACTCTTTCATTCTTAAGAGCTTTGGCGTCCTTATGCTTAAAATGAAAAATTCGAATTTTCAGTCCAACTTAAAAGCTATTAATATTTGAAAGCAGAAATTAAACACACGAATATTTTTCCTTTTCAAATTTTACAATGTTTTTTTTAATCAGCCTTTATCATCTGTGATAAATTGTGTTATTATCTTTTAAATTATTGTGTAACTTTTTTTCGAATTTTTCATTGAACTAAGGCATCTAGATTACTTTCATTTAGGGCAGCATAATTTTTCAAATTACGCTGTAATCGTCTGATGCTTCGAAACATTGACGAAGAACTGAGAATATTGCTTTTGCGAGACGTTTCTGCAATGAGAACCTACTAAACAACCATCAAGAAATATTCAGAAGTTTACGAGAATGGTTTTAAATGCAATGCTTTTTCCTCAAACTTATAGAGTGAGTACTGTGAAAAAAACCAGCCCTTAAATAGTTGGATTATTTTATTCCCGCCTTCTCTTTTTATTCCGGCAAGTACGTGCCTTGCGGTTGCTATATGTACCATCCTATCTAAGATAGACCCTTCAAATGTCACTACAAAAATCGTATCCATCAGTTCCAACTAGGGGTTCCCGAGAAATCATAAGACTTCTGTACCTTTTCTATTCCCGAGATTTCCCGGGAATCGTAAAATTTACAAAAACATATTGAAGAAGAGTTTGTGTCTGTGAAAACGTGGTTTGTTTGGATATCAAAACACGCTGGAATAGTTTGTTGGCAATGCTTAAAAGATTTTTAGAAATAAAGTCAGCAATTTTAAAAGCATTAATTGGCATTAAGGAAGAACAAATGATGACCAATGTAGAGTTTGAAACTGACTACAATTGTATCAGGCTTAAAGCCAGTAAACATTGGCTTAGAAAAATTAGGCAGTCTAAATGCAACTTCTCTAACTGCAGAAGGTGTATTTTCTTTCGTTATTGGAAAATTCAACGAACAAAATTCAGAATTTGCGAAAAATATTAAATATTCTCTAATCCGAAGAATTAATGAGAGGCGCGACGTTAATTGAATAGGATTAATGCAATACTTGACTTTTGGGAGAAAATACGAAGCAGCTGTAGTTGCTATCAATATTTCGCGATTGCCTGGTAAAATTGTTTGGTTAGATAAGCCCAAATGAGAGAGAGGGAGAGAGATAGGGAGACGGCTTTTCTGCGAAGAAGAGGAATTAATATTCAACTCTTCATACTCAGAAGAAGAGAGCATGAAAATTTTTAAAGAAAAACCTCTGATGATGGAAGAAAAATTAGAGAAAGCAATTTACTGTAAACCAAAGTTTTTATAATGTTCAACCAAAGAAGTACTAGTTTCAACAAAATCATGAAACAAGAGATGCAGTTGTTCGACTCGACTGAAAATCCATCACCAAACATTATAAAACTATGTGAGACTTTAAAAACAATTCCTTCAATGTCAATTGAAGCCGAGAGAGCATTTTCTGCTGCTGGATTGTTCGTCAAAAAGCTTAGAACTAGGTTAAGTGGCTAAAGTATAAATTGCGTATGCTTTCTGAAATCCTACTTTAAAAATGAATAATCAATTTATTATATATTTTAGCCCATTATATAAATGAGTATTAATTTTGTATGTATCCTTATTTTATATAATTATTATTTATTTTATTTAACTTGTTTTTAAATTTTTTGAAATTTTGATGTATTTCCGAGAACGAGAATTACATTCCCGGGATTTTCCGGAAATGGGAAAACTCGGGAAATCAGAAACCCTCGTTCCAACTTATGAGGAGTGATCATGATAAATCTGTGGAACACCTCCACTTGGTGATGACTTGGAGCGCCAACGCGTAAGATAACAAGTCATCTCTGGTTTGTATTTTAGCCACTACGACAGGGGTGGCCAACCCGCGGTACGCGCTCCATAGTGTGGCTTGACTGAGTTGTAACTGTGGCAAACAAAGGTATAATGAAAAATTAAGCATTTTGAAAAGATAATTATAAATACACAAAGTTTTTTACAGTTTTATTGAAATGCGGTTGTCTCAGACAAACAGGAAATATCAAAACTTATTTTAAATGAGCTTAATTGAATTACAATTGAAAATTATAATGCAAAAAACACTCCATTGTTGTGTGCGCAGGCTTTTCAAAGGAAGTGCACTCGTGAGAGTCTAGAATTTGAGGGAGAACGTGTTTTGAAATATCTTGAAGAAAACGATTAGCCCCTCAGGAGTGTTTGCTACTCAAAAATGAAGGTTGGCTTTGGATTCAGCTTTTCTTACCGATACTATACGCGACTGAAATCATTGAAACTTAAGATTACTAGGAAAATATTGTACTTTACCTTCCCTAATTAATCATAAATCTTCTTTTGTGAAGAAACTTTTGCTTTTTATTGTCTAGATCAGTGATTCCCAAAGAGGTCTATATAGACGCCCAGGGTTCTATGACGATCTGCAAGGGGTCCACGTCAGAAAAAAAATAACTTGGGGGTCCATGAGGTGTAAAGGGGGTCTATGATACTGGCTCTCATTAAATTAGATCGTGACTTTAATTTTAAAAGAAAATTTATCTAGTGGAAACCAAATTTTATCTATTTACGGATTTATTTACTAGTTTAATTAGGTTAATTTGCACTTACAAGATGGTAGCATAAATTTTATTAAAACATGAAACATTTCAGTGCGTCACTTTACAATAGGAACTGATCGTAATATAATAAACATGAATGAATATCTTAAAGTTTAGAAACGGATGTCAGCAATTTTGGCTTTAAAAAGACAAACCTGTTATTTGTCTCGAATTATAAAATATCGTGAGGAAGTTTTTAATTGCTTTTCCTAGTGAGAAGGAGTTCAGCGTGGTTGCTAATATCCAAAAAAAAGAAAGAAAGAAAGAAAGAAAAAAGAAAAAAACTGGGTACTACTAACAGAGGAGATTTAAGGTTAAATCTGACAAGATTGATATCAAATGTTGAATATTTGCTATTGTAGTGCCTGATTTATCCCCCCCCATTAAAATCATTTGTTTGTTGTTTAGTTATTTTATGCATTAAATAACTTTTAATCTAATTAATTAACATGTGCTTTTAAAATGTTAAACACTATGCTTCATGCTTTAACACTATGCTTTAATTTCACTATGCTACTAAAAAAATTAATATCTATTTTGCAGGAGTCACATTCATTCAGTCCTGTGTTTGATGGTTGTCTACATGATAAAAAAAATACTGATCTTTCCATACATCCTTTTTTTATAATTTCTCAGAAATACGTCAATTGTTACCCACGTAAAGTATAAATTGGAATTTTCTGGATCTCTCTCTCAGCAGCGCCCTACTGTGCCAAAAAGCAAACAGAAGAACTTATTTCAATTGCCGTGCTACCTGAAACAGTTAGGCTCTTGAAAGAATTAATAATGTCCCCTAGGAAGCTGTTCATATGTACACGGACGGCAGTAAACTTGGTAGTGTCTGTTCTGGCAGTGGCATCTATTTAAGTTTTCGGGACCAGGATATTAAAATCTAGAGAAAAAATACGAACTCTTGCTCGGTATTTCGTTCCGAGCTTTTTGCAATTCTTGAGGGACTGAACTCCATTGCATCGCTTCCACAGCTACACGATATCTGGATTTTTTCGGATAGTAGAAGTGCCATCCAGCACTTGGCCAATTGGCATAACGTGAGGGATCGCACAGGTACAGACATCCTCAAGATACTAAAAAGACTTTCCCTTTTTTATCAGATCTACTTCCAGTGGATCCTGTCCCCTGTCAACTTTGCTGGGAACGAAATTGCGGACAGCTTAGACAGGGCTGGTGCTGTCAAAACTACAACGGCTGCCACTCCTCTTACTTATTTGGAACTATTTTCAAAGTATAAAGTAAAGAATAAGGTCATTTGGATGATCCCACCGGTGCACGCATAGTATTAGAGCAAATACCCTGGCGGCTCCCTGATTCGAGGCAGCAGTAGACGAGATCAAACTGCGCTTACTTGTTTCCTTAGTGGTCATCTGATGTCATTGACTTTTGTCGATGACATTAAACACTTCGAAATTTGCACTAAGGGTTCTTCTGCTCAGGCATCCCCTGGCTACATTTTATCTTGTTTGGGGCTTACCAGGCAGGACTCGGTTCAAGATCCCCAATTGGCTTTGGACTTCTTCAGGTTGAATGGACTCATGGACCTGATCTAGCTCCGCTGATCTCGGGGATGAGGAACAACAACTTATTTCAATTGCGAGGGATCTAAATTATGTTGAATTTTGGAAAGTTGCACCAACAAGGAATTTCCCAAATTTATACGATTTGACTGTCAGATATTGTTATAGGTTTGGATCAACATGCTTGTGAAAATATAAATTTCTATTATAAACATAATAATATCAAAACTAATTGATACACTACTAAAACAGCCTGATTTTTGTTATAACCTTCGAGGGCTAGTTCTAATATAGATGACCTGGTAAAAAAAAACTGTGGCTAATGTCACCTGCCTGACGAAGTCAGATAGAGGCCCACGAAATTCATCGCAGTGAATTTTTACGCATATTGTTAGCCTTAGCTTCTAGCACCATGCAGGTTTACTGTACGATTTTGCTCGGTTCCACCTAATTTAGAGGGAGAAAACCCTGGGGGTGGCCAGGACCCTCCCACCTCTCCTACTCTTCCACCCACCACACGAGAGGACTTGCGGCTCGACGGCTATTTAGAGTACCCCCATGCCGCAAAGGTACTATACAAATACAAACATCCATGTCTTCTCCGGGATTCGAACCCAGTCCCTACGGCACCGCAGTCAGCGTCACAAACCGGTATACCGGTTGGGTTAAGTGGTGTTAAATTCTAAAACCACATTAAGAAAGTACTGACTGTTGAACAACTATTTAGAATTAAATGTTTCAAGTTACACATTTTTATTTTATACCTAACCCAACTGATTGAACTTGTAAAGAGTTTACTAACAATTTAACTTAAATTTGTGTGTGTATTTTTCTCTTATTTATTATATTATATTTAAATCTTCACTATATATATTGAAACTTGAAAAAAAATTGCTATTTATGTAAATATTCATTAAGAAATCGGCCTACAACATTTTTTCAATTCTTCATATTCTATTGTTCTTTGCAAAAGGTGGAAGTATGGCCCAGATTATTATATATTTTTTTAAATCAAATAGTGGCACTCTTCCCAAAAAGGTTGGCCGCCCCTGGCTTGACACAACGTGCTGCGGGCCGTTAACATTCCAGTATTAGGTGCTCCAAATACTCTTTGCCTTCTGGATAAAACCCGACTGCACACTATACGCATAGCCCAGATGGGCTTCAAGATGACACCCATCAAATAAGCCGGGATGTGCAGAATACAAACTGTGGTAAACAGCGACTGCTGAGCTCAGGAAGTCATCCGTGCTCTCGAACACATTTCTTCGTATTCTCGGTGGTTCTGTTGAGATTCTCCCTCTGTGCAACGAGTATCATTTCAAAATGAACATCATTTACTGTTCGGTGCTGTCTTTCGCTTTTTGCCGAGTTTCATCCCAATCTGGCGACTCTTTCTTCAATTTACATTTTCAAATAGTGTATAAAATAAGTGTTGGGTCCTTTGAAATAAATCAAAGGATTGCCCGTGAGAGTGAGAAAGGGGGAAAAAACTATCGATTGATTTAAATTAACTGTTATTAAAATTCGATAAAATTTCTACAAATATTTGCTTCACACTAGGAAACTCTACACAGATCTTGGGGAAATCCACAGTTGTAATAGTTTTTTTAAGGTTAATACAGCGGTATTAAATATTGGATTCACTTGAATATGACGAATCCAATCGCGTTAAAAAAATTTTAAAGAGTTCTAAATATATTGTTCTACCCATTCACAAAATATATAAAATACAAATTCTATCAATTTTACTATTAGCAGTTGAGAATTATGTCAAAAATTATATTTGCGGCAATATAGTTGGACATATAAATGCATTTTTTAATGAGAATCAAACTTCGTTTGACTATTCAACGATATTAATAAGATAAATGCTGTAAACTTAATATTACTAATAAAAAAAATTCTATAAGTAATATAAATTTATAGTGCATAAAATTAATTGTTTGAAGTATATTTATTTTTTATCCAATGAAAAGGAACCTCGTGCTTTTATAATTAAAAATTGCAAAACAATGAACACTTTTTCTTTCTAAAAAACCCGAAGAAGTTAAATTATTAGCTCCTTCCAGTTATTAGTTGATGACCGTGAGGAAGTGCCTTTGTTTGATTTAATTAAACTGTTATTTATACTCTATTCACGCGTTATGTTTCTCATTTCTAAATGTGTATAAGTTCAATACCATTACAAATTTAATTCGGTTTCCTTCGTGTATTGGTAATCCACTCCAAACGTATACAAATGCCAAAATTTAGCCAATTCAGAAAATGTTGGAAGGAAATTTTAGACGAGATTTTAATGACGTCAGCTTCTTGATTATACACAAAAAATGAATCCATCAGATATCATGAGACGTAGTGTGACGTCTTACGCGTCTTTTCTTTAACTAGTCTTTTGGGTTCTTTGGGCCAGAATTAATGGCAACTCTTTTCCAACCAAATCCAAGAAACGAGAAGTGAAGAGATGCAAATAATATAGGATAAATATAGGATCTTAGAGTAAGCGTAATGGCAATATGTAATGGTAGTGTAAAGGAATGTTAAACAATTGACGTGCGTTGTGGCTGTGGATGATTATTGAAGTTCGTCGTTCAAAGATTCAAGTTCTACGTGTCGTGGATAAACATATTGGTGATCGATTAAAAGTTAAACGTAAAGCTACATACCATTGTAGACAAAGACAAGTTTATTACAGAATAATATAAGGTAGGAGTGATTACTTATTATTATTATATTTGAAGATTAGGTGGTTCACACACAATTATTGAGATTGGTCTAAATTATATTGTGTGTTGCGTCATCTTAAATTCTCTCATTGATTATTAATATTACATTTGTTCAAAGTTTAAGTTGAATATCTTAATAAAGTCATATTCAGATAATGTTTGATTCTAGTTCTTTCGTTGACCCTACACCTCTAGCTCACGCTGATGCTCCGAGGGGTGTACTTCCAAGGGGAGGTACATCACAATAGTCTTGGGAGACTTTCAAAAAATGAAAGAAATCCTTAACACCCTGTGAAGAAAAAAATATTCTAACCTTGTGATCGGCACTTTAAAAAAAAAAGAAAAGAAAATGCCATACTATTTGTACTAGATAAAAGAATACATTGATCAGGAAACGTATTGGTAAGGTTAAGAAGAGAAGAAACTTTGTATGGGAAACAGTAAAATATGCACCCCACTTTCTCAATAATTTAATTTGTGTTGACGTCACAATAAAAAAAAATGTTACTGAAAAAATTTTTACATTCTACTTTTACCAAATTGTATATAAAACACAATATCTCGAGTATGATTAATTCCTTGGCTTTTTAAGAGTTAGTCATAAATCAAGAAGGGGTTAAAGGAAAACAGAATAGAGAATTTCGTATCATAATATATACATTCAATTAAAGGGTTTCTCCCGTCTCATATAGAGGCAATGAGCTCATTTCTGTTCGTCCGTCTTCCTCTTCAAAAGAAGGCACATGCTTTCATTGGTCAGCAATAGTTTTCCTCCTTGAATAGGTTCGTTATGATTTTTCTCAAGTAAAAGAGAGAAAAAACAAGCATAGAAATGTAAGAAAAGAACTTTCTCTTCGATTCGAACAAGATTATTCCCCCTCCCCAAAAGAATGCATTTTTCTTCTGATATCCCCCCCTCCTTTCTGATGTACATCTCTATAGAATGAAGTGAGAGAAATGAAAAAAAAAAGGAAAAGCGAGTCGGTTTTTTACTTTTTGTGAAAAATAAAGTTCGACTGAGGTCTGGTCATCGGAAATCGGAGAAACGTTTTTGTTTTTCTCAAGACCACCAAGTTATAGTTTTCGCACTTGATCTCACTTTGCCCAACACTTGAGTCCAAGAAATGATTACTTTTTCTAGAGTATTCATTTTTTAACTCGATGTTCAATGCGCAGAATATGGATAGGAGCTGTCAAGTTTCAGCTTCTGAAATCTCCTCCTTTTTTTTATAAGTGTTGTATAGACTTTTAATAAGCATATAGAAGAATTATCCACACTAGTATGGTTTTGAAAAGTTTATTTCAATTTACGCAAAAAGGTATATGAAAATTAAGAAACAAATATAATTAAGTTATCGATTAAATTATTTTATTATATCTTTCCAATTTTCGAAACAACATATTCATACGAAACTGTTGCTAAACGTATCCATTTAGTTTCAGAAATATCTTCGTTTTTGTTTCAAAACTTATAATGTAAGTATAATTTTATTATTTCGTTATCATTCATTCAAAAATAGTTCGTGATATGAGTGTTAATTATTTATATGGGCGTTATAAAAGGCGCTTGTTCACGATTTTTTAATATTGCAATATTTATGGTATTCAGATAAACTACCTAACCTTGACAAATGAGATAGGGAAAGAAAGAGTGGTTGCTGTCAAACGGATTCAATCCCCTCTCTTATTTTTAGGTTAACCCTTTTCTTAAATTTTGTTTTGAAAAATGTTCGGGTATACACTGAAGTGACACTAATTTAATTATTTCCATCTCAAATTAGTATTCCTTTTGTGTATTCTACTTTAAAAAAAAGAGGTTCGAAACAACTGAATTCAATGTTTAATAACATGAAGATTAAGTTTTATTGTAAATAACGTAGCGTAAAGATCAGTCCCAGAAGAAACTGGTCTTTAATACGACTGTGCTCTCCGCTCCTTTTGGTCTATGAAAGAAAGAAAGAAATGCTAATGAGAAAAAGGTGGTTCAGAAATGGAATCTCTAAAACCAAGAGTGTTCAGTCCGGCGACTGATGTTTTTGAGAAATTACGTGGTGTTCGAAAGACTGAAGTGAAGTCTTTCTTTACTTAGAAATATCCCGTTCTGTAAAGTTTCAATTCTGTTCGGGACTTACTTCAAGGTTATAATGAATGCTTCAAGATAGTTGATTAACTACGGAAGTCATTTTTGCTGTAGAGAATGAAGGATACGATGAAACGCAAAAAAGCAATCAGTTGGACTCCTACTTTTAAAAGAGAACTTGCAGGCAACGCATGATTCGGACATCGCAGAATCTGCTAAGGTTAAAAATTTCCAAACGATTAACAAAGTCTTTTTCTAGCTAAAAAAGTTCCCTTTGAAACATTTAAAAAATCTCTCTCGGCGACACTCATAAATGAGTGAAAGCGTCTGATGACGGCGAATATTCCCTCATTCCGGTGTTGACGAAGCTGCGTTTCTTCCTGGGCTGCGGCGTAATCCCTTCTTTTTTGTTATTCCCTGAAACGGACAGAGGAAATTTCACTAAACGCACTCTATTGACATTCCGGTCCTCTGGCAGCAGTTTTCTATTAAAACCGAGAATTAATTTTAAGAGGTGTCTCTTTCATTATCCCCAGGAATGTAAAAGACAATGGAATTAAATTCCCTCTTAGATGTATTTTATGTCCCAATCATTGGCTAGAGATAATTAAATTAAGTGAAAAAATAGTATTACTTAAGGTATAGGATTTTTCCCCGCTCTACACTATCAAGAAACATAAATGTCACTTTGCAGCGTTTACAGTTTCTGCATTAATTTTATGAATCGCTTCCTGCTGAAGGAAAAGTCGGTGTCACGGGGAATTGAATTGTTTAAAAGTTCTACAAATCTGCCTATTTGTAGTATGGTTATCAACAGATATACATAAATACGCAAATTTATTACAGGGTGAACTTTTTGTACCAAAAAAAAATGTAAAATGCATTTCAACGTCTGAACATTTCACTCTACCCCACTGATTGTGGCATTTGAATGACGGATCGCAAATGCGTCGTCTTTTTCTGAGAGTTGAGGACGACGTCTCAGCATGTTTCAAGCAATACATTTTCACAAATCAGTGACATCTTCCAGTTATCTTTCCCCATCCTCCAAAAAATCAATCGAAAAATTACATTTAGTGGTTTACAGAATGTTGAAAGTTCCTCTATAAATTCACAATTTTCAAACATATTCTACTAGCAGGAAGACCCATTCTTCACAAAGTGAAATGAAAAATATTCTTAAGGTATGTGACTATCCCAAAATCCTCGGTTTGGAGAAAATTTTTTAATGTTTTTGTATCATAGCCCATACGCTTAAGATTCCAAAAATACTTCATTTTAGTTCCTACGATATTTAAAAGCTAAGTTATAGCTTATTTAGTAAACCGGAAATGGAATTTTCAAAACCGGAAATGGGTGTTTAAAGAGACATAAAAATGTAAACAAAAAGTTTGAACGTCTTTTTCGTGACTTTTAAGCAATATAAATATGTAATATTTATGGTAAATATAGATCAACGTACCCTTTACTTATTTATTAAGTATCCGTTGCTTATTTTTTTAATCTGGCAACTGTTTTTTTTAATTCAAGCTTGTTTTACTGAATGGCAATATTATTTTTATAGTTTGTTTACATTGTTCATTCTAAAGCATTCTTCTTAATTATTACTTACTTTTGATATTTTTACAGTTTATTCATTCATTTTCATTTAATTTTAACGTTTTATTTGATTGTGAATAATTTCAAAATGCCGAAAGCTAGATCGAAAGTGTCTAGAAAGACAAAGTTGTATGGTAATAGGTTTACCAAGTTAGCATTTAACAGTAATAATGTATCTGCAAGTGAAGCGAAATTGAGCAGTTTTGATGTGCCTGAACCTGAATTTCTTGGTTCTACAGGAAATAGAATTATTAATTTCCAAGCTTTGATGGGAATTATTTCAATCTTGTGTTGTCCGGAATGTTATGCAACTGGATTGAAACTGGCAGAAGATTCTAAGGAAAGACTTTGCTCTAATTTGTGTGTGGATTGCAGTTGTGAATTCATGTGACTGGCTTTAATTCTACTCCTAAAGAAAATAAAAAATTCTCCCTCAATACTTTATTGGTATTTGGATTGAGATTGATTGGCAGAGGATTCACGGCTGGTAAGAAATTGTTATGCACTTTAAATTTGCCCTGCATTTCTAAAAATACCTTTAGAGCTCATGAACTCAAACTTCTGGAAACAGTACAGTTATGTTCTGAAGAAAATATGAAAAATGCATCTGTTCAGTGTACGTAAGTAAATGTAGAGCGCCCTCTAGCGCTCAGAGTGTCTAACGAATCTGTGTAACCTCTGACTCCACCGAGTAAGGAGTCGAAACGAGCGAGCTGAGCAACAAGTAATAAAAACTACAGTCCACTTACTGAGAGAGACTTTTTTATGAGATTTACTTGTGTACCCAACATTCTGGTCCGTCGAGCCGGAGAGACCTATGCATTGAAAATACGAGGTATGTGCTGTAGTTTTTTGACTTTCGTTAAAAAATCGAACTTTAAACTTTAATGATGTTTAAAGGATCAAAAAAAGAAGACTTGAGGCGAATCGCTTCTGAATTAGAGTTGTGTGTGAGTGATAAAGTAACTGTTTTAGACTTGATGGATCTTATAAAAAACTGTGATAGATACAAAAACGATCCTGATTCAGTGCATGAGTTAGCAAATTTAATTATCGAAGAAAGGAAGTATGACGAAAGTCAACAATTAGAGCTAGAAAAAATAAGAGAAAAGTCTAAGCTTGATTTAGAGATAGCGAGAATACGAGCAAATGATAAAGACAATAATACTGAAGTTAATTGTAATGATTCCTTTTCTGTGGATTCTTTAATTAAAAGTATCCGCACACTTACAGTGAAAATTCCCGACAAACCTGAGGGATGGAGTTTCTTTTTTTATCATTAGAACGTGCATTTGCAGCCAAAAGTGTTACTGATAAATTTAAGCCTGAGATTTTGTTAAATTTATTAGGAGAAAAAGCTGCAAATATCATTATATATCTGAACGATGAGGATCTTAAAAATTATGATAAAATAAAGTCCATAATACTCCAAGAATTTGAGCCAACTCCTCAATCGTGTTTAGAGAATTTTAAGAAAGCAACACGGCAAAATTGTGAATCCCATGTCCAGTTTGCTAGTAGATTAACAACAAATTGGGAATACTATTTAAAATTGAGAAATGTTTCAAATTTCGAGGTATTAAAACAATTAATAGTTTCAGACAAAATATTTAGTACTTTAGATAAAGAAACCGCATCGCATATTAGTGTCAGACAAGCAGATAAATGGTTTGATCCTTTAACGTTGGGAAAAGAAATTGATTTATTTTATTCATCGCGAGGAAAACCACTGAGTGAGAATATTAATTATTGTCGCAAAAATCAAAATTCTAAAAATATGTCTAGAGTATTTTCTCAGATGTCAAGGAAAAAAATGTGTTTTGTGTCAATCTGATAGTCATTTTTTAAATAAATGTCCTCAATATAAGCAATTATCAGTAAATAAACGGGTAGAACTTGTTAAAAATAATTCCTTGTGTTTTAATTGTTTAAATTTGCATAGAGTCAAGTTTTGTAAATCTAAAGTTCTTTGTAAATGCTGCAAAAAAAAAGCATCATTCTTCTTTGTGTTTCTCTGAAGACCCAAATTTTACGAGTGAAAGGGTCATTCAACCTTCTTTATTGGGGGAGCAGAAAGAGCCGGAAACAGAGGAATCCTCGATGGGTCAACTTTCAGCGAAGGCGTCTGTGTTCAAACCCATAAATTACATAGGGGAGATTTCGAAAGAGGTGTCTTCTCAGGGTTTAGATCTGTTTACTGCAACGAGTTACGTAAAATCGAAATCCGTTTTACTTGCAACCGCGATTTGTTTCATTAGAGATTCCTTTGGGAAAATGCAGGAAGTCAGAGCACTGTTGGACGGTGGTTCAACAAGCAATTTTATTTCGCAACAGTGTATGAATAGACTCAATTTAAAAAAGAGAGAAAATAAACATTTTAGTTTCAGGATTAAATAATTCAGAGTTAACGATTAAATCGCGCGTTAATGCAACAATTGCAAATAGAGGAAATAGTTATGAAACTAATGCAGACTTTTTTGTAGTGCCGCGAATTACGGATATGATTCCTTCTCAACCATTTAACGTTAGTTTGGGTAATTTCAGTAGAGAGAAATTAGCGGATGAAAATTTCAACATTCCGAGAAATATTGATTTATTGTTGGGAGCAGAAATCTTTTATGAAATTCTTTTACCAGGACAAACAAATCTTTTAAATACAAAATTAATTTTTCAGAATACAGTCTTCGGCTATATTGCGAGTGGGAGTATTCCAGTTTCTAGTGAAAATAAACCTCACTGTGGGTTAATCAAAGATAATGTCGATTTAGAAAAGACAATGAGGAGATTTTGGGAAATCGAAAATGTTGAACCTGAGACAATAAAAAATAAGGAAACGATAATTTGTGAGGAGCATTTTAAAAAAAATCATACTAGAGATAGTACAGGAAGATATATAGTATCTATGCCATTTAAAAAGGATCCAAATTGTTTAGGCCAGTCAAAAGATATTGCCCTTAAAAAATTAAATTCTTTATGGAATAGATTAAAGCGTGAGCCTAACTATTTAAAATTATATAGAGATTTTTTAAAAGAGTATAAAGAGCTAGGCCATATGCAAGAGGTAGATGAGAGAGAGGAGTGTGGAATGTATTTCATACCACATCTTGGTGTTTATCGCTCTGATAAAAACAAGTAAATTGAGAGTAGTTTTTAATGCGTCGAGTGCAACTACAAACGGTTATTCTTTAAACTCTCTACAATACAATGGGGGAGTTGCTCAAAATGACCTTTTTCAATAATGGTTCGCTTTAGAAAGCACATATTTGCATTCATTGCGGGTGTGCAAAAAATGTATCGAATGATTTGGATTAATCCAGATCAGCGTAAACTTCAGCGCATTCTGTGGAGAGAGAACATGGACGAACCAATAAAAACGTTTGAGTTGTCAACTGTGACCTATGGAACAACGAGTGCACCATTTTTAGCGACACGTACGCTAAAACAATTAGCCCTAGATGAAGCAGGGAATTTTCCATTAGGTCTTCAGTTGTGATGAGTGACATGTACATTGATGATGTACTTACCGGTGCAGAGACCTTATTAGAAGCAAAAGAACTGAAAAATCAACTGATCAATATCTTCGCTAAAGGAGGTATGGTTTTGCATAAGTGGTGCGGAAATAATACGGAATTGATTGAGGTTTCCGAAAATTATGATTTTTCAGATTCATCAGAGATAAAAGTGCTGGGTGTTTATTGGAACCCCAAGCATGATTGCTTCTCCTTCAGAGTAAAAATAGACTTGCACGAATTAAATACCAAACGGGATGTTTTGTCAACCATCGCCAGGATATATGATCCTCTAGGTCTTTTAGGTCCTGTGGTGGCGAAGGCGAAAATCTTCCTTCAAAAATTATGGATGCTAAAGATTGATTGGACAGATTTGCTTCCAGATACAATCAATAGAGAATGGCGACAATTTGTCGAATCACTTCAGGTAGTAAATGACATCAACATCAATCGATGCATTGTGGTAGAGCAACCGGAAGTGATCGAGCTGCATGGATTCTCCGACGCGTCCCAGTCAGCATATGGAGCTGTCGTCTACTGCAAATCCATAACCTCAGATGGAAAGATGCTTGTACATCTTATTGCCAGTGTTCAGTGTTGAACAAATGGTTTTTGTGACGCCCACAACAACAGGTGCATATTTGTCGCGAGACGGCGCTAGTGTGTGAAAAAACAGTGTGTAAACAGTGTATGTGCAGACAGAGAACAAGAGCGTTCTCCATACGCTCTTGTTCTCTGTCTGCACATACACTGTTTACACACTGTTTTTTCACACACTAGCGCCGTCTCGCGACAAATATGCACCTGTTGTTGTGGGCGTCACAAAAACCATTTGTTCAACACTGAACATCCACCCCCGGGTTGAATGACACATTCAACAACTTTCACATAACACAATAATGCACAAAACCAATGATACACATAATACAAAGACAATAATACTCAATACAGAAAACACTAATACTCAATAAAAGTAATATCGTTCACTACACAAAAGATAAAGTACTCAAACACACAAAATTGAATTGAAAAAATACACAAATTTGAAATTTTCACATACATTATTCACTTGAAAAAGGTAAAATACAAAGTTTAGTTATTGGACGTTTAAAATTCCATTTTTAGTTTTCACTAACACTACTCGAATTTTATTATCTTTACCATGATACACTTCAAGAATTCTACCAAGAGGCCAATTACACACGGGTAAATTATCCTCTTTCAGAATTACCATATGTATTTTTACATTATTCTTTTCAAAATACCATTTATTTCGATTCTGAAGTGTACTCAAATAATTATTTGACCAACGTTTCCAAATATGTTGCACAATTTTTGTTTGTTTTGCCACACTTTTAACCTATTATCAGACACTTCAGTTAAACTTGGCTCCGCAATGGCTGTGATGGGACGACCAACTAGGAAATGACCAGGAGTCAAAGCGTCAAAATCGCCAGGGTCACACGACAAGGGGTAGAGGGGACGTGAATTGAGAACTCCCTCAATTTGGTTAAGAATGGTTAGAAATTCTTCGTATGTAAATCTTAAATTACCCATTACACGCCTGAGGTGATATTTGACGGCCTTCACTCCAGCCTCCCACAGGCCTCCGTGATTTGGAGCTCTTGGGGGAATAAAGCTCCACTCAACACGTTCTTCACACAAAAATTTACTCAAATTACTAACACAATTACTCATAATTTCTCTAAGTCTTTTTAACTCTAACTGTGTGCCAACAAAATTGGTAGCGTTGTCTGAAAATATACGCTCCGATTTTCCTCGTCTGCTAAAAATCGCTTTAACGCTGCAATAAAAGCCTCACTAGATAAATCAGTAACTATTTCGAGGTGACACGCCTTTGTGACCATACACACAAAAATGCACACATAGACTTTATTTAAAACTCCCTTTCTTTGATTAGGATATTTAATCCAGAAATGTCCACAAAAAATCTATTCCCACCTTGTTAAAGGGAAAACTCTGAGAAATTCTCTCGGCTGGTAATTGACCCATAATTTGTGAACAAGTAACGGGTTTTGCCTTAAAACAAATTATGCAGTTATTTACAAGTTTTCTACACATATTACGACCATTTAATGGCCAGAACCTTTGTCTAACAATAGACAGTAAGGTTTGGGGACCAACATGCAAATGTCTCTTGTGAGTCATTTCAAGAATTAAATTTGTTAATCTGTGATTATTAGGAAGAATTATCTGGTGTTTTTATCAAAACACAATTTACTGTGGGCCAGTCTACCTCCTACTCGGAGCACATTTTCGGAATCTAAGAATGGTGAGAGATTTCTAATCTTACTTTGAGGGTTAACCATACCCTTACAGGACAAATCTTTTATTTCCGAGTTGAATTCCATTTGCTGGACCAGCTTCACAAGGGTAATTTCAGCTTGTTGAATTTCACACATCCTTAGTGGCCCAATTTGTTTGTTGGAGGGCCTTTTGCAATTATTGATGAACCTGTAAATCTAACTGAAAATACACAAATTTTTCTGAAAATTATTAGATACAGAGAGGATATGGTTCAAAAGGTTGTTGTCTAAAATCACAGTCAAAGTTTTTCTTTCAGTAGGTTTTAATTCCTCCAAATAGGCACTTTCATCACTAAATAGCACATTGTTGCTCACAGGAACAGTATTTCCTTCTTGTAGGAAACTCGGTCCTTTCCACCACTTTTCACAGTTTATCAGTGAATCAGCACTGATGCCTCTCGTTAGAAGATCTGATGGATTGTCCTTTCCAGGACAATGACGCCATGAATCTTTGTCTGTTAAAGATCGTATCTCTTTCACTCGGTTGGCGACGAAAACCTTCCATCTGTTGCTAGGACCTTGAATCCAACTCAAGGCTATAGTCGAATCTGTCCAAAAGTAGTTGGTTGTAGATATTTTCTCATTGAGAACACGTGAGACTTCTTTCGCCAACCTCGCAGCAAGCAACGCTCCCATTAGCTCCAAACGTGGAAGGGGTTAATACCTTTAGAGGAGCCACACGGCTTTTGGAAGCTAAAAGATGTACAGAGATTTTGTCAAAGGTTCTCAATCTAACATACGAAACAGCTCCATATGCCTTAATACTAGCATCTGAGAACGTATGTATTTCACACTCCGGACAGTTCACACTATCACATTGCAGGGCATATCGAGGAATCTGAAGTTCACATAAGAAAGACGCTTCCGAACACCATTGTTCAAACTTCTCACTAATATCAGGCAGCAACTCTTCGTCCCAGTCCGTTTTTCTCTGCCATATTTCATGCTCAAAATTTAAATCTCTCAGCGTCAGTGAAAGAGTGGATTTCGTAAAGGCTAATCATTTGTGTTTCAAGTGCTTTTCCCCTAACTGTAGTGTGAAAACCTGCTGTGCGAAAAATTGTTTTTGTGGGAAACCGCACCATCGCTTGATTCATTTTCTAAAGCAGGACAACCAAACAGTTCAAAGGTCAGTTCTCAACCCGCTCGCAGATGTGTTCGGGGGACCGGGAGGATCGAATTGCGTCGTTCCACCCCAAGGTGAAAATGAAGAAAACAAGTTGTTCGTAGCAACCAGCTTTTTAAAGAATAAAACGCGAACCGTTTTACTGAGTAGCGTCCAGTGCTTCTTAAGGGACAAATATGGCCTTTTACATGAGGTAAGAGCGCTTTTGGACGTAGGGAGTCAGTCACACTTCATTACGAAAGACTGTGCAGATAGATTACAATTAAAAAATGAGAAAATTAATTTGCTAGTATCTTGTTTAAATGAGTCAACAATTTAGAGATTTTAAATTAATGTGTAAATGAATCGGTGCAAACTAAACAGCAAGTAAATCCCGAGTTGCGCCTACCAAGCAAACAACGATTCCCAGACTTGAGCTATGTGCTGCTGTGCTGTTAGCAAAATTAGTGCATCGTGTCAAGCAAGCTTTAAAATTAAATGTGACTAATACTTTTCTTTGGAGTGACTCCATGATAGTTTTGTCATGGATAAGGAAGGAGTCATATCAACTAAAAACCTTTGTGGCTAACAGGATTGCTACAATCCAGGAGATGACTTCCAGTGAGCAATGGCGTTATGTGGCAACAGAGGACAATCCTGCCGACTTCGTTTCCAGAGGAATGGATTCTCTAAAACTTAAAACATGTGAGTTGTGGTGGAATGGTCCTAAATTTCTGATGAGCAACCAGTACCCACAACGACAAATTCCTGTTGCAGTGATCAAGGATCCAGGTGAACTTAAAAACTGTAGTGACTTTTCTAACTTTTTCTTGATTCTGCTACTAACTCTTTTGTAAATAATTTACTTAACCTTAGTAATGACTATTTTAAAATTATTCGTGTCTTAAGTTTTATTTGTAGATTTGTTTATAATTGTAAGAACAAAGAAAGCAAGAGAATTGGGCCTCTAGATTTAGGAGAATTAAAAAAGGCCGAACAGCTTTTATTGAAATTAGTACAAAAGGAAGAGTTTAAAGTAGAGATGAATGGTATTCAAAATCCTGCCATGGTACCTTCCAACAGTCGAGTAAAAACACTCAATCCATTTATTGATAGTGAAGGGATTTTGAGAGTTGGAGGTCGATTGAGAAATAGTGATATTAATTATAACCAGAAATTTCCAATTCGTTTGCCTTCGAAACATAAATTGACTTATTTAATAGTTGAGTATTTTCATAAAAAGTTTTTACATAGTGGTCCACAATCCTTGTTGTATCAGATCAGGCAAAATTTTTGGATATTGAATGGCCGTAATATTTGTAGAAAAGTTGTTCATAATTGTGTAATTTGTTGTAAGGCCAATCCTACTTGGACTGATCAAATAATGGCTGACTTGCCAAAGGATAGAGTTATCAAAAACTATCCATTCAATGTGTCAGGTGTGGACTTCTGTGGCCCCTTTTACATTAAGTATAAAGGGCAGAGAAAAGGTGTATATAACAAAATCTATGTTTGTATATTTATATGTTTTGTTTCTAAAGCTGTGCACTTAGATATTGTGACTGATTTAACCTCTAATGCATTTATTGCTACACTTAAGCGTTTTATATTTAGAAGAGGTAAATGTGCTAAGTTGTATTCTGATAATGCAACAAATTTTGTGGGTGCAAATATAGAACTTAAAAAATGTTTAATTTGGTGTGTAAACCTGATGAGGCACTTGCAAGTTATATGGCTTCTGAAGGAATAGATTGGAAATTCCTCCCCCTAGAGCCCCAAATTTTGGAGGTCTCTGGGAGGCAGGCGTTAAATCTTTTAAGTTCTATTTAAAGAGAATAGTAGGTAACATTAGATTAACATATGAAGAGTTTCTGACCGTGATTATCCAAATAGAGGGGATGTTAAATTCTCGTCCTCTTGTCCCATTATCTTCTGACTTAGATGATTTAAATGTATTGACTCCTTCTTATTTTTTGATAGGTAGATCAATTACATCAATTGTTGAGCCTGATTTAACTAATTTAAATGAAAATAGGTTGGATAATTGGCAGAAAATTACAAAAATAATTCAATTAATTTGGAAAAGATGGAGTGTAGACTATCTAAATTGTTTGCAGCAGAGAAATAAGTGGCATTTCGAGAAAAAGAATGCTAAAATTGGAGATATGGTTATAATAAAAGAGGATAATTTACCTTCATGTCAATGGTCATTAGGTAGAATCAACAATATTTATCCAGGAAAGGATTCTAAAGTAAGAGTAGTGGAAGTCAAAACCACTAGAGGGATATTTAAGAGACCCATTTCGAAACTGTGCATTCTACCAATTGAAACAGTGTGTGTGAAGTAGCATATATAACCCTTCAGATAGTAATGTTTGTGTGTAGAATAGTAATTTTAAAATTCTGTGTGATTTATCAATTGCTTCATACATTGTCTTCATTTGTATGTTGTTTTGTTTGTATTTTGTAGTATTGTATTTCTGTGTGTTATCTTTATGATTATGTTCTGTGTAAATCTTGCATGTTGAAAAACATTGCAAGGCCGGGCGGCATGTTCAGTGTACGTAAGTAAATGTAGAGCGCCCTCTAGCGCTCAGAGTGTCTAACGAATCTGTGTAACCTCTGACTCCACCGAGTAAGGAGTCGAAACGAGCGAGCTGAGCAACAAGTAATAAAAACTACAGTCCACTTACTGAGAGAGACTTTTTTATGAGATTTACTTGTGTACCCAACAGCATCTAAAGAAATGCAAAATTTAAAAAAAAGTACAACTTGTGGTGTTTCGGTAGATGGCACATGGCAGCGGAGAGGCCATATGTCACTTAATGGCTTCGTTTCAGTTATTTCCATTGATACTGGAAAAATTTTAGATCTGGAAGTAATGACTCAGTATTTTAAATTGTGTGAAATGAATGTGAAATGTGAGCATGCATGTTCTAATTATAAAAGATCCTCTGGAAACATGGAAGCTGTTGGAGCTTTTAGAATTTTTGAAAGGTCACTAATCAAACGAGACCTGCAATACACCGAGTACTATGGTGATGGTGATTCCAAGGGCTTTTTACAAGTGAAAGATATGTATGGTGAAAACAGTGTCACAAAACTTGAATGTATAGGACATATACAAAAAAGAGTAGGCTCACGTTTAAGGAAACTAAAAAATAATACCAAAGGACTTCGTGAGAAGGGAAAATTAACTGATAAATTTATCGATAAACTGCAGAACTATTATGGGATTGCCATCCGCAGCAATGTTGGATGCCTCGAAAAAATGCAATCTGCTGTAATAGCTGCCTTCTTTCACTGCTGCTCTAGCAATCAAATGTCCAACAGGGAAAGACAGATGGTGCAAGTATAAACAAGCATTATGTGATGGTAAAGTATATGTGGACAAAACAGCAGGCCTTTCAAATTCAGTGATTAAAGTGATAAAGCCTACTTATTTAGCACTCTGTGGTAAGAAGTTGCTAAAAAAATGCCTCCATGGAAAGACTCAAAATAATAATGAAAGCTTTAATAATGTATTGTGGTCTGTTTTGCCGAAAGAAATTTTTGTTCATAAAAAAACTTTGTTTTTGGGTTCATACATGGCTGTCATTTTATATAATTCGGGTTACTTAGGGCTATTGCCTGTATTTAATTATTTAGGTATAGGAATTGATCCAACGACACTTAAAAACTATATGGGAATTGACATGGAGAGAATTCAAAAATCGAAACGCCAGTCATTACCCTCAACAAAACTCTCCAGAAAAAAAAAAAAGCCCCCAAAAGTCCAAACTAGCTAAAAATGAAGCTAAAGAGGGCTTAAGCTATAAATATGGGGAGTTTTGAAAATGTTTAGTTGGTAGAAAAGTAATTATTTTGAGTTAAAATTATTATATGTGTTTTCCGAGAAACTGTTATTCAATATTTTTCTTCACAATAAAGCTCACTACACAAAATATTTTTAAGATACTAAATCTAAATTTTTAGAACATTTTTTATGTAGTTATATCTGTGTTATGAATCAAAATCTAATCTTTACGTATATATTTATGTACTTAATTGCTTTTTTATGAAAGAAAAAGCATTAATTTTTTAAAAATTTGAGTTTTTGCATAAAATTTGGCATATTTAAAAAACTTTCAAAATCATTACAAATTTTTTGATTCCTGTCACAGATAAAGATGTTGTTTATGTACTCTATAAATATTATTTGAATACATGTAATAGAATTTTGTGAATAAGATTTGTCGTAACTGCAATTTTTCACCAAAATTTCGCTAAAAACAACAATAGTCTACGAAACTCTCCAGAAAACAACAAAAGGGTAAAATAAAGGTCAAATCAGTTTTACATGAAGCTAAAAAGAGTTTGAGATATAAATATAGTGAGTTTAAAAAGTGTAAAATTAGTAGAAAATTTTTCATATTGTATTGTTGTTGTTGTTCTCGTGTCCATGAATAAATGCAGTAGATATCACTAGATTCCGTCGAAAGTCTTGATCACTGCCTCTGCTATTCTGGGAGCATCAGGGCTGTATAGGAGTTCCCACAAAGAGTCCCTCAGAGGGACCATTCCCATTTTTAGTAACTTTGTTGCGACGGTTGGGCATTCCAAGATGTGATTGGGCGTCAGTTGAAGATCTGGGCAGTGTTTGCATTGAACATATGATCTTGTCTTGTCTGGGTGAATCTTCATGCCCTTAAGGTGTTCAGTTCTCAATCTGGCAATTGTGGATGTTATAATTCGGGGACAGTCAAATTCCGTAACTAGGGGTTTTTTAAAAGTGTGATTCATAATTCTATGTTTGGCTACTGCATTAGCATCATCAAGTGTGATGGTGGTGCACTTATGTTCGATGTCTCTAGCTTCTTTGGCGAGGCTATCTGCACATTCATTACCCTCAATGTTGACATGTGCGGGTATCCATTGCAGGATACAGGATTTTCTTTTGTTGTGCAGCTGTTCTAGAAGGGTAATAATATCACAGGAGATGTTAGTCTCTCCATTTCTTATGGCTTCTATAGCGGATTTAGAATCTGAGAAGATTACTAATCCTTCTGTAGAATCAATAACATGTGGGTTTTGTTGATATAATAAAAGGGCCTCTCTAATTGCCACGAGTTCACTTGTGAAGTTTGAGGCGATTATGCCTGTGTTAATTTTGTGTTTGTAGTTATTACCATCTGGGAGGAGTAAGATGATTCCGGCACCTCCATTGCTGAGGGATCTGTCTGAGGAACCATCAGTGTAGGCGATTGCAAAGTTATCTTGAGAGAGTATTGCTATCGTTTCCAGTCCTTTTGTCTGAGAGTTACAGGGTCTTCTTTTTTTTTGGAACATGGCTGCAGCAATTCCAATTCGAAACAAGTATTCTTTGGTGGGTTTTTTGGAATGAGGGGCTCCTGAAGGAACTCTAAGGAGGAATGATCCAAATTGAGTTCTTTTCTGAATTCACTATCAAGTTGGAGAGTCGAAGATCTTTTGAGCCTTGTAGAATGCTTCCATTTATCGAAAACTCTTCTAGAGATATGGTCCAAACCATATGAGCGTAGTTTATTAGTGAACTTGATAGTGGCAAGTTTGCGCCTGCTTTCTAGCGGAGGCAAGCCGCATTCTTGTTCGGCCTTTTCATTATTGGTTGATGACACTGCTCCAATAATAATTTTGGCAGCTCTGTGTTGTACAGAATCAAGTTTCCGCTTAACAGAAATAGAGGCCGGAGTCCAAATTGGGGTCGCATATTCTAAAACCGGTCTGATAACAGTGCAGAAAGTGCTTTTAGGGTTTGAGGTCTTGAGCCCCAAGAAGTTCCGCATAGCTTTCGAAGAATATTCAGTTTTCCAAGAGCTTTGTTGGTAGTTTGTTCGATGTGCTTTGAAAAGCGGAGTTCAGGATCTAAGGTTACTCCAAGATAGGTGGGAAGGTCGACTTTTTTGATTTGAGAGTTCTGTATTTTGATATTAGCATTAAAACTGCTTCTGTGTCGTCTATCGGTAGAGAAGATGCAGTAGTTTGTTTTGTCTGCGTTGATGGTTAATTTAAGATTCTCTGCCCATTCAGCAATACCTTTCAGTGTTGTGTTTAGGGCCTTTTCCGATTCTGTAATGTCATTGTGTGAGTGCCATATAGCTATATCATCAGCGTAGCAGGCGATATTTGTGTCTGGGTGAATATGATGGTGGATGGTGTTCATAAAGATGAGAAAGAGCAAGGGGCTTAAGACAGAGCCTTGAGGAACTCCAGCCCACATTCTGCGAGATTCTGAAAGTGCCCCGTTAAATCTAACGGAAAATTTTCTTCCTCTGAGAAAATCATTTATCCATAATAACGCTTTGCCATTAATTCCGGTGCCTTGGATAGTATGGACCAGTTTTTGACGCCAAACTCTATCAAATGCTGCTGAGATGTCCAAAAATACTGCTAAAGTTTTCTTGTGAGGCTTTTCTTGAAAACCATCAATTATCGACTGGTTCAGGTAAAAGAGCTGGTCGGTAGTACTATGATGGGTTCGGAAAGCTGTTTGATAGAAGTGAAGTTTTTTGTTTTCGATGAGCCAGTTCATAAGCCTACGGTGGATAACCCGTTCCATGAGCTTGCAGAGGGTGCTGGTGAGGGAAATTGGCCTATAGTTTTTGCACTCTGAAGCATTCTTGTTTGGTTTCAAAATTGGAATGACGGTGGAAAGTTTCCAGATTTTGGGCAATTTGCCAGTAGCCCATGAAAGGTTAAAAATTTCCAATAGTTCTTTTTTGCAAGATTTCCAAAGTGTTGGACCATGCGGCCAAAAATAACATCCGGGCCAGGGGCTTTGCCGGGATTCATTTTAGCAATGGCAGCTTCTAGCTCTTCCATTAAGAATGGTATGGTGAAGATGTTTTTATGGTTATATCTTTTGAGTCTTGGATGGTTTTCCTGTAGGTACGCAGCAGTTTCCTGTCATTTGCGTTGAAAGTTAACTTGCTTTTGTTTTCATAGTGCTTTGCTAGCAGGGAAGCAGTTTCCTTATTTGTGGCTGCATCTCTTCCAGAGGATGATATGATATTAGTAGGAATGTCTGCTTTTTGGTGTGTTGATTGATTATTAAGAGTTTTGATGACTTTCCAATGCTGAGATATTTTTTGGGATCTAAAGTTTCACAGAATTCAGTCCAATTTTTACGCTTGCAGGAGGAAATAACCTCTTCAACTTCGTGACAAAGGTTCGTGAATCTTATTCTGTTTGTTTCAGTATTATTCATCTGAAGTTCTGTACTTAGTTTGTCACGTTCGTTAATTAAGTTCTCTATGTTGGTGTCTTTCCAAAACGGGACCCAGTCATTTCTTCTTTTGACCCTAGGGATAGAACGTTTTGCAGCAGCATTAATATGCGAAGCAAAGGACCGTAGTCTCTCGTCGAGGGTGTGTGGCGAAGAAAGGGAGCAGAGCAATTCAAGTTCAGAGGTGAATTTTCTCCAGTTTGCTTTCCGAAAGTTCCAGGATCTTTTGCTTTGGATGGTGCCATCAACTCTTTGATTTATCGAAGTTATAATAGGGAAATGATCGCTAATAGCACTTTTTAGAATCTTCCATGTCGCTTGACTTGCTGTTTGGTGGTTAATGGCCGTGATGTCAAGGGCTGATGTTGTGCCGTTGGTTTTGGAGAGGTAGGTACTTCTCTTGTCATTTAGTATGGAGAGATCGTTGTCACAGAGCAGGTCTTCAATCTGTGAGCCTTTCAAGTCTAGAGTCCTGGACCCCAAGATGGGCTCTTGGCATTAAGGTCTCCTAAAAGAATTTTGTGTCCGATTTTATGTCCAAAAGCGTGTTAAGGAGATCTAAGTTGATGTCAGAGTTGTCTGGATGGTAGGTATTAATGATTGTTACTTCCTGCTGCGGTAGGAGTACAGTGATTGCTTGTACTTCCGTGCTGTTCTCATCGTAATCTGTAGTTGGTGGCATTATGATTTCTCTAAATTTTATGTCTGCTGATTTAACAAGGAAAGCAAGGCCGCCACCTGCCCGGTCTTTTCTGTCTTTTCGCAAAGTAGTAAAGCCTTTGATTTTTAGCTTCAGATTTGGGTTAAGCTTGGTCTCTTGTAGACACGCAATATGTACCTTATTTACGTTGAGGATCTCAGTGAGCTCCTCAATCTTTCTCTGGGTACCATTAATATTCAACTGCAAAATGTTTAGGGTCCTCGTAGCATACTTCTCGCCATGGGCCCGGACTTCAACCCGTGGCGCGTCGGCTACCCCGAACGCGGTAACATTATCTGAATCACTCAATATTGCACTATTCATGGAAAAAGGTGCCATATCCTCCAGGAGGTTGGACTTCTACCTGTTGGTCCACGGAAGGTATTTTATTTCCCTTCTACCACCCATTGGAAACCAATGGAGGCGTTCCCCTATCCGCCACCTGGGGACGCGCCCTCTAGGGGTTACAGGCTCCCCGAGGGTTCATATTGTATTAAAATCTTTAAATGCATTTCCTGAAAAACTATGCTTTTCAATTTTTTTTTCACGGCACAGTTCACTACAGAATTTGTTTTTAAGATATTGACTTGAAAATTTCAGAAAATGTTTTATTCTGTGTTCTAGACTGTAATCTAATCTCTGTGTATATATTTATTTATTTTATTGCACTTTTTGTGAGAAAATAACATTAGTGTTTTGTAAAAAATTGAGTTTTTGCATAAAAATTGACATATTTCAAAAACTTTCAGAAGTATTTACAAATTTTATAGCTATCAACACAGATAAAGATGTCATTTATGTACTGTATAAATATTATAAGAATATATTAATTAGAACTTTCAATACAATCCTCACCGCAACTGCAATTTTTCACTAAAATTTCACTCAAATTTCCCAATATTTCCCAAATTAATTTTAACTTCTTAGAAACTGTGTTGGAATTCTTACTTTTATGTCCCATTTCAAATTAAAAAAATGTTTATTTAATTGAAATTTTATATATTTCAAAAAAAGTACTCCGAAGGTAGTCACATACCTTAAGGCCGCCTTTACCATTTATATTTTTTGTTAATTTGGCGAGCGCCAAGGTTCCCGTCATTTGGGTTGTCAGAAATCATTTGGCGTAAAACGTCAGTTGTAAGTTCAAGCTGCGAGCCTCACAGACCTTCGGTCTCAATTCATTAAAGTTTTCAAAGGTAATACAGTCCAACATTTTTTATTAAGTTAAATTTATTCTTGCCTTTCCATGATTTGATAAGTCTTCCAGAAAATAATTTGTTTGTTTAATTTCGAACCAAGAAAGTTCTACAGGAGGGAATGAACAAGTTTGAATTGATCAAAAGGCACGTTGAAAACGAAAGTAAAAAAGTGGCACTTTTCAAAACTGTGAGTGAACAGTCTCCTCGATTAATAGAATTTAAATTACATTTAAATACATTTTCAACTCTGAGGGATAAGATTGGGTGCCTTCGAAAGGATTATTACAACCTTCCAGCTGATATTGATTTGACAGAGGTTGACAGACAGTTGGAGCAATTAGTAGATCGTCTTGTTAAAATATAGGTAAGATTTCATCACTTACTCTCTGAACTTAATCATGCAATAAATAATGTTGAAATGTTGAAAATTATCCCAAAGGAAAATAATGTTTTGTCCGAAAATGAAAGTATTGATAAACTAGTATAAAATTATCAGAAATTTCTTCACCGCTATTTAGCGATTTGTACGATGAATGGAGCACATTTAAGAATCAATTTGATAATTTAATTTCTAACTAGCTGCATGGACTGGCGTTGTACGAGCTATCTCTACTTTTATGAATTTTCCCTTTCTTTCACAAAATCAGAATTTCTAATACTCATTTTCAAAATGACTTCCAACCCTCCCCTCTCCACCGCTGAGCCCAGCGTCTGTCGGGCTTTCTCTTTTCCTCATGACACCAGCATTTCTGTGTGAGTGTTTGTACGCGCACAATGTGAGTGATTTCTAAAATTATGTCAAAAAATTTCCCTTTTTCAAAATTTGTTCCATTCCACTTATTTTTGATTTAAGACACAGTTTCTTTCCCCTCTCTTTTGCACGAACATGTTTTTTTTAGTGTAAAATTATTGTTCTATCTTCCCCTTCTTCTCACAGATAAGATATAGCTTCAAATTTTGATGTATGACTTATAAAAAAAAATATTGCGTTAGAATTAAAAAATTATTAATGTGAAGCAATAAATAGAAAACGATTCTGATGCTAAGAGTAAAACAAAATCGTTCATCATTTTTTTAATAATAGTTAGTTTCTAAGAATCTAAAATAATAAAATAGATTTCAAATTTTCATGAATCAATCAATCGTTACATATAGTTAACTTAATATATCTGTAAAATGTATTTTGATCCAAAATAATAGACGATGTACTTTTTAATTAACAAAGAATTCCTTTAGTAATGAAATAATAGAAATAATCCTTTTAAAAAAACATATATTTATAAAATTCAAATTTCTATAAGTAATAAATAAAGAAAAATTTACAGATAGCTATTGAAACGATTGCTTTTATCTGAACGTTTGAATGTTTTATTTTTTACTAATCTTGGTACTGCCCAGCAAGGCTAGACAATCCCCATGAATCCGAAAATCTGTAAAAAATCTAAAAACAGCAGTGGGTCGCAAAGGACCTCGTCCTTTTTAAAACCCAAACAAAGTAAAATATGATTAGGTGAGGCCTCTCCGGAAGAACACCAGTGGCATTCCGGAAAAGTCTTTTGTCCATTAGAGAACCTGAGAGCTCTTGTGTGTCCGCTCAAAAATCTAGAATAAGTAAGTTGGAGAGGTCTACTACTGAGTCTAAAGGACTGGCCCGGACATTTAGCAAAGTACCATGCATGTCTGGGTGGAGTTTTAATTTGTCGGTTGAGCTCCAATTTAGAAATTGCGGAAATCTCAGAAAATGTGAGATTCCCTCTTGGACTCACACCCTCCTCAGCAGCAGTCCTAGCCCAAAAGTCAGCTCTTTCGTTACCCTCTGTGCCAACATGCGAAGGGATCCACTGAAAATGTATACTATGTCCTGAAGAAAGATCGTGAAGAAGACTCAGTATGTCCATGCTAGTCTGATCACCAATGTCACCCCAATTAGCGAGATGCTGAATCGAGGCTCGATTGTCAGTCGAAATCCATATTTCCTGGAAAATATCCTTCAACTGAGCAGCACAATACAGGCCCCTCCTGATGGCTATAAGTTCGGATCTATAAAAACTGAACAGTAATTCGGTTTTTTAATTTTAAATTCTAAGGCCCCAGAGGGAGTAGGAATGTACACTCCACTTCCCGAAATGCCTTTCTCACTCCTGCTTCCGTCTGTATAGATTTTCAAGGAAGATTGTGGGATTCCATTGATAGTCTCCAGAGCCAGTTGGTTAACTAGGGCCGGTATCTCAGAGCTCTTAGTCACACTAGTTAAAAGCTGGTCATGAAAATAAATTCCATCGAATTCCAAACCAGCTCCTGTGAAACTCAGAGAGTGAGATTCCACATCAGAGGAAGGTAAGTTCAATGTCCTTGCGTAGGAAAAGGGCTATGTTTCATCAATCGTCTATTGTTAATCCATGCATGTAGGTAGGCAGAAGTTCTGTGTTGTTCATTGTAGCTGTATAGCTTGTTAAAATACCTTGTAAGGCTATGTAGTCTTCTTTTTGAGAGGGAAGGCAAGTTGCTCTCGAAGAGCACAATGTTGATTTGACAACTGTATCGAAGTCCAGTAATTATTCTGGCAGCACAAAGTTGCACTCTTTCAAGTTTATTTAGATTGGTGTCCGAAGCACAGGAGTTGATTGGGATGCCAAACTCCAACCCTGGTCTGATGAGGGAGATAAATGTAGTACGGAGAGTGCTGGCCTCCGCTCCCTAGTCCAGACCAGATATAAATTTGAGTACATTAAGTCTCTTTCTTGCCTTAATCACTTGGCCTTCAATATGTTTATTGCTTGTAATCTCTTGATCTAAAGTGTATCCGAGATACTTAGCATTTTTAACGTAACACAACTGGATTCCATTCATGGAGATCTTAGGTAGATAGTTGAAAAGATGTCTGTTGGTTGAGAAAAAGGTGGTCAGAGATTTCGAAGCATTAAATATAAGCTTATGCATCTCCGTGAAGGAATGGGCTTCCTCCATGGCACGGTTGAGTTTAAGCTCATTTTCGCCGACGTCGGAACCGGAAGACCAGACAATGATATCATCAGCGAAAATTCCGACTTCACAGTGTTTAGCTAACACTTTCTCAATACCGGTAATGTAGAGAGAAAACAAGACGGGACTCAACACCGAACCCTGAGGTACACCCTGCCTGATGGCAAAAGGATCAGACAAGCAGTTATTGTATTTTACTCGAATGGATCTATCCCAGAGGAAGTCCGATATCCAGGGAAGGGCTCTGCCACTTATACTAAAATAATCGTGGAGTTTAGTAATCAAAAGTTGGTGCCAAACTCTATCAAATGCCCTGAACATATCCAATAGGGCTGCAACTGTGTGGTTGGTGGGTTTCTTATTCTGTGCGTCCCGAATTCTCTGGCAAAAATACAAGATCTGATCAACCACCCCATGGCCTTTTCTGTAGCCATACTGCTCACTTGGAAGCAAGCCGTTGATGTTTAAGTGAACATTCAGCCTGGCAAGAACAAACCTCTCCATGAGTTTACAAACAAAAGAGGTCAACGAAATGGGTCTATAGCTCGCAGAGGTACTAGTGTCCTTTCCTGGTTTTAGAATAGGAATAATAATTGCTCTCTTCCAATAGCGTGGAAGACGACCAATTTTCCAAGAAAAGTTGAATATATCCAGAAGTTTCTGCATGCCATGAGGTCCCAGATGGCCAATCTTGAATCCATGAATGCCATCAGGGCCTGGAGATTTACGAAGTTCCATAGCTCTGAGAGCAAAGTTAAGTTCCATCAAGGTAAACTTGTTAATAAAAATGTGGTTACCAGAGCTAGAAGTACGACAATTATGGTTCATTCTTTTAAACCTGTTTCTTAAAATAACATCATTTTGGTTAAACTTCAAATTGCCCACACCTTTATAGAACTCTCCCAACTCTCCCAATACATTAGTTGCAGTTTTATCATCTGGAGCGGCCTTACCATCCGAAGTCAGAACAGTGTTGCATGGCATGTTTTGTGGCTGATTATAACTGAGTGAGAGATTGAGCAAGTTTCTATAATTTTGTGTTTGGAGTTTTGGCATCAATGTTACTGCACAGACCGGAACAGGCTTCCCTCTTAAGTTTAATGTATAACTGTTTAATGCCAGCATTGAGTTTGTAAAGCTCAACTTTATCCTCCCGATCCCCAGTCAGGGTGAGTTTTCTGTGTAAAACATTCCTCTTAAGAATAAGAGTTCTCAGCCCAGGATCCCTGTGTTGGAAATAAGACTTCAGATGTTTAAAGTTGCCTCTAGGGATGGATTGCTTTGAGGCATGAATAATAACTTGTTTAAAACTGTGCCACTCCTGTTCTAGATTGTCCATAGTGGTCCTTTTATCAAAGGAACCTTCTGTAATTCGTTGAAAACAATCCCAATTTGCCTTCTTAAAGTTCCAGAATTTCTTATGGGAAGTCATGGTTTTTCTATTAATCTGAACATTAATGAGGGTAGGAAGATGGTAACTGCCAATGCTGCTAAGGATGTTCCAATCACAATGTGGATGGAGTTTAGGGCTAACAAGTGTGATGTCCAAGGCCTCAGAAGTACCGTAGCTGAAAGACGTGTGAGTTGGTAAACCAGAGTTCAGAAAAATAAGAGCTCGATCATCAGCAGCGTTTAACAGATCATTGCCCCGATAATTGTTTGTGGAACAGCCCCAGCTCTGATGTTTGGCATTCAAATCACCACGAAATATGGTGTTTTTGTCAGAGCAGTCAAAAATTTCTGCTGGAAGATGGCCTTGGTCAGGAGGATGATAAAGATTGAAAATGTTAATCCCTCTCCTTTTCCAATTAATGGAGACACCCTGCATCTCTAAGTCAGAGTCTGTAGAGGGTGAGGTGATTTTCTTATAGTTAACGTCTCTAACGAAAAAGGCCAATCCTTCTCCACTTCCGTAGGGTCTATCCGTACCATAAATACTAAAAAATTTTAGTTTAATATTAGTGTGCTCACTTAATTTAGTTTCCTGAAGGGCAACTATCTGAACCCCATTCCTGTCTGCAATGCCAATCAATTGCTCCAATTTAGTTCTCGCTGCCGGGGTAGAGAAAGTCCATTTATGTTACACTAAAGAATCTTCAGAGATCCAGTTGGAGACCGTAATTCACTTGTCAACCGAGGCCCTCTGCCTAAACTTCGGTCGCGCCCCTTGATAACCTGCACGACGGGGGATGCAGTATCCACAACAGGTAAAGACGGATTCATAGTAAACAGAAAGAAGTAGCTTCTAATGACTCAAAGGTCTTGGGCCCCGAAGGAAGAAGTATGACTTAGCCCGAAGAGGTGGTATCCCTTTTAGTCTGGCTCCTACCCTACGAGGACCTGTCCGGCTTGGGTGACCCTACCGGTAGTTAAACTTCGGCCGGGGCATAGCTCCCAGCGTGATCAGAGCACGCAAGCTCCCCCAGGGCTACAAGCTTAGGATACCATCGGGGTTGAATGTTTGATTAAACATATAAATATATATAAGTTAGAAAAAAAACAGTATGGGGGAAAGCCTAGATATATATATTTGTATGCATGTACTAAAAAACCATTAAAAAAAATTACCGATTTAATTTTAACCTTTTTCATTCCACTAAAAATTTTTTAAAATGATCTTTCCGATGTTTTAAGGTCTTAACAGTCGTGCGTTAGAATTAAAAAGTTATTAATGTGAAGCAATAAAAAGAAAACGATTCTGATACTAAGAGTAAAAAATGTCTCTAAAATGTATTTTAATCCAAAATAATAGACGATGTACTTTTTAATTAACAAATAGTTAATTTATTTCATCTTAATTTTAACCTTTTTTCATTCCAGTAAAAAAATAATCTTTAAAAAGTAGCGTAGTGCGAAATTGAAAGTTTCTTCCTCTTCAGTTTCAAACCCGGGAACTGCCGTTTATAAAGCAGCGGGTAAACCAACCAAACTACAGTCACGTCGGGGAAGAACATTTAATTGAGCTTTAAAATAAAGGTAGATTTTTTTTCAATATTCCATTTCGTTATTCGTTAAAGTAAAATATTTTTTTCGGGCTTCATTTTTAAGTTAATGCTTTCAAACTTGATATAAATAATAGACGATGTACTTTTTATTTAACAAATAATTCCTTTAGTAATGAAATAATAGAAATAATCCTTTTAAAAAAACATATATATATATATATTTATTAAAATCAAATTTCTATAAGTAATTAATAAAAGAAAAATTTACAGATAGCTATTGAAACGATTGCTTTTGTAATCGAAAAGTATGAAACAAAAATAAAGAATGTAATTAGAATTAATTAATTATTACTGACATTTTAGGCAGTTTTTTTCGTTTAATTTTGCAGCCACCGGAAACGCAAAAGTACATTCTTAGAAAAATAGAAATTTTCAATTTTCTAAATTACAAAATTATTAGATCGTGTTTTAAAAACCTCTGAAAAAAAGAAGTTTCGAAAATATTTAGAAAAAAATTGTAAAATAATTAAATTGAAAGAAAGATATTGTTTTTTTAACCGTAATTTTTAAGATATTTTATCGGTCTTTGTACAGATTACGTATAATATTGTTCTACACGCGGAAAAAAAAGAAAAGCATGAACTTTTTTAGGGTAAAATATTTTTTCATTAACGTAAAAGAAAGTTCAAGCGAAAGAACTTATAATTCGTATTCAAAAAAAGGAACCGATTCCAATTCATTTTTTATTTAAAAAAATTGTGAAATAATTAAATTGTAAGAAAGATATATATATATAGTTTTATTATATTAGTTTTTAAATAAATGTATTTAAATGCAAAGTTTCGTTGTTTTGTAAAAACAGAATTTTTTCCGATATTCTCTGGAGATGGAGCCCCGATGCATTTTAATGTGTTTTAAGGTTTTTAATTAATATCTTTTTAACTGATTGGAATATCGGAATATAAATGGTCAAAATGGATTCCTCGGATTATTCCCGAAATTTTGATAATTTCTGCTAGTTTCTGCGTCTTGTGGTTCTTGAGAAAATTGGGCGTCATCCGGACATACATAGATACGTTTGTTTACCTTTGGATTTTAATATATAAGGTAAAGAAAAACTGTCAAATTCTCAGAAACTTTATTATTTACGATCCACTCTTAAAGATCATGTAAAGAAAATCGAATGCAGAGATAACACATTTAAATCCTTAACGCTAAGGTACAAAAACAAAAGAGCAATTTTTGATATGCAGTTACAAGCAATTATAAATCAGGAAAAAAATTCAGCATGAAGCTGTCCAAGAATTGCTTTATTTCGTAAATACAAAAAAAGAACTTAAGGTCGTTAAAAGGCTTAAAATTCCCCAGAAACGAATTTTCAGATGTTATATTAGTAAATATATTGTTATCTAAGCTAGATAAAGGAACCAGGAAATTATTTGAATCAACTTTAGAATCTGCACATATTCCAAAATTAGATGAGTTTCTTAAAATAGAAGTATGGTTCTGAAAGTATTAACCAAAATTCTAATTCTCTTATAAAACCAAATAAAAATTCTCCTATTCCATTTAAGCCCAAATCATAAGTAACTAATTCAAGTGAAACTGCAAAATATATTTTATATAAAGGTTTTCCTTTTTTTTAACAAGTGTAAATCTCTTCAAAATATGAATGTTTCTCAAGGATAGGATTTTGCTTGAAAGTATAACCTTTGCCTGGACTGTTTGTGCAACTCACATTATTATTCTGCCCGTAAATCAGAATTTACGTGTACTGTGAATGGAAAAAACACAACACGCTTCTTCATAAATTAAACGAGTAGCAAATGTCCTCACCAGACAGACTGCGGCTGCGATAGCAATTTAATACGAGAAATGAATTAAGTATGCGTAGAGAGAACTCGCCAACACACAACCACAAAAGGTTTATACTTGGCGAGCGCCATTTCAAAAATTAAGTTACAAGGTGTGATTTCTAGTCAGAGGAATTCACCCTACCCATAGGGATTGCCTTGTTACGAGTTTAATGACAAGCTGCGCAAGATAATTCCACGTATTAGACAGCTGTCAGTTGTTCTGCAATGTTGCCAATGGATCGTCTCTCTTTGAATCACAATACTTGTGTGAAATAGGGACCACCACGTTCTGTGAAACGAGTTGCCTTTGGACATTCCCCAACAACCATGACTGACCGCAATCATGCGTTATTCATTGGTCTAATTAAGATGCAATACTAATAATTTTTTGTCGTTGTTTTGTGTTTAAGATGGTCCCACATTGTCGACATGAAGGAAAAGGAATTGTGAACAAACTACTGGCACTTACTCGGGTATTTTCGAAGAATTCGCAGAAACAGACCAACAAATAATCCTCCTCTGACAACTGATTAAAAAAGATGGCTGTTCGAATGTGCTCCTAATAAAATATTGTAAAGGTGAGCCACGGGGCTTACAAAAGTACTAAGAATATTGTACTAAGTTAGTCGTAGAGTAAAGATAGTCGTGAGACGACTATCTTTACTTCATTTTCGATGGTATTGATAGTCAATAAAAAATTATACATTCTATTTTTTAATTTAATTTATTTATTTGTTTGCTCTGTCTTTCATTAAACTCTTATCGACATGACAGTAGTCTAAATATAGAAATTCTAAACATTGTTAGAAAGCTCTAGACAAATCAAACAAGATAGAACCATCAAGTTGAAAGTATTGTATTTTCAGACAATGCGTATGCAATAATTAACTTAAAATAACATTACTCATTTGCAAAAAAACCAGTTTCTATAATCTAAAGTATAACACTTGAAACTAGGATTGTAATTACTACAATGAGTGTCAATCTTGTGTATGGACGCGATTCTAAATTACATACTTATTTATAATAATTTTTTCACATGTACACTCATGGACAAAAACATTAGCACACCAAGAAATAATTGAGGGATCGTAACGAAACTTGGCATGAAGGTACATGTTGGGGAGATATGCAAATGATTATAAATGCAGCGTGATTGCGCATTACGTATAGCCGGTAGAGGGCGTTTAACGTCGTTCTCTGTGGAGAATAAAACAGGTAACCAAAGCTTGTTTGAGTGTGCTGGATCGTTTACAATTAAAGAGATGAGGAAGACATGCCCTTATGCCGTTTTTGAAGACAATATAAGCAACTATCGCAGTTTGAGGAGGGGAGAATCATAGGCGTGATGGAAGCTGGGTGGACAGCTAGGCAAGTAGCTCGTCAATCAGACCGCTCTGATTGTGTTGTGAGGAGGTGTTGGGACCAGTGGATCCGAGAGATGTCATTTACACGAAGACCAGGCTCAGGACGCCCTCGACAGACCTGTCGTCGAGCAGACAACCACATCGTAAGAAATGCACGCGTACAGCTAACTGCTTCATCTTCCGTCATCCAGGTACAGGTAGCACCTTCACGAAGGGGCCCTGTGTCTTCTCGAACCATACAAAGACGCCTGGCTGAAGGATATTTGGTTTGCGGCGCCCATTACTTGTGTTGCCCTTGACGCCCACCCATCGACGCCTCCGTTTGGAGTGATGCCGCTTACGAAGAAACTGAACTGCAGCTGAATGGAACCAGGTCTTCTCTAGCGACGAATCCAGATTCAATTTCAGGAGCGATGACAATCGTGTTCGTGTGTGGAAACCCCGTGGTGAACGCCTCAATCCTACCTCTGCTTTACAGCGACACACCACTCACGCAGCTGGTGTGACGGTATGGGGTGCCATTGTCTACAATACATGGTCACCCCCAGTATAGATCCGTGGCACCCTGACAGCCCAGTGGTATGATCATGTCATCCTGCAACCACATGCGTTGCCACTCATGCAATGGCTCCCAGGTGCCAGTTTTCAACAAGACAATGCTCGGACTCACACGACAATGGTGTCACAAGACTGTCTCGGCGCTGTTACTACCCTTCCTTGGCCTGCCTGATCCCCAAATTTATCTCCAATCGAGCATATCTGGGATCATTTGGGACGGCGAGTTGGGCATAGTTTGAACGAACTAGAGATAAGGTTACAGCAAATATGGAACGAAATGTCTAAAGACATCACACAAAACTTGTATGCTTCAATGCCAGATCGTATCGCATCATGCATTCGCACTAGAGGGGGTTCAACAGGGTATTAAATCCTCCGTTCTTTTGCCTTTTTCTCTGGAGAAATAAATGATTCTTTTCTTTGATTTTCTAATCATTTTCTTATGTCAAAGTAGTCATTACGTATGTGAAATTTCGTTTTATTTTGACTACTTCTTCTTGGCGCGCTAACTTTTTTGTCCATGAGTGTATATTCCAAGGCTAAGGTATCAAAAGTTCTTAATATATAGCTCTATATCAATATTTCATTTCTTCATTCTTTTTTCGAATTATAAAGGAAAAAAACCCTCCGATGAATTTTAATTCTCTTCTAATTTCTTACCAAAGAGGAATGTACTTAAATAGGCATGAACTTTTCTCAAACATTTTTTTAAACTTTTGCAATACAATGTTAAAATTTCACTTTTGCAAAACGGGATGATTCCCTAAGAGCGGTGATCAAAGGTAAAAATTCAATTCTTCATTTAACCTTCTGTCGAAATCTTTTCATTTCGTGGTCTATTTCTGAAATTGACGAGGGCCCGTGAATTGAGTTTTTGCATCTTGCATAATTAATGACTGTTATTAGGATCCCATTAACCGTTCCTTCCTTAGAATAAAAAGCAGAGAAACAACAATGACCCAATTTTTTTCAGTCCAGTGTGACATCGAAATGCAACCGGAACCCAATCAAATATTCATTCTTATTCTTCTCCTTTTCAAGTGAACAACGACAGATCGATTCTCTTGCGAGGGAATTCTGAAGAAGTTTTTGAATAACAATGGAAGGGAAGCGCTGTTCTATAAAATTAAAATTTACGCCATTTCCTTGATTTACGATTGTGTTTCGGTAACTGAAATGAAGAGAATTTTTTATATAATAGAATATATTATATAACAACTTTATGTAAGAGATTTATTAGATTATATAATTTTATGTAATAGATTTATTATAAAAAATAACTTGTTCGTAATCAAACTTTTAAAATTTGGAGCTTATTAGAATGGAACTTTGATCTTCCTCTTTTTCTCAAATCTTTCCTTTACCAAAAATGTATTCTTTTAACAAATTCGTATTAAATTACAACCTTTAACAATTTCCCAGTTGAGCTTTCCTTATCAACAACGCTGCGAACTGCGTCGGGCATGTTAAATCTTGTTCCAAATATTATCACATATGTTGCCCAGTAAAACGATTCACATACTGTGAAAAGTCATTACATGTGACATTCTATTTCCCTATCTTCTTATTTTTGTAGTCGTAATTACGATGCAGAACGTGGGGAAAGTAGTCGAAGATTCTTGTGGAAGATTGGAGAGTGGGGTGAAGCTCATAAGCGTCGTACTCATCACATGATGTGTTCCATCACCAATACCACAACTGTTGCTTCGTAATGCGACGTTAACCCATTTTATCTCACTGTTCTATTTAGAGGACAGCCGAAAAATATTTTTTTGGAAATCATTATTTCTATATATGTTTCGAATATTTTGACAGTTGGAACATGTAGGGATATTTATTTGCTTCTTCCAGCGTGAGTTTTGTGTTTCTCACCCTCACCCCTTCCTCTGGAAATTTTGCTTACTCATCGCATTTATGGGCACAGTTTGTATCACCTCTTTATGATTGCAGGATTATTTTTAGGTTTACTTTGGACACTTGGCTTGACATTTTTTATATGATAGTAATCTTTCGTTATGATCCCGTTGGTTAATTGAAGCAATATTGTTCTTAGGTAAGTTTTTGAAAATTATTTTTAACTGTCCTCTAAATGGGACGATACGCATGCAATTGACGCTTTCTTTCTCTCTTAATAACGAAGAGTAAAAAAAAATCCCTTCTAGTGTTTCCCCCCAGCTTAGATATATCAGTGCAAAGGTTTCCGAGGTTAGAAGAAGCATTAGAATTATTAAAAAGTTTAGATTCAGATGAGAGTGATATGGAAATTTCTGTATTGCCAGATGCCAGTAAACTAACTGACAAAGATGAAAGGAATGAGAATGAAGTAAATACTGTGGTGAGATTATTGTAAAATAGGCTTCTAGATCTTTGGAGGTTAGAAGTGGAGATAGTTTCCAGGCGGAACAGCCCACAAGCTCTAGTGTTTCGACAACAAAGAGCAGAAAAAAAGCTAAAAGACATAAGTTATTTTGGATAAAGAAAAAAATCACCGGATGTTTAAAATGGGAAACACTGGCTGGCTCAACTACAAGTGACTTGCTCAAGCACATGGAAACTGCATTGAAAGATAGAACTCCATCAGAGCTTTTTGAGCAGTTTTATTCCAGTGAAATGTACCATCTCATTGTAAAAGGAATTATGCCATATGCAGCAGATGTAATAAACAAGATTTCTTGACCACTGCTGAAGAAATATGTGTTTTTGTAGGAATTTTTCTTCTAACTAGTTATCATTCAAATACCTGTGAATGTGATTATTGGTCAGATGCTGAGACCTTGGCATTATCATGGTGAAAAAAGCCATGCCATGGAACCGCTTCTAAAAGTTGAAATCTTATTTACGCTTTGGGGACAATCGAACTGTAAATCAGCATGTCCATGATCGATCCTTCAAAGCAAAACCTTTATTTGACGTACTCAATGATAATTTGATGAAATTTGGAGGCGAGTATGAGAACACAAAGATAAAGTTAACGAGAAGGTGCTGAATTTGATAAATTCTTACAACAAACATATGGGTGATGTAGATTCCCATGACTGGCCCAGGCTGGGCTTCATTCCATTAAAATTTGTAGGAAAAAGTAGAAGTCGCCAAAACTAAACTTGAAGGAGTTCCGAAGAGCTGTAACAACAGTTTATCTAAAAAAATCAATGATAAGAACAAAAGATCTCGACTGTACTTTCTGGTGCAAAATAAGATACCCGTTAATTTAGTGTTGGTCATTTTGAAATAAAGCAAGAAAAACTATGTCGTTGCTAAAGAAAGGGCTGCAAAGAAAAACCAAAAACATATTGTGGCAAATGTGACAAAACCCTTTGTCAGGCTTGCTTTGGACCTTTTTTCGAAAATTAGAGGGAAACTTAACTGAAAAGTGAAATATTTTGTAAACATTATTCAAGTAAAATAAAATTTTATCCAAGTGCCCTATTTGGAGGAGGGGTCAGATTTCTTACATAAAATATTTAAATTTTTCAAATTTTATTATATTTAGTTTGTTTGGGCTGTGACGGGGCTTTACGTGATTTTCCATTAATCCTCTTGAGGAATCTTTTGGGACCAGCAATTGAGTTATTTCACAACCATTCCTCAGAAGAAGAAACCTTGATATGCAGATTAGCTAGTACATATACACTGGTGTGCAAAAATTAAGGACGAATTCGAAAAATTAGCATATCAGCTGAACGAAGAGGCAGAGCGCACAGAAAGACCAATCAGGAGATTAAGTAAGGTGATGTACGGGAGCACGTGCGCAGATATGCAGGTAGACGTAATGGGGGAGTGTCTGAGTAGTATAAAGCATGTTGTCGGTGTAAGATCAGTATTTCTGGCAAAGAGATAGCATGCCGTATAGCAGTTAAAATCACACCGAGTTGCTGCCTCAGCGAGAAATGGCGAATAATCAATCTGTTAGACGACATCTGGATGCTTTTACCCGAGGTCGAATCATTGGGAAGTTGGAGGAAGGCCGCAGTGTGACAAGTGTGGCTGCAGAGTTCGGAATTGCTCACAGCATCGTTTCACGACTTTGGAGACAATTTCAAACTACAGGAACAGCTATCCGGGGTTCAGTAGTGGTCGTCCACGAGCCACACCCGCAGATGACCGGTACATTGTCTTACAGGCCAGAAGAAACAGGCGGCTGACAGCGGGAGAAATCGCCAGACACACACAGGCGACTGGACGACCGATATCGCGTTTTACCGTGGCCAGAAGACTGCACGGTGGTGGTCTGTTTGCACGACGCCCTGTACGGTGTGTAAATTTAACGCCTGCCCATCGGAGAAGGCGTTCTCTGTGGTGCCGGTAACATCGGAATTGGAGAGACAATGAATGGGGACGAGTACTCTTTACAGATAAGAGCAGATTCAGTTTGAGTAGCGATTCTCATCGCATACTCATCTGGAGAGAGCGGGGAAGCCGCAACCATCCCTCTAACATCATTGAAAGGGACAGGTATGGAGGTCGCGGTGTTCTCGTTTGGGGAGGCATCATGCTTGGTAGTCGTACAGACCTTCACATCTTCGACGCAGGTTCAGTCAACGGGATCCGTTATTGTAACGAGATTCTTCTTCCATATGTGCGTCTTTTTAGAGGCGCTATGGGTCTGCAGTTCCTTTTCATGGACGACAATGCACCATGTCATCGCACAGTAGCTGCCGAACAGCTCTTACAGAGTGAGGATATTGAACGTATGGATTGACGGCACGATCTTCGGATCTCAATCCTATCGAGCATGTTTGGGATTTTCTAGGCAGACGCTTGGCAGCTCGTACCTTACCACCAGTAACGATTAGGGAGCTTCGATTGGCGCTGCAAGACGAATGGGCAGCAATGCCTCAACAACTCATTGACACCCTCATTCTCAGCATGGGCACACGCTGTGAAACCTGCCTAGCAGTCAGGGGAGATCATATCCCCTACTAAAGACCGGATGTTTCTTGCTTACACCCATCACAGGGATGTTTCGGCCTTCAGTCGCATTGCGCTCCATGCTACTTTTTCAATAAAGCTTCTTTTTATCCCTCTGATTTCTCTTTTAGTAAATGTTGCTTACATATTACACATGTCCTTTCGTATTGGGGATCTTACGGTATTAAATGTGTTGATTTGGAAAGCTTTTGTACAAAGTTATATTGAAAAAACCGTCTCGTCCTTAATTTTTGCACACCAGTGTATAGTGGTAGTTTAGTAATAGTGAGAAGAAGGAAAAGAAGCTGAGTTGTTAAAAGCAGTGCTGCACGGTAAGGATCAGAATTTAGACGCGTGATTAGGGGACGGGCTTTAGCTAGTAAAATAAATCAAGGAAGTTAGAATTTTTAAGATAACTTTGAGTAAAGTTAAGCTTTTAAGATTTCATGCACTTATTCACATAGAATCTCTAGCTATCACTAAATCACTCTAGATTTTCCCTCTATAGTTTGCTTGTCTTAGATTATTATATTTGGTAATAATAAATTGGATTTCTCATGGCTAGTTTGGGTCATCAATCCTTACCCCCTACACATTTAGGTCGAGTATATGAAAAGATGGCTTCCCCAAGACAGAGACCATTACTAGGCTTAACTAACTTTAGAAAATATAATTCTTCTCAAATTTGAAAAAAATAAATAAATTGGGATAAAACGGGTTAATAATCTATCATTAGTCACTATTTCTCATATGATGGTTTAATGGGGGGGGTATATAAAAACAAAAAGATGACGATTTTGACCGACAAACCCAGAGTACTGATAGAAGACTTCATGGTAATGACCAATCAACATAGAACATGGGGTCGCAAACAACGTTTAGTCCGAGAAAATCGCGATAATAATAGTCGTCAGGTAGAGAATGAGCCAGACGATGGGTACACATATACTTCCTGAATTCCTTTATGATGGAGTTCTGCAGAGAGTACCAGGCAAGAAACCTGCATGGATGCAAAGTTCCCACCTATCCCGTAGTTGCTACAGCCACGGTGCAACAGAACATGTGGCTCTTGCACGATGGTGAACCGGCACATTTTTTTATTGCGTTGCGTAACCATCTACCTGCTACGTGACCCAAATAGGTGGATTGGAAGGGGCGGGACTGTTGTTTGGCCTCCTCGAACCTCCATCACTTGGACTTCTTCTTCTGGGGCCACCTGAAACCTCTTGCGTGTGAGACACGGGTGGCTGCAGTGAAGGATCAAAGGCGTAGATCGTCATTGGTTCAGCTGACTTCGCCGGCATACCGAATTTGTTTGAACGCGTCTGACAATCCTTCGTCTGTCGTTGTCGGCTGTTCTATGATCTGCGTGAAAACAAATTCGAACAATTTATGTGACAATCAGTCCGCATTGCATTTCTGGTGTCGAGCTGGGATGCATTATTCTTGTTGTAAACACGCTCTACGCTGAATAAATGAGTAATTCTTACCTCTTATATTGCCGCTTTTCATTCCACTCAACCTCACTTCCTTCATAAATATTTTTACAAATTACTCACACTATAAGTAGTTTGTGACCCTACTATCACTACCAAGTTTCCTCCTATATATATACACTGATGGCCACCGTAAATGCAACACCAAGAAAGACAAGAGATAGCACAACAAAACGTTTTTTGTAGATAAAATATTGACCAAGTATCAAAAGATTAAATTTATAGACTTCTGTGAAGTGTGGTTCCTGCCAGAATTAGTAGCCAGAGTAGCCACCATTGTTGGAGATCACCGCTGCCACATGCCTCGGCATTGATTCAAAGAGACTTTTGATGTGTTCTTGAGTTACAGCAGATCAAGCAGCTTCCACTCGTTGCCAAAGTTGACCTGGTGTGGCAGCTGGGGGTGTAATCTGGGTCAGTCGTTGAGCAACCATGGACTACATGTTTTCCATCGGCGAAAGATAAGGAGAGCGAGCCGGTCAGGGAATCAATTGAATCTGGTGATTGACGAAGAGTCTTTGGACAGTGCGTGCTACGTGAGGTCATGCATTATTCTGTCGAAATATGGCTGTGGCCAAGCCCTGAAGGTAAGGAAGGACAACTGGCTCTAATACCTTGGAGATGTAGCACTGGCTTTTTAAAGTACCGGCAATGCGTACTAGAGGAGTGCGAGAGTGATATCCAATACCGCCCCATACCATAATACCCGATGCAGAACCATTTTTGTGATGCATAACGCAGCTGTTCAGCATCCTCTCTCGACGGTGTCTCCAGACTCCAAACCGACCATCGTGGTGTTGCAGACAGATGCGTGACTCGTCAGTAAAGACAACTTCATTCCATCCTGCTGCCCGCATACTTCTTTCATCGCACCACTGGCAGCGGAGACGTCTGTGGCTCCGCGTCAAGGGTAGACCAAGCAAAGCACGTCTTGCGGACAGACAACTCTGCTATAAACGGTGTCGAATGGTACGCGTAGACACTGAATGATGCATTACAGACTCAATGTGCTGTGCTACGGTTCGTTATTAGACTGAGCGATCCGTCACTGCCATGCGCACAATTTGCCTGTCCTCACATGAAGTGGTGCACTGAGGTGGATGCGATCGACCACGTTGATCCGTCGTACCCTTCTGTATCCAACGGTCACATATCCGCATTACAGTTGTTTGGTTTCGTCCAACACGACTACCAATTTTCCTGAAAGATGATCCACAATCTCGGTAGGCCACTATTCTTCCTCTGTCGAACTCTGATACTTGATCAAAAGCTGATCGCTGTTTTCTACGAGACATAACTGATTTTTTTGTAAAAACCACAAGAAAAACAGAGTTGCCGAACTTGAAATCGTTGAAATCTCCAAGCCTTAAATAGCGCTTTGATTTGGTGCCACAGGCGCGTGTGATGAGTGTCTGAGCTGAAATTCTAATGATTTGCATATCTCACCTCCGTTAATGCATGTTGTAAATTTCATGTTATTTGCATGGTTCCTTCAGGGTGTTGCATTTACGGTGGCAAGCAGTATATATATATATATATATATATATGTGTGTGTGTGTGTGTGTGTGTGTGTGTGAGGGTTTCACACCTCACCTCCAGTTGGAAATGAACATAAAAGCATAGTTCATAGGTAAACACATTTAATTAGTTAAAAAAGGTAATGGCACAGCATAAATACTAAAATAGAATAAATAAAAAGGAGGGGGCTGGCTGCTCTTTATATTAGCTAAAGAACTATCCGAGAAACATGTCCATCCTCTCACCACATAATTTAGAACTCAGTTTTTCATCCAACATGTCTACCGGAATCACAGTTACACTAAATGCTGCTGGTTCCATTTAATAGTTAATGGGTGATGCCAGCCACACCAACTAGAGTTGATAAATAGTTCATGTATATATAGTACTAGCTGGTATACCCGTTCTTCGCACGGGTGAACAGAAAAATTAAACAACACAAATTGAAGGATAAAGAAGTTTTTAATGAGATAATTTAAAGGGAATTGCAAATTAAACGAAAAAAGCTTTTCGCATATCTTAGCTGAAGAAAAAAAAGAAAGAAAAAAAAATACCTTCGTTAAATTTTAAGTCTGTAGATCTAATAGTTGATAAAAAGGATTTTTTTTTAATATTTATAACTCCCCGTAACACTCTTAAGGGTCAATTTTTGAAAATACCTTCCTAAGCAGATCTCTGCTCAGCAAAAGTAACACATTGTTAAAAGTTTTATGACACCTAAAATATTGTAAATAATTTATATCTGAAAGTGTCATACATTAATATTACTTTCTGTTGAATTTATTTTATGTTAAAATTATAATATTCGCAAGCAACGCCATTTCTTAAATAACAATGGCGATTCAATGAAACACATAGCGAAATGTTGACGATAGAGTCAAGTTGGCAAATGTTTAGCTACTTTCATAGCTCAAGCTTTATTAGAGCTTTGTAAGACCCGCCGTGTAGGGGAGAGATGCACGTTAATGCTTTATCTACCGCATTATGATTTACTGCAATTTTTTTCATGCAATATTTTTTTAGGTCACTACAATAAAAATTAAGGGACATACATAAACAAAATACTCCACTTAGAGAAATTTAATCCGTTAGAGCTAATAAATTAATTAAAGATATTCCACTGTAAAAGTAATTATATATACCGTTCACTTAAAATAAATAGTCAAATCATTTTCTAAGGTCTCCATAAACATACAAAAACATAAGATACTTAAATTTTGACATTAACTATTTTTTGGGACAAAAATTATAATCTTTGCAATTCGGTGAAAACCCCATCAGCTGAAAGCGCAATATCTGCTACAAAACTATTCACCTTCCCTGCTAAAATACTCATCATAGAACCCGTGCTGTCATATATCTTGGAAGAGTGGATTTCAACGAATATTCCAGCTAAGTATTGGTAGAATTTTCCTGCTAAATTGGTGTGGCATGGTAGATAGGAGAAGAGTGTGCCAGCCCAGTTGTTGTACACGTCACTTGACCATGGTTCAAGATTACGTAGTCCGTCGCCAAAAGCCCTCGTGTAGCTGAACAGTGCGACGTTAATATTCACTCCAAAAAAAATACAGTACAGTAGTTATAATTATTTTTATACTTTAAAATGCAATATCTGCCTATTCAATTAAAATTATAGTGTTATAATTAACTAACCACAATAACAATTAATAACCACACAAACAAATTTTAAAAATTTGTCCAAATGATGTAGTGTGAAAGAGAAAGTTTATTCAGACAGACAACAAATGCATCTTATATGTATATAGATGTAGATTTGTTTGAATTTTCTTGTGTATGATTACTTTTGTAAGCCTCGTGACATACTTTATGGTGTACCAGTCTTTTAAAGCTGACTGAGCCACAGCAACATTTAACTGGGTATAGATAGTTATAACATAAAATTAAATCTTAAAAAGATATCAAAAATAAAAGAAGGCTCAATATTTTGAATAAATCAGTATAAACATTTTTGTACAAACACAATATATATATTGTAAAATATTTATTTTGCTATTTGCATTTCAGACAGACATCAAACAAAATTTTAAAAATTGTCAAAAACGGATAAGAAAACATATTTCAGAAAAATACCACTGATTAATTTTGCTAAAGACATGGCAATGTGTGAAAAAATATTTGCAGTACATAATCGCAAAAAAAAAAAATATTTAAGTACTAAAATATAAAAGAAAATTATATATTGAATTAATTCAGGATTACTAAAGGGAAAGATAAAACAGGCTAAGATAATACTCATAATATTAATTTCATATTGGTAGGCTGCTCATTTTTGGCATGATTTTGAAATCACGCCAAATTGGTATGTTGCGGCCAGTCTAATGTTATAGTAATGTACAGAATTAAAGGTACGTATGTATTATCGCAACCTATTGGTGACATTGTAATGTACAGAATTAAAGTTACTTACCTTTTATCGCAACCTACTGGTGACATTATACAAAATGAAGCACATGATTGCCAATTCAACGCATACAAAATTGGGATTGCCAAAGTGGCGAGTTGTCTTGAACGTTGGTGATTGTGCAATAATACGTAAGTACTAAAAAAATTATCCAAAGTATATATATCCCGAGCATAAAAATAAATTGAAAAATGAAGTACAATACTAACATTAACTGAAATAAAAAGAACTGAACTAACTTTATCAATGCAAAAGCATAATTTGAAAAAATAAGGTACTTACATATAACCGCAACCTATTGGCGACATTATATGAAACGAAGCACATGACTCTCAATTCAGCATATATATGACATGCGAAATCGGGGTTGCCAACTTGGCAAGTTATTTTGAACGTTGGCGATTGTTAGGATAGTACATAAGTTCCAAAAATAATTTATCTTTCGACTACCTGCTTCCGCAACAGATATTTAAGCCATTTGTCTGTTTTGCTCATTCTCTGATGCCTATTCCAGTTTGATATGTAATTACTACCAACACTGCTTTTGCTTGGGCAGTATGATTACCCAAGTTTGAGTTTCTGCAAGGCAATTTTATGCACTGAAGTCAACGGTATAAGGTTAAAATAAAGGTAAAAATTAAAGGTTAAAGGTTAAAATAAAGACACATGAAATTGTAAAATATTATTAATTTCATACATCTAAAACAGATAACGAAAACAGAAATCCTATACGTTAATTGCAGTAATAAGAACAGATATATAACCCTTATCAATAAAAAGTTTTAGTTTGTCAAAATTATAATCTTCGCATTCTAAAGAAATAAATAAATAAGTTGTAATTCGTAAGCAAAATCACACACATAAACATCCCGCGATAATACCTAAATGTTGCCAAAACAACAAAACCAAATTTTAGTTGATAAAAGAATAATCCTTAAAAAAATGATTTATTCGAAAAATAATCCTAATAAAATATCAAAGAATAGAAAAACTGAATAAGTATTCCAACCGATAAACATAGCTATAGTAAAAATATGTAATAATCTTGAAAAACTGTGTTAAGTATAAATTTTCCACTTAGTGAGAAACGTGACATCATATGACGTCATAACACTGAAAAATCACTTAAAAATTAGATTTTAAAAAATTTAGAAAGAATTGTGAACGCAAAACCTGTTTAAGAACCTTACCCATGTAATTTTGTATACGTGTACTAAATTTCACGTTATTCGGTTGTCTGGATCTTCAGTTATAAGGGAACAGAGAAACAGACAACAAATGCGTCTTATATATAGAGAGAGATAATAAAAAAATAAGATACCAAGTGAAAAAGTTGTATAACCTACAATGCCAAAGAAGAAATAAATTAAAGTTCAAGAGACAAACAAACAAAGATACAAAAAGAGTCTTTGGACTAAAATGGAGACCTATTATGATTTCTAGAGCGGTCGTTGAATTAGGCCAGAGATTTACGGTTAAGCAATGCTTTACGGAATTACCTTCCCCGTACAGCAGAAATTTTCGACATAATAGAAGAAAACAGAGCCGTGCTGAAAAGTTAAGCCTATTTCTATACACACGTGGATGATAAACCTGACAAAGGATTAGAATGAAATTATGAAAAGAGAACAATAATGTTTAACACTTCAAGAAGAATATTAAGAAAAATTTTATAGAAAAAACTACGATAAAAACTTTCATGCAAAAATGAAAATCATAAATAAGTGAGAAGCAAACATCTTAAGCAGAAATCCCGCGCTAAATGGTGTTAAAATGGGAGTTTTAATACAAGAAACAAACAAAGAAAAACAGTAGTGCAACCTAGATAGTTATTTTGCAATCAAACTATGCGCATAAGATAATTTAAAAATAAACTAATTTTTTAGATATTTTGTAAATGAATTGCTCAATATCATTATATGACTGTATTTATTTATAATTTTATTATAATTGGAAATGATTAGTCTATATAAAACCACTACCTTTATTCATTATATTTCTGAGATGATTGTCTTTTATAATGTTGAGGTCATTAGTGATAACATGCTGGTGTTGTTTATCTATGAATTCTTTAAATTCATTACAGTTACACATTAAGTTTTCCTGCTTTACAGGCACATTATAGTTAAAAATTGATTTACCTTGTTTTTTATTGTATTTAAAATCCTTTTTAATAGTAATATTTTGATTTGGGAAAGATGACATGCGTTTTTGAAGTTATACTTCTTATTTAAAAATGCTAGAAAAAATAATATTATCATACAATTGATTCATATATAATAACGTGCAATATTCTATTTGATAATCTTAATTTACATTGACTTTTATGTTATGTTTATGTTTCAAAAATTTGTGAATGCTTATTATAATATGCAAAGCATGACATTCTTTTATTTTATCTCAATTTAGTACATCTTCTGTAATAATAATGTTAAGATACATAATTGTATCTTACTGAGACCAAAAATGAAAAATTTAATGTGTTTTATGTTAAAATTGTTATCGAAACTCTTTTACAAATATCTATAATACTATCTGTAAGTACTATTTTGTCTCTACTTAATCTTTTAGTTCTAGCTACTCTAGTTTTTCTTTTATAATTTATTTTATTAATCTCATTATTTTAATAATAATATAGAGAATTTTGTTTAATTGCATTTAGAATATTTTTTTCCTTGGTATAATACATTTAGTATACATAAGGATAAACTGGATTATAATATTAAATATAGTAATTTTCCCACCATAATCTTTCCTTAACATCAGGGACAACTTTAATAATATTAAATGAAACATTTTCGAGACCATGTGTACTAAAGGGTTGTATTTCTATTTTATTTGAATTTTTAATACTATTGAAGTATTTAGTATCATATATATATACCTATGTTGATTAATTCTAATATTAATTTTATTAGATGTCTGCCCAATATATATATATATATATATATATATATATATATATCCCGTTTGTGAAAATTGCAACACCACGAAGGACCTACGCGAGTAAGCTGAAATTTTCATGAAATGTAAAGTAGGGCATGATATGCAAATGATTAGAATTGCAGACCGGTAGCGCATGCGTATGCTGAGCAGCGCCCTCTGAAGGGCGGATCGAACCGAATATAAATAGACGGCTGTAGCGAGGCGTGTATGATTATCGGTGGTTATATGCTAGTGTAAACGTTAACTGAATCTTTACTATGCTTTGTAGACGAAAGGGAGCGAAATTTGAGCAAATTTCGGAGTTTGAACGGGGCAGAATCGTCGGCCTTCGTGAAGCTGGATTGTCTTATCGTGCAGTAGCCGCTCGTGTGCAGCGTAACAGCAGCACAATCATGCGTGTTTCGAAGCAGTGGACGGACGAGGGTCGGACAGCTCGAAAATCCGGGAGTGGACCCCGAAATGTGACGTCAGCTCCCGATGACAGACGTCTGGTGCGAATAGCTCAGACGGACCGCACAGCTTCTTCAAGACAATTGGCAGCACAGTGGCCAACAGCTACAGGTGTTTCATTGTGTGCTTCATCAATTCAGAGACGTCTGCTGCAGCGTGGGCTGCGCGCAAGGATTCCTTTATACAGGATTCCTCTCACGCAAAACCATCGCCACCTGCGGCTACAATGGGCCAATGTGCATAGAAGCTGGCGTGCTGAATGGCAGCTGGTCGTCTTTTCTGACGAATCCTGCTTCAATTTGTGGCACCATGATGGCCGAATTCGTGTCAGGCGCTATGCCGGTGAACGGCACATTCCGGAGTGCATTATCGAACGCCACAGTAGACGAACACCCGGAGTTATGGTCTGAGGTGCCATAGCATATCGTGGACGATCACAATTGCTACGAATTGTGGGCAATTTGAACAGTACCCGATACATAAACGAAGTTTTACAGCCCCAAGATATTCCTTTCATGCAAGGATTGCCAGGGACTGTATTCCAGCAGGATAATGCCCGTCCACATCTCGCCAAGACTGTCAAATCCTATCTTGATTCGCAGCAGGTACAGCTTCTTCCTTGGCCTGCGTATTCGCTGGATATGTCACCGATTGAACATGTGTAGGATATCGTTGGGGGGCGTCTCGCTGGTGATCTTCGTCCTGTTGTTTCGACAGACGAACTTTGGTTGCGCATACAAACAATATGGAATACTCTTCCGCAGGCAGATATTCAAAATTTGTTTAACTCCATGCCGCGTCGTGTAGCAGCTCTTATTGTGGCGTGTGGTGGCCACACAAAATACTAATTTCTATCTCTTTTAATTGTTTGTTTGGTTTGAAAATGTAATCATTTATTTGTACCATTACCACTCAACTGTGTATTAAATTTCATTCAACTATGATGCTTCCTTCATGGTGTTGCAATTTTCACAAACAGGAGTTTATATATCTGCATATATACATGTGTGTGTGTGTGTGCGTGCGTGCGTAATAATTCACTATAATTTCATCTTTCAAGTTTTTAATTTGTAATGGTCCTGAAACTCCAGGATTTTCATGTAAACGATTAATTGTTAGTTTACCTGCTTAACTGGATGTAATCGTAATTTTAAAACTGCAAAATTATGTACTCAACATTTATTCAATTAATGTAATCACCTCGTACGACATTTGTCCACCCATCGCAAGATCCTTCTACGGAAATACTGAGAGTTTTTGGTTACCATTCTATATACATACTCCAACTTTCATGGGAAATTCACGCTGCTTATTGTAACTACTATGTGACTGTACGTTTGTGTCAATCGTCTTTTGCTTTGTGTGTATGTGTCGCTTTCAATCTTAAGTGTTTAAATGTGAAATAAAAGTGGAGTATATACACCCTACCCTAAAATGATGCCTCGGTAATAAATCTCAAAGATGGTTTATGATGGTGGTTCCCTTCCTGTCCAGTTCCCACTCGCAAATCCTTTTACTCTCCTATTGTAAGTTTGCTGGTGGATGCCGCACCTGCTTTGAATACTTCTACACTCGCTGTTCTCACAGACAGTGTTTTCCCTGCTATACACTGATAATCTAAAATACCCACACACACATAAAAAAAGAGAACATGAATTAGTAAATGGATTTCATACGTTTATTCTGCTTCTTTCATTAATATTTGTCCAGCTGATGATGGTGATGTCACATTTGGCCCCTCATGCTCTTCCGACCATGCACCTTGGTCACTTGGTATGCAGCTTGGTCACCAAATTATTTTAGTTGGAGCTTCAACTTGTTTCCAAATTGAGTCCTGATGAATGCTGCCACTTCTCTTCTTGCTTACACTGGTAAGCTTCTTCACGCTTTCCCTTATAAGTTCTTCGATTTTCGTTCACAATGTTCTGTTTTGTATCTCGTCTAATGTTGCTCTTGACTCTTCTCTTTGAGCAAATTTCTTATCATCATACCTTCATGATTTTTCATTTTAACTCCTAGGAGCAATTCAAATGGTTAACAATTAACACTGGGTTGCGGTATATCGTTTAATACTCGTTGTAGAGAATCAACATGCTTGAACCATTTAGTAGAGCCATTGACGGACATCTTCGTCAACACTAGAATCAGGACTCTACTGATTCGTTCAACCCTCTTACTACTCCCGTAATCATTATTATTCTTTTCCTTAGCACAGGCATTCTCAACCACGATGCCGCCAAATTCTGGAAGTGTGCCGTCGAATTTTTTAAAAATAATGATTATACTCTGAGAAAAGAATAAAATCCCGAATGGAATCATTCGGTTATTTTATGAAACTAAACTAAAGTTATTCGGAGCATCATTTCGTGAATAGATGGAGGCACATCACGGAAGTCAAACTGACCAGATCATGTGTTCCGACCAACGAGTAGTTGGCTCGCCTGATTTCAAATTCAACTACTTTTTTCTTATAAAATAAATACATATATAGAAGGACCGAAAGAAAATATTTTAAACCCAACTGATAAATTGGTGAGATTCCAAATAAGTAAATAATTAACTTTACGGAGGAAAAAAGCAGAGGAAGGTAATTTAGAAAAGTTTGAGTCAGTTCCAAAACATTCCTATAATATTGTTATTGACCATTAAAAAACATTAGAGTAGAGAGTTATTCATAACTTCCCAAATTAAGATTTAAAAAATTTGATTGTTTTCGTAAGCTATTTGTAATAACGGGTATATCTGTATATAAATTAACTTTGAATGAAGAGAAAGAACTATATATATATAAACTTCGTTTTGTTATAACCGAGTTTTAATTTCAAAACATTCGGAAGAGTCCATTAATTCAGTTTGGATTAAAATTAAAGGCAAATATCCCATAGTATTCAAAAAAGCTTTAAAAATAGTGTTACAATTTTCTGTATTTTATTTGGTTGAGAATTCTAAATTTCACAATTAATTATAACAATGAAAAAAAAATCAAAACTTTTTTAAATGTAGACAGCGAAATGAGAGTGGCATTATCCTTTTTATGACTAAATATAAACAAAAATATCAAAGATCATCAAGCTCAAATTTCGCTTTAAATGTATACATATAATCAATTTGTAAGCACAAACCTTTCAATGGCTCTCTTTCTAGTGGATCTCCTTCAAGATGAGATAAATTGGCTTTCTTAAAAATAAATCTTTGCAACAGCAACAAAATGTTTGTCAGTGGTAATGTCACAAAATGCAGAAGTAACAAAAGCCTTTTATAAAATTTGTTACACTATATACATCGATAAACATATGGAATCATTAAGAAAACAGAAACTTCTCTTCTCTTTGATTAATTCAGTTGTTTGTTCAGATATTTTTTTTCTTGTTAAATCAAAAAGTATTTGAATAAATTTGAAACAAAAATGCACAAGAAGGTCTGAACTAATTTTATCAATTAATACTGGTTTCAGACCGAATTCAGTAAAAGTTCTTTTCTACCATCCTACACATGATAAATTAATATCTGAAATAAAAATAAGTGAAGATTTGTCAACAAAAAAAAATGAAATCATCAAAATGCGTGACACCATTACTTTTATGACAGTAGAATGCAAACAAGGGGATAGGGATCAATGACGAAAGTAAACCCCCTTTAAGAATTACCCCTTAACTAGGTAAAAAAGGCATAAAACCTATTTATTTTTAGGTAAGTTTGATAAAGTTTAATATATTTTTGAAGTTCCATAAAAAATTATGAGTTTTAATATTTTGATCAATTTTCTGAATTTGAAATGTCCTTGATCTTAACCCCCCATCTCATGCATGTTGCGGCCCCCGTGAAATACTTGTGTCCTAAGGTAATGTAATTTTTTTTACTCAGTTTTTTCTGACACGAAGTCAAGCAATTTTCGTCATCTATAGTCATCTATAGTTTTCTAGTCATCTATAGATTTGGAACTATATTTTTATAAATATACAAAAGCTGAAACGGGGGGACTTTTTACATTTTTGTTAAAGAAATTTTGTCTAAATTAAGTTGTATCAAATTTATTGAAAATACAAGTACATGTTTGTTTTAACAATGGTTTGTGAGAATATTCTGATGAGTTATATAATATTCTATGTATGCGTATTTTTGTATGTGTGTATGCATTTGTCTCGTCTGTTACGCTGCGTCGATAGCAAAATTACTAACATTGATATATATATATATATACTCACTTCCAAAAGTTAAGCACGGAGAGGGGGGAAAATGCTAATTTCCAGAAGCCAATCAGAATTGAAGAGGATTCAATTCACTGCAAAGGTAGATGGAAATATGCAAATATGTTAAGTAATTGCCAGTCGTGCTTTTATGTCAAGAAATATGCAAAAAGGCCAGTCTTATAAGAGGCCAGCTTTATTAAGGGTTAGAGAAGTTGAGATTTTCAAGTGCTGATAGAAGATGTTTAAAACTTTCGTACAATTTGTTTTCAAGACATACGTTTTTCTATGACTTCCAGGAAACGAATGGAAGATTCTGAGCGGAGGCGCGCTGTGGGGCGCATTGAAGCAGGACAGTCGATCACAGATGTTGCTCTTTTCTTCGGCGTTCATCATTCTGTAATTTCACGTTTATAGAGACAATTCCAAACCACACAGACAGTTGTCCGAAGGCCCGTAGGTGGTAGCCCAAGGGTTACAAACCCCGCGGAAGATCGATATATTGCTATTGTAGCCAAGCGAAATCGCAGAGCGACCTCCACACGTGTGACATCTGTGGTTACAGTGTCCATTGGTAAGGCTTTATCTGCAGCTACTGTACGTCGAAGTTTACATATGAATGAACTGTATCCCGGGGACCTCGAGTTTATGTTCCTCTATCCGTCCAATCAAGAGGGGCATCATGATTAAAGTGGTGCCGGGAACATGGCAATTGAACTGTGTCTGACTGGGCAATGGCATGTTTACTGATGAGTCAAGACTTGCTCTTTTTATTTATTTATTTTGCTCTATTTTTATTTTGCTTTTTTATTTTTTTTTTTGCTTAACTTTTGGAAGTGAGTGTATATATATACTAGCTGTACACTGCCACGCGTTGCTGTGGCTCTGTCCGGTTAAAGAGAAAACACATGTTTTCAGTATGTTTAAACATTTGTATTGGGGAGGAATGATTTTTTATAGTGAAAAATGTAATAATATATTTACGCAAAACTCTCCTTAACTGATATAATTTGCAATTTGTTAACCAAATACTTGAAGATATTACAGCTTATTTTTGTCCTTGTGATATGAACCTAAATTTATTTACATTATCTTCATAGTGGAGACTTCAAGTTTGAAAATAAATTTTCAATGGCTCCATTGTGGATTCCTTGAGGGCAATGAGTTAATTTTTCAGAGCTTATGGAAATTTCTTTTAAATCAGAGATGAGTGTTCACAAATGAATATTTTTCAAACCAATATCATTTGGAAACCTGAATTGTATTTCCTTATGTTGTATAGGAAATGTTTTGATTGCACAGTATATCTGGCAAGCAAAGTTTTTAATGGCTCTGGTGGTTCTCCGAGTTGAGATAGTTTAATTTTTCCAGTGGTACTAAACATTCCTTTTGTTTCTCTCTTAAATTTCAGAGCATTGCAATAAGGATACACTTCAGTCATTGCGCTGATGAGAACATGCTGGCTCAACCTAGATTCTTCCACTGGGTTGTAACGGAATGCAATATGACCGTTATTCTGTGATTGCTCACCACAAAGTCATGTTTGAGACTATTGTGATGTTTCTGGTTTGATATCTTTCAGCCATTCGCAACCTAACCTATTGTTGAGAACAGAACAGACCTGATGTTGCAAAACATGAATATTCTGCTTGCAAATGTGCATCATCAAGTCTGGCTGCATGTTTCTCTGTTGTGCCCTCAACATGTGTTTGTGTCATTCTTTGTCTGTTTTTCTCGTTTGCTGATGCCCTTCTTCCGCAGTTTGATGTGCAATTACACTTGTTGCACTACTTTTGCCATGCGAGTATGACGACCTAAGTTAGATTTCCTGAGAAGCATTACTTTTATGTAGTGAAGCCAATTAAACTGCACTTAAAAAAGAAAAAAAGTTAAGCAAATACATATTAAATTTCGAAATATTAAAAAAAAAATTAAAAATCAGGAACAAAAAGAAAGGGAAAAATAAAAAATGCTAATTAAATATTTAACTTAAAGCGTACATAAATTGACACAGCTCAATTCCAACACAATGAGAGGCTGAAGATATTTTCAGTCGAATATACAAGGAAAATTCAAATAAAAACACGAATTTCACAGCAGAAATCTGCGACAAAGTGCTGATATCGATGGAATTTTTTTGCAATTCACAATTTGCTTAGCAATAGCAATTATTATCAACAAATTCAAGGGCCTATCTTTAAAACAAAGTGGCTAATATCTAGACTGAGGCTGCTTCTCACCTGGACAATGACTGTAAAATCTGGCAGTAAATAAAATATTAAATAAAATAACACGCACCTCTACTTTCACGCTAAATTTTTTAATTTTTAGGTATATTCGCCGTATAAACTGAACCCCATTTTTATATAGAAACCTGAAATGTACATGTGCAATGCTCTATGTTTTGAAGTCCTTTATTCGAGATATTATTCCAAGTTTTTGAAAAAACTAGAATACTTCTAGAAGTACAACCCTTTAAGTTCATAAGGAATGCCATTCCTCTTAAATAAGCAGTATTTCAATAAATAAAACTCAAACTCAGTGTCGCAACAGCCCATGAGAGCCAGGGCCTACTATGCCCATCCCAGTATATGTGACCATTGGGAGCTGAGGTGCATGAGCAGATGTCCCGATCAGGTGGTTAGTCTGAAGCGAATTTCAATAAATGCCGTTGTCTAATTTCTTTTATGTTCATCTTTTTTAAATTTTATTTTTAAAGTTATTCTTTTACACACTGTATAACACGTAGCCGTGAATTTCGATCTTCTTTTTGTGTTAAAAGTACGCGTTATACGCCGGATTTTACGGTATTTGTTTTCTGGGTACTTAAATATTAGCATCACCGCAGCCAAATTGTCACCATGCAAATCACATCATTTTCCATCCAAATCTGATTTTTTTTTTTATAAAAAAATGTTAGAATCTTTGTGGTTCAGATATTATGGTACGATACACATGACACCCATTTTGTTAAGGGGGTGCTAATATATAAGTATCGTAGTGTGTTCCAGAGCAGTAGTCATCAATTGGTGATCCATGAGAAATTTTGGATGGTCCGCAGGAGTATTGGGACTTTATTTATACTTTTAAGATTCAGCAGATTAAAAAAAAAAAAAAAAAAAAAAAAAAAAAAAAGACGAGCAAAAAACAACATATTATGGAACAAGGATTTTATTTTACTAAAAACTTTTAGTTGCCACTTTTAAAGAAATTCCAAAGTTTAGGTATTTTTTCAGATTTACCATCGAAATTTGAAAGCCAGCTCTGGTAATCATACTAAGTTTGTCAAAACTCTTCCGTCTGTTGATCATGGGTTGTTATTGTTTTTCATAAAGTTTATTGGTTCACAAATTATGAGGTTTTGCATTGTGGTTTATGAAATGTTGAAGGTTGGCAACTGCTGTCCTAGAATAGGCGCACCAAACAATTTTGTGTCTGCTCAGAGAATGAAGCAACACAAAATATATACCCATATAAGCACAGTAAAATTAACCTTTTGATCTCAAAAAGAGCAATTTTAAATTTATTTTTCTACTTGGCACCCCTCCCCAATGGAGGCAATGTCAATCATTTTAGATTCACAACATATGGATAAAAAAAACCCATAATAACTTGGAGTATTCTGTTAACAAATTACAAATGAAATCTGTTTAGTAAAGTTTTGTTTATGTATATTAACAGATATTTTTTATAAAAAAATTATACCTAAATTGCAAGCCGGTAAAGATATTAGACATGTGTATCTTTTCTTTTCTTTCTTTTTAACCAGACTGAGACACAGGAATGCGTGGCTGAGTACAGCTAGCTGTAACAAACTTAAATGTTTAAAAGCTATACAAAAAATTACAGCTCACCATTTTGATAAGATCAACCCCGATTTTGTATGTGTCGTACACGATGAATTGACATCTATGTGCTTCCTTTCATATAAGGTTGACAATACGGTCTCAATTATACATAAGTATCACAGCAAACACAAAATATACATCAGAAAATGTTAATTTTCCCATTTGTATTTCAGAGTAATATCAAATAAAATGTTGAAATAACACAAAATGGATCCTTTGCGAGTCTAATGTTACTGCCCCAACTTTTAGAAAACTACTCAGTGGAAAAATTCACAGTCGAGAGGAAAAAAATAGGGTGTACAAAGAGGCACAGAAGGGGTTTCCCTTAGTGAATGCATGTTGCAGCCATTGGCGATATCTTTTGATTTTAGGTAAATGATCGACTAAAAATAACAACGAAAAAACAAAAATCCTATATTAATTTAGCTTAGGATCACTGAAGAAAGGTAAAATAGGTAGAGCATTTCAATTAGTACGGTACTCCTTGGTGCAGAGATTTTGAAATCCTGCCAAACAGATCTATAACCTACAGAATTAAAATTAGTATTTTATATATAAAATTTATTCAAGTATATATCCGGAGCATAAAAATAAATTAACATACAATACTAAAGTTGATTGATATAAAAAGAACTGAAATATCTTTATCAATGAGAAAGCATAATTAGAAAAAATAATTACATCTTACAACCACCTGCTTCCTCAACAAGTATTTGAGCCATCTGTCTGTTTTGCTTGTACACTGACGCCTATTCCCATTTGATATGGAATTACTCCTCTCATTGCTTTTGCGTGATACGTATTATGATCTAAGTTCGATTTTTTGCACAGCAATTTTATGTACTGAGTGAGTGAATGTGGGGTTTTTGGCGCAAGAGCCAAATGTAGCTATACTACGCCAAACATTTGTTAAAATATGAAAACAATTGATAAAATATGTAAAATGAGTAAGTGACAGCCCTGTTTAAACAGAAGTTAAAACATGAATCAAGTATAAAAATCGAATTTGGTGGGGAGCTTCCCCACCGAGTCAGACAAGATCTTAAAATAGAGGCATTAAAACAGACGAATGAAAAATGTTAAATTAAAACCAAGTTAAAGAAATTCATGTTTAATGAATAAAAATTAGCTCCATTTTCTGTTATGTGTTGGTATGAATTCTCGTACATATTTTCGTGAGGATTTTTTCGAAAAAATTCCGGCAAGACGAATTCATCTGCAGGTTTTTTCTCAAACTCATCCTCCTCCACGTCATAAAGGATCCTGTCCTCCTCATCCGTAGTGTATTCCACGGGTGCTCACTTTCAGAGCTTATGTGGATGTTATTATTTATTATTTCTTTTATTATTTAATATTATTATTTATTTCTATTTTTGCTTCATCTAATCTTGTAAAACTTTCTTTTTCCCTTTTTCTTGACCGAACTTTTGAATTTTGTTTGGAAGATGGTGTAGTAGATGCGGAGGGGGGTTGAACACCGGGGCTGGATTGGGAAGTGGATATGATTGATGAAGATTCAGTTGGGGTAATCATATTGTTGGTAGTGGAGAGCACGTTATAAGACACAGGAATTGGAGGCTGAGAGAGTCTCTGAAACTGTAGCTGCTATTGAAGAGGTGGAAGGGTTGTTGAGGATGATGTAGTAACAGCAGGAGTGGTTGGCGATATATTTGGTTTCCGGAGTGATTGCAGTAAACTTGAAGGTAGACATTTTATTTCTGTGATGTTTTCATCTGTCTGAGTAGTAGCGGATTTTTTTTTGAAGATTTAATAGTCTGGGCGAATGTTTGGGATAGCTGAGTGGAGATATTAATTTTATGGTTTCTAAATAAGATATATTTTTGTTTTTTTTGATTTCTTGAATTTGTTTTTCGGTTTTCGACCTCGGACACAGTTTTGAGTCAGCGTAATGGGGTTGAAAGCAGTTAGAGCTCTGGACTGCAATCTGTGGAAGCACGTCCAGCAGACGCACATCTAGAGCAAGTTTGCGAATGTCCGAACCTCGGCACTTGAAACAGCGCAGAGGATTCAGTATGTATGGGCGTATTTTACAGTTGAGGTATCCGGCTTTTATAGTAGGTAGAAGTTTTGTGTTATTAATGGTAAGAATTAAATGTTTTATCGGAAAAATTGTTGAATCTTTCTTATGGTAATTCTTCTGACTTGTATTACACCCTGATCAGAGAATCCTTCGAGTATCTCTGATTCAGGAGTGTTCAACAAGTCAGGTTCAGAAATGACACCCCTGCAGGTGTTTAGAGTTTTATGAGAAGTTACAGTTACAGGTGAGTTAAGAAACGTTTTAGCGAGAAGAAACGACTTGGTTTGTAAAGCAGATATGGTTTCGATAAGTAGATACCCGTAACTTAATCGTTTTATAGATTTCGGTTCACTACCTATTCCTATTAAGGCTTTATGTATTTCAAAAGGTGATTCATTCAACATATCATTATTTGGTAGAGAGAGAAGTAAAAATCTTGCATTTTTTGACATTTGATCAACGTTGAGAGTGGGTAAAACATGGCCTTTACCCGGGCACAGCTGCATAGGATCCATAAGGGTGAAATATAACTTCATTCTGGCATGCCTCCACCCACCACGGAGTCCAACAAGGGAGGCAGAGTGTTATCTAGACGGAAAATGAAAGAAAGGATAAACTGAATGACAAGAAGGAGGGTCAAAAATAGAGAAAGATCACCAGGGCACCCCGGGGTCGTGACACCCGTGTTTACCAAAGATAGTAAACCCCTTGCGAAAAGGAAAATATCACTAGGGTACCTCTGGATTGTGACACCCGTACTCACCTACAGAAGGTGAGCACCCTGAAGGGTTTATGTACCGAAACCGATTGACTGAACTTAAAAAGGTTAAAACAAAAACATATGAAATTGCTAAACAGCTCTGAATGGGTCTTGTATCCAAATTCCTTTGGAGCCCATTTTCAGATATGAGCACCATGTTAGTGAGACTGTAGTAACACTTGTTGTGGCCCTGCATCATTAATATGGCTGATACAGTGATAGCTGTGTCCTTGACAAAAGCAAACCGTAATAACTTGTTAACAAATTTGTATTTTTTTTAAAAAAAATTACTAATGGAATCTGTTTCAGAAAGTTATAGCATAAACTTAAATCTTAAAAAGCAATCAAAAACAAAATAAGGTTCAATATTTTGATGACTCAAAGCATATATAAGGAGCTTTTAATTATGCCATTTGTATTCAAATAGTAACATCAAACGAAAGGTATTTACGTATTATCGCAACCTATTAGCGCCATTGTATAAAACGAAGCACATGATTGCCGATTCAGCGCGTACAATGCATGCGAAAGTGAGATTGCTAACTTGGTAAGTTATATAAAACGTTGGCAATTGTTGCGATAATGCGTAAGTATCAAATGAAATTTTAAAAAAATTGCCTAAAACAGAGAGAAAATATTTTTATTAAAAATCCCTTCGATTAATTTCACAGAATTAAAATGTCACCAAGTGGGAAAAAATATTGTTAGAATATGCACGGAAAGTTTACCAAACATTCAATGCATATCACGGCATTTGGCTACGTCTTTTGATTTGAGGTAAATGGTCAACGGAAAAAAACGTAGAAAGCAAAAATAAAAAAATAAATAAATAAACATAAAAATTATATAATGAATTCATTTTATTTCGGATTACTGGAGAAAGATAAAATACGCGGAAGATTTACATTGGTTCGCTACTCACGTTAGTGGAGATGAGGCGGCCAGTCTAGTATTGTCCTCAAAACTGTAAGAAATTTTGACTATTTGGCACAGAAAAATAAGTTGAAAGTATAGTATAAGTAGTCCAAATATAATCTTCATCTTCACTTAATAAAGAGAAATAAACTTAATAAAGAGAAATTCGACTACGTTGGGAACCGTGATTTTAAAAAAAACGCATAAATGAATAATATTCATGATATTTAGTGTCACTTAAATTAGAATACATGTATAAAATGGTTTTCAGAACATTATGACAAAAAAACTTATTTAAATACAATATTTTGGCAGAAAATTAACTTAGAATAATATTTTTTCAAATCGTTCTCCTTTTATAAAAATTGCTTCTATAATAATAATATTTTGCTTATATAAAGTAAAGAATTCTCCAGAGAGTCTAAATTAGGATTTTTGAAAAATTCACATTATTTTCAAAGTTACTGCCAATTGAATTAATTATCAGCGTTTTTTTCTTAAAATTTCTCCCCTCTGTTGTAGTAAAATATGGATAAATCCCCTTATAAGTTGTACATTTCAAAAATTCTAGTTCAGCCTCTGTACAGAGGTCTGAGCTATATACAGGCAAAATATTATTATGATAAAAGCATTTTTCATAAAAGGAGAATGTTTTGAAAATTGATCATTCTATGTTCATTTTTTGTCAAAGTTTTGTATTTAAATAATATTTTATTGTAATAATATTCTTAAAGCAATTTTATATACGTTTTCTAACCTAAGTGACACTAAATATCATAAATATTATCCATTTATACGCTTTTGAAAAATCACGGTTCCGAACGTAGTTGGATACCTTAAAATTACATAAAGAAACACGATCTAAAATAAAAATAAAATCGTAAACATCCCGTGATAATGCCGATTGTTGCCAAACCTTCATAACAAAATTTGAATTGTTAAAAGAATAATTTTAGAAAATTTGATTTATTAGAAAAATAATCCTAATTACGTATCAAAGAACGAAAAATGTATAAATATGGCAATCAACAAACGTAACTATCGTAAAAATATGTATTAATCCCGAAAAGAACTGCGTGTAAAGTATAAATTTTGCATTCTGAGAGAATCATGACATCATATATATATATATATATATATATATATATATATATATATATATATATATATATATATATGATGTCATAACACCGAAAAATCACTTAAAAATTAAATTTTACAAAATTTAGAGATAATTACGAAACAATAAGTGCCTAAAATCCCCTTCCGGATTCAAATGCATTGCTATGTCAAAATTTCAGAGGAAATGGTCAAGTACTTTCGGAGATTAGCGGCTTTGCACAGACACACATTACATTTTTATTTATAGAGATATATACTAGCCGTTACCCACCCGCTTCGCTAGGTGTTTCATAATGTATAAATATATACTTTTTAAATATATATATGAATTATCGATATCCAAGCCCTTGCACTAAGAAATCGATTGTATTCAAACTTATTGTGTACTTATGCCTGTAACTCTCGCCTCTTCATATAAAAAGGGGAGAAATAATTAATAGTTTTTAATAAACACTAAAATTGAAGAAGAATGGGTTCGGCTTATGAGAGCCCACACCCTTGGCGCGAATTATTTTGCTTGGCGATAATTGCGCCATCTTGGTAACTCTACTTTGATATACTAGAGATGGTAAACCTAACTATTTCTTGAATTTTCGTATATTTTCGGCGGGCATTTCACACTTCTTTATGTTGTTGGGCACCGGGCTGGACGTATGGCTAAGTGTGTGAAGGAATATACCTTAGAATTTTTTACTTTGTTGAATGCAAAAGGTATGAAGGAAGGATTGATTGCTTAGAGTTATGAATGTCCGAAATGTCGACAATAAAACTCTTTCTTCGAAATTGTACCAGCCTCGCCGAAAGTATGTTCGACCATTACCTCTCAGAATATATATGACGGCGCTCACACGATCATTCGCTTAGCAATGAGTCCTTCAAGGCTTTTTTAAGATCTGTTGTTACTTTGTACCCTCCACTCGGAAAAGATCAGCAGTAAGTGCTGTTTTTATACTTTTTTATCTTAAATGTTTAATTTATGCATTGTTTCACTACACATCCCCTTATTCCGCTCTATTCACTTGCCGCCATAGTCGGTTTCGTTTGGCGCCAACTCGTTCTGGTTTGTCGCCAAGGGTGTGGACTCTCCTAGGTTTTTACCGAAGAATGATTTTTTGCGCCCAATAACCAAGTAGATTTCAGCAAAACCAATTTTCAGTGGATCTCTACTCCTTAAAATAAACATGAGTGCCAAATTTCATTATTATACTCCTAGTAGTGTTCGAAAACGTGAATTTGTTTTTGTCGATAGGATCCAGTCATCCGCCCCCAGGAGTCGATTTCCGTAAAATCCATTCTTAGTGGATCTTTATTCAACAAAAGAAATACGCTTAGCAATTTTCAAAGTATGTAGGTCTAACAATTCAAAAACTGGAATTATTTTCTAAAACCCCACACTTGGACCTTGGTGATCTATTTTCGAAAAAAATTCTTTCTTAGAGGAATTCCATTTCAAGAAAGGAACATGCCTACCAATTTTGAAGCAGGTAGGTCTAATAGTTTAAAATTGGAATAATTATCTATAACACCCTTTAATCCCCAGCAACGCCACTTGTGTGTTTATTTTCGTAAAAAAAACATTTTGTAGCGTATCTCTACTCCAAGAGAAAGGAATCTGCATACCAAATTTCAAGACTGTACGTCTAATAGTTTAAAAATAATGGATGTCCCTTAAGCTCCACAACGGCCGTTGGGATTCGCAAAATCCGTTCTTAGCGGGTCCCCACTCCATGAAAGGAAGCTGCCTACCAAATATCAAGTTCCGGAGATGTCGTGGTGAGTGAGTGAGCATTTTCTCTCTTTATATACATATTTGGATCATGTATATAGATATACAAATAGTAAAGTGCGAATAAAGATTTTTTGTGTTCGATGGCTTGATCAGCCAATGGAATTATGAAATTTATGAATGAATTGAATGCACATTTCTATCAATGTAATTGCTGTGGTACCGTAGCTATTTTACAGTTGACTAATATTACGCATTGCATTTCAGGATTACGAACCCTGTTTAGGCGTTGCACAGTAGAAGTTTTTTTTATAGGACTAGCATAATAACTTAACTAGTATTAACATAAAAAAATATTCCTTGAATAGCTGAAGAATATAAGAAATGTGCGCGTTTGAAGATCCACAGATTTAAGATAAGGCAAATCACGAAAAAAGTTTGAGAGAACTGCTGATCTAAAGGGTTTGCGATTCAATTCTACAGGCCTTGTTATTCTTACTTTCACTCAGAAACAAATACCTTCTATATCTCTATACGTGTTTCAGTTCTTAAGCATGTTTCACTCACGTGCACCGCTTCTTATCTGGGCACATTTTTTTCTCAATTAAAACAATTTATATTTTACACGCGTTTCTCTCCTAAGAAACGTTTGCCATTCATGTAAAATGTTATTCATTACCGGAGAGGAAAGTAACTATCGTTGAGGTCTGGGATCCGGAAAGGTTAAGAGGTGTTTAAATTTTCAGGCCAAAAATTAACGCTTTCCATTAAACGACAGCTGAGTTACTCGTTTTCCACTTTGGGTATTCCCGGCCGATATTAAGAGATCAGATAAACGATCTCCTCAATGGCAGAAAAAGGGGCTAAGCAGCGCCTAGCGTTAGTTTCCGTGTTAATGATTCTCTTAATCGCCGCCCTCATTCATTAAGCGACAGATGCCATTCCAGAAAGAAAAAGACTCGCGTCGCCCAGAAGTAAGCTTCCTTTTATCTCGCGGGAAAAGTTTTAATGGGCGCAACCGTTGGACGATTCTCATTTTAAAAACCCATGCTTTGTTGTCCGGCCGAAATGAGTTTGGAGGCCTTCTTTTTTTTTTATTAGACCTAGCCACGGCTGCCAAGAGGAGGTGAATTTTATTTTAAGCAAAAGCTTTCTCTACCGTTTCATTTATTATCATATCACACAGCTACACAGAAATGAATTCCATCACTGGATATTCGATCACGGCGGCGAACTCGTGGTCGGCGTTGTCGAGTCGCAGGTATCGTAACAAAATTTTTTAACTTTATTAGTTTCTAATTTTTAACATTACATGAAAAAATTTCTGAGAAAAAGGCACATAAAAAACTCTATTTAACATTATCGGTACAAGGACTTGCCTTAATTTACACATTATTGTAACCCTATTAATATAACTAACGATAATATAATATCCCTAACAGAGGGCTTAGCCACCGCCATATGAGATATCCCTGGGAGAGGATTCCTAAGCTACAGTTTCTCCATTTTGTGGAAGTAATCAATCGTAAAATGCTATAAATATTTTTTATCAACTCTGCATCTCTGTTCCTCAAAATAGAAACCTTTAAAAGAAGGCATCGTTTTACTGAAGACAAGGGACTCAGACATTCATATTCCAGGTTTTCTCAGACATTCATTCGAAAGGTTGTTTGAAGTAACATACAGAAGGAAAAAAAATTATTCGAAATTTTATTTGCTCGAAAATGCCGCCTTTTTGTATGTTGTTTGATTGGCTGTAGATAAACGTCTCACTTAGAAGCTACACGAAGGCTTGGCCCTCGATCGGAAGTTTGTCCAGAAGTAGTCTAATGAAAGGAAATATTATTTATATCTGTGTTCTTTTTTTATTTGTACAATATCTAAAAGAGAGCATGGGCATTTAAGATCAGCAAAACTTCGAAAGCTGCTTCTCCTTCTAAGAAAAGATAGCACCGTGAGCGCCAAAAGACATCTGTCTCCCTTACAGTCGCTGTTTAATTACTTGGTGTAATAGCTATCTTATGGTGATCCTTTGTCTAAAATGCGATGATTTATATAAGTAGTTATTCGAACAATTTTCCGATATAAGAGATCTTAAAATGTGTGTTTTTATTATTTCACTCTGTTAACGCCATTGATTACGTTGGTATTCTTCGCGTCGTAAACTATTGAAAATATGATAGAAAGATCTACGAAAAATTCTGATGAAATACAAAGCTATTTCTTGACCTATAAGTCGATTATCTATTCTCATATTTTGACAACTACTGTACAAACAAAATATATATATATATATATTTTTTTTTTTGCTGTCTGACTTCTAACTTCCACAAAATTAATTACTTGGGGAAACAGCCTTTGCCCAATATGTTGTATTAGATCTTCTTAAGTGTAATATATGTTTCCACTTTCAACAAATTCAAAAAGAGAATGACTTCTTTGCTTCGATACATAAAACTCCGTTTCTAACGCACCTCAGGAAAACTATCTTTAAGGGGTAAAGCTAAATATAATTTTTTTGACAACTTGAGATTTTTACATGTTTAAATTGTATAGATTTTAACCCTTCCAAAACTACCTTACTTTAACCTCTAGGGTAATTAGAAGCTCTTAAAACCTATTTTTAAATAATCGTTGAAACTGGGCCATGAAAGTACTTCGTTTTTGCTTAAAAAAAGCTGAATGTCTAATACAAACCACAACATATATCTTTTATTGCAAAACGAGCGTTTTATTTTTTCTTTTATTTCCTAGCCGATTAAAAGTTTCAATGTATACATTAAAATCAATTTATCTCAAAATGGAAATTTTGATATTCGATGCACCTTTTCTTAGAAACTACTGTTCACAGGTATGTAAATTTTTTATGATGTATTTATAATGATAACTAATATATACTAAAATGAGCTTTTTGTAAAAAACTCAAAAATTTATTTTTTAGAAATTTTTTTTATCTGAAAAATGGGTTAAATTTCACTATGTTTGATAAAATTTTTTATAAATTTTCAAAAATTCATAATTAGCTAAAAGTTTACTTCAGTATAATAAGAAAGGTGTACTTGAATTGTATGAAAATTTCAAACATGTACATATAACTGATTTTGAGAAAAAGTACATCGAAAACAGTCAATTTAACATTGTTGGTATAGAAGTTTCCTACTCCCCTTTACGGCCGGCTTCAATTGGGAAGAATCTGTTGCTGCTTTTTACACAAAGGAATGGCATATTACATTAAACCAATCTCAGACTCTACTATTGAGAGGATTTTGTAAAGGAAGTACACATCAATGTTACGCGTCAGTTACATAATACTCACAGGGCCGGACCGTGACTTTTGGGGGCCCTGGGCTAAGAATATCTGAGGGTAAATAATTAAAGTTTTTGCCATTTTCCTAAACAAAATTCCTGAGTGGAAAAATTTAAAATATACGAAACTTAAAGTTTTTTTTTAATTTCAAACAATTTAAATAAGTTATAAACAATAACATAATTTACAAAAACACCCAAACTTTTTTACATTTTTGTACTGCAAATTCTTTTATTTGCCCATCCCAATTTAAGTCTTTGGTGGGATCAGTATTAATACAAAGAAGTAATAAATAATTAAACCTAGTATTTGTCATTGTTCTATATTTGTTTTCTATGTAGGACATTTTAGAGAACGCATGCTCCGCTTTACAACTAGTAATAGGGATCGTTAGAAAAATGGTATACAAATTTGGAAAAACGTCAACAAGTTTCTTTTCAAAAATTACATTGAACATAAAGTTCTGAATTAAACACCTTCATTTACTAAATGTTGGTCTACGTCATCTGATTAGTAAACAATAATTGAACGTGCATTCTCCAGGTCGACGTTCTCCTTACTTTGTGTGATCTTGCAAATCCATAAAAAGTTTTTAATTTCTTATTATATTCTTCTATTTAAATCAAGGTTTAGCTTGCCTAACGCAACACACACACAATAAGCGTGTTTTTTTAAATTTTTTTGTCCCATACACAGCTTTTTCTGTGGATTTATCTGCAAATTTTGAAATAATCCATCTCTTATTCACATCGTTATGTTATGTTTCTATACTAGATAACTTAGTTTTTTGGCTGCGTCTTGATACTCCTTTAGTTTATGATATGACTCATGACGTACAATGCTTATAAACGTTTTAAGGTATCCGACTACGTTCAGAACCATGATTTTGCAAAAGAGCATAAATGGATAATATTTATGACATTTAGTGTCACTTACATTAGAAAATGTATATAAAATTGTTTTCTGAATATTGTTACAATAAAAAATTATTTAAGTAGAATATTTTGACAAAAAAATGAGCATATTCTTCTTCAAGATGTGTGTGATAATTCTACAGGTGAAATTTTTATTTTAGAGTTCAAATTTTGTATGATTCTGAATTATCCTTAATTTATGGACATGAGTGTGGTTTCAGAATCTGAATAAAGGGCGTTTAAGGGAGTGAGTGAATATTAACGTCGCACTGTTAAGCTACAAGGGGTCTTTGGCGACGAACATCGTAATTTTGAACAATGGTCAAGTGACGAGGATGATACCTGAGATGGCATCCTTTCTTCTAACTACCACACCAACGAGAGGACGTTTGAGCTCTCGACAAAAATTTAGCGCGCATAGCTTCCCTACACGGCGAGTCTTTAGTGGTACTGGACTCTAACTCATGACATGTCTGGCATGATCCGATATGTTGACCACTGGGCTACCACAGCCTCCAAAGTGCGTTTAAATGTTGTACGTAAATTAAAACGCCAGCTTCCTAGCAATTATTTACAAAAAAATATAGCACATTTCTGAGATAATTAAAAAAAAAAAATACCTAGTTTATTTTAAAAATTTTTTAAAATCTCTCTTTGCCTATACTCACTAAAATCTAAAATGCTGATTATTATTATTTATTTCCTATTCATCTATTTAAAGGGGTTCTTATAAAAATAAACTGAAGAATTATTTGCCCCACTTTAAATACATATTGTTTTTCCGTTGTCATCCATTATTTGCTGTTGCTACCAATACTTATATAAGATTCACCTTGCCGTTTAAAAACTTTATAGGTGGAGCGGCCCTCGAATTGGCTGACAAAAAACGGAAAGAAGGAAAAGGTCAACGTCATGGCGAGTGGGGCAAGGAAAAAACATAAACAGGATGGCAGAATGAGCGAGATATAGCGAGGACGATGAAGGAGAGTGACCGAAAAATGGCGAGAGGCGGATGGACGGTGATTTCGCGAGGATAGACGAGAGTAGTGCTAATTAATCAAATGTATATAGTTGGTTTTCTTATGTTGTTTTATTTGTGTGTGGCTGTAACTCCACAATAAATTTTGAGCTACTATAGACTCAGAGCATTTATTGTGCCTGGATTTTCTTTTGGAATCTCAATTGAACGGAAAGAACCTAAGATTTTAACTGGCACAGTCTCAAGGATATAAAGATTTTATCGAAGTTCCATGTAAGAAAGAAGAGTTCACACTCACAAATTAAATTTTTATTGTTTGAATGAAAATGTAGAGTGCATTATCATTAACTGTGTTTTGTTTTGTAATAGATGACATGTTTACAGTGTAACTGATGCACGTTGATTCATTATAGAATATCTAAAATGAGAAAACATTGTTCGGTGTGACTCATTAGAATCATTAAATGGCCACTGTGGAAAATATTGAGTTTTCTGTCGCAGAAAACATTTTTCTTTTGATTTAAATTGAGATATATTTTTGTTTTCCGTCAGAGAAAACATTGTTTGGTGTGACCCATTAGAATCTTTAAATGGTCACTGTGAAAATATTTAGTTTTCAGTCATAGAAAACATTTTTCTTCTTGATTTAAAGTGAGAGTTAATTAATGATATCATCTATTCCAAGAGTTTAAAAGTATTATTTGGGTTTCATCAGAAGCATTATTGCATATTGGATGTATGATTTTATTGAACATCAGTTCAGATATTTATTGGGTTTCATCAGAAACATTATCAAATATTATATATATGTATTTCTATTGAACATCAGTTTAGATATATTTATGGTATTAAAATATTACTGAATTAAAAATCAAATGTCTTTAAGTAGAATATTTAAGTAAAAGGTATAATTTTTTACGTGAATTGTGCATTATTGTTGAAAGATTTGTTTATTATTTCACTCAGTTACATAATATTTTTTAAAAAAAGGGAATATATCATATATTCATTTCCTTTTCTGTACGCGTATGACTCATTTATGAAAATAGGGTTTTAACCATTGCTGAGTACGCAAAATAAATAAAAGTGAGAGTGATTGCTCAAGGCCATAAGCTAAACTTTCTTTGCAACTGTGTTGTGCATTTTTTTTATTATTAGAGTAAAGTGTAATAACTTATTTTTTTTTCTTCTTTGAATACTATTAGAGAATATTGCGTCTGCCGAGTAGAACTTGCATTTATGAGTGTATGATTTTTTTTAAGTATCAGGTATGTCAAATATGTTTTTAGATTACTGATGAATTTTTTATTTTGGCTAAAAGGTTTATTTTCTTTTATTTTTATTTGGATTTATTTTGTGAAAGTGATATCAACACAGAGATATATTTTTTTAATTGTTATGAGTTATGAAAATCTATAGAATTACAAATTTCGAAAAACTGAGATATTATTTTATGCAGCTGAAAGCTTTATTATTATTGTAGTAATAATATTTAGTTGAAACTAATTTTGGTCTATCATATGTGCAAAATTTAGCATCCAAGGTATAAATTTGCAAATTTTATACTAAAGAGAAATACAAAACTTTTATTTTTAAAAATAAGACCCACCTTGATTAATTAAGCATACTGTTGTGTTTTGCAATTAGAGTGTTATTTGATTGATTTAGGATACCTATAGACGGAGATGGCATTTTTAGGAAAGGGATAAAAAGTAGACTTGCAAGTTATGGCTACGGAAATGGGGGTTGAAGATGTTCTTGGTTTGAAAATGGTTGAGTTGAGAGAGGCTATCTTGAATAGTAAATACTTTGACGAAGAGTTTTGTAGAGAATATTTAAACACTATTATAGAGGAACGCAAGAGAAAGGAAGAGATGGAATTGGCTGAGAGAAAAAGAAGAGATGTGGAAATAGCGGAATGGAAGAGACGGACCGATTTCGAGCAGAGGATGAGGGATGTCGAAATGGAGTTCAAACTCCAGAAAAAACTAATCGTCATTTCGCAAGAGCATGCCAAGACATAGAAGTATCGACAGATAGAGACAACATTGGAAACGAAATGAGATTCAATTTTAACAGTGAGACCAGACTCAAGGTTGAACTGGAGGATAGATTCAAGGCTGATGAGGAAGCCACAGCAGTGGGGGGAAGGGCAGAAGATGGGAGAAGAAAGAAGAATGAACGAAAGAATAGCTTTCTAAGAAGAAATGAGATTGAAGAAAGAAAGACGGCTTGTGGAAAAGCAGATGCGACATGTTCAAGAGGAACATAAAATGAGCATAAAAGCAGAAATGCTTACAAGAAGTTCCTGCCCAGGATATGAGATGTATGAAGAAAAGGAAGAAATAACAGTTGATGTGATGAAATATAAAAATGATCTTAATCCCGTAATCCTTAGTAAAGAGCGAATGGACTTTGATGAGGACGAAATTGAAGAAGAAACGCCAAAATTGCCTGAGAGAAAACTCAAAAAATTAAGCAGAATGACAGTTGCCAAATTACAACACGCACCATGCCTCAAGCACCATGGTACTTATACCCCAGCACTGGAGTTTTGGGCGCGAATATTCGCACAATAAAAGTGGAATGAGAAAACTTGCGTGGAAACTGACGGATTTATCAAGCGAGATGATACTGTGAAGATACGACGATCCTCGCGAGAAAATCGAATGATGAGGAAATGAGTTTGACTTAAAGTGAGAACACACGACAACATCAACCGGGACGGGAAGGTTAGGGGTGAAACCCGACCCCTATACTTTAAGAACGTTGACCCAGCGTGGATGAAGAACAGAGTTGTACGTAAATTGAGGAAGAGTGAAATGGAATTTCAGAAACGTTGTTTTAAACGACGTGCCAAACCGAAAGTGACCATTTGGGGAGATAAAGGCCTCACCTCGCTTATACTGGGACCGAGGAAAGAGGAGTAGCAGAGACATAATCATAATGTATCTTTATTCTTATTAATGGGGTTTTTTTTTTTTTTTTGTTAATGTTGTATATGCATATATGGTAATCGTCATATTCAGTTAAAAGTAAAATTTTTGTAGTTTACTTGGAAAACGTCTATTATCGATTGATTTATGTATGAGCTGTTTTGGAGTATAATGTATCCGTATTCTTATTATTGTTGGTTTTGTTAATGTTGTATATACATATATGTCAACTGTAGTATTCATTTAAAGTGGAATTTCCATGGTTTGAAAGGAAACCGTCTATTATTGACTTATTTACGTATTTAGCATGTTTTTCGTTATCAGTGTACTCTTAGAACCAATTCGAGAATGTAATTTGAGAAGCTCGATATTCAAGGTAAGATAGTGCACTCTCTTTAACTAAGGTTTGGACATTATTTGTGTGAGTGTGTGTATGACTAACCTCTTTCTAGTAGCATCTGTTCATTGAAGATGACGCATGTGCTTCCGTTGGTGGGGCATGTAAGATTTGCCTTGCCGTTTTAAAAACTTTATAGGTGACGCGGCCCTCGAATTTGGGGAGAGAAAACGGAAAGAAGGAAAAAATCAACGTCATGGCGAGTGGGGCAAGGGAAAACATAAACAGGATGGCAGAATGAGTGAGATATAGCGAGGACGATGAAGGAGAGAGACCGAAAAATGGCTAAAAAGCGGATGGACGGTGATTTCACGAGGATAGACGAGAGTAGTGCTAATAAATCAAATGTATATAGTTAATTTTTTATGTTGTTTTATTTGTGTGCGAGTTGCTGTAACTCCACAATAAAGCATTTATTGTGCCTTTATTTTCTTTTGGAATCTTCAATCAACGGAAAGAACCTACGATTCTAACTACTTATAAACCCCTATTTATTACGAAAATCAAGCCCACTTTACGTTTGTCGATAATATTCATGGGAAATCTCCATAATCCACATAAAATGATTGTTATTTTTTCAATCCCATAGAAATAATTAAGTTACTCACCCCAAATTTTAAGATAAAATACATATTTATGGGAAATTCTGATTGTTTCAAACTTTGAAAAGCTGAAAATACTTAATCATAACTTCAATATCTTCCTGCTTAAATAATTTAGAAATGCGTATTGGTACCAGGGGCGTAGCTACCGCCGTATCAGCCGTATCAATGATAACCCCCGAGCTACAGGGGCCCCAACATGTTTAAGCAAAAAATCGTAAAATGCTATCAACACTCCCGTTAACAGAGCTACCATTTTCAAAAAAAGGCCCCCAAATAATTTTGATATAAGGCCCGCACAAGACTAGCTACGTCACTGATTGGTACTTACTTTTTACTTGAATAAACGGGTACCTTTTACTTTCAGGTATTATGTACAGTTCACAGCAACAAATCAGTATATTATTGTAACTTGGAATTATCATTGCACAAACATAAATGGCCGCAGAAATAGTGCCATTACGTGTGTCAATGCTGATGTTTGTCGGCGCCTCTCTATAATGGAGCATATGTCTGTTAGTTATTAATTTCCGCGTGTTCGGTGGTAGAGCGGAAGGACAAAAGTAAATTGCTCTAGCACTCGGAAATAAAAATAAATTTCACATAGTATTTCGGGTATTTGTTTTATTTGTATTTTTTACTGGGGTTTATTATTGTATAACTATTTTCAATGTAAGCATCTTTTTCTGTTTATTATTTTCGAAGGGGAACGGGGGCCCCGGGCTGGAGCCCATTTAGCCCATTTGTAGATCTGGCCTTGATAATACATACTATCCTTAACCACTCCTAAAAACTCCTCTACGTTTTCACATCCAAGTAAAAAATAATTTCTATCCACATTGTCATCCCTGAACGAGTTCCTAACCAATAACAATAAAGATTCACTTAACTGAAGCTGGAAGCTTTGATTCACAACCAGGCTGATTTCAAATCTAATCCGCGAGTTTTTATCCAACCCGCCAAAAAAGTCTAACGACAAATAATCAAAGTCAATCTTAACACAACCGCAAAAAATTTCCTTACATTACATTCTCACCAATCTACCTTCATAGCACTTTAACTATCATACGTAATCTGCATGTGGGCCGGTTTCTTCACTAGCTGTGGCTCTCAAAACAATCTATACAATGGATTTCCCTGCAGGTTATTTGAAAAACGTTAATTATGTTCCTCCATCAACATCAGAATGTAGTTCATTTTCAATTATTCATTGCTGATTCGTTTGATGGAGCCCGGCGTTATCGGATCGACTCCTGTCCTATCAAAGAGCTGATGGCGAGGCTCAAAATCCTCCCATTGGTGAAGAAGTGAAGCTGGTCTCTTGCGAGTGGCTCAAAGTGTTGTCGGTAATCCTCATGTTACTCATTTGTTACGTCAACTTAAAAATTTTAAAATCAAGTGACTAGTTCCATAAGAGCTCGTTTTAGAGCAATCTAGAACAGGGGTTCGGCAGCCTATGGCATACGTGCTACATGTGGCATGCGTTAATATTCTCGGTGGCACTCTGCGTTACTCAACACATTTGTCAATTTTTGAGTGAATGGATGTTGATAAATTTGTAATGACACACATCTTCAGAAGCATTAACGTTTATGGAATTACGAAATAATCTGAAAGATAACTCTAAAGATAAATATACAGCTATTTTGCAGATTATTATTATTGCATCTAATCTGCTTTCCGCGTTTGGTTCTACATATCTATCGGAACAATTCCTTCCTTATATGATAAATATTTCGAGTCTGCGAAAAAATATCGTTTTCTGACCGAATGCTCAAAATCGTGTCAAATTAAAAGTCACAAATTATATTCCTGATTTTGCGATATGAAAGTAGAGTGGTGCAATCTGTAGGTTCGCATTAAATTTTTTATTTAACTATGATGAAGGGAAATACATATATTCTATGTTGCCTATTTCTTATTTCATAAAATATGTTTAAAAATACATAATATATGTACAGTTTTAATCTTTTTATATTTGTTGAAGAAATAGTTATAATTCATGCTGTTTATTTTTATGTTAGTAGATACCTTTAAAAGAGGCAAAATTAATGTAAAATGAATTTGTAAATCTAAATTATCGACCTCTATTTTCTAACTCTGTGTGCATTATCGCGGGAAACGAATTGTTTACAAATGTCCCACTGTGGGGCACGCTTAATCCTATTAGTAGATTGGTTTGGCAAGCCACAGCTAAGAGAATTCCTGACCTACAGCATATACTAAAAAACACCGTAAATAACAATAAAGAACAAATAAGAGGGAGCTCCAAAAGTAAGTTTCGTCAATTTTTATTTTACTCAGAAAATTTAGTGACGAAAAAATTACATCATAGCATCATGAACAAGACACCTTGCACTAAAGTTGACATAGTCTCCACCGACATTGAGACGTTTGTCGTAGCATGTCATCAGTCGGTAGAGTAGCATGTGTGTTTCAGTTTGAAAACTCGTTGTCCTTGATGGAAGGTCACATACTTTCCTCCACCTCAACACTAACATGTGCGAAATTTTTCCTCAATGGCACTCCACGTCATTAAGATGTCCTTGGGCGATGTGGTGCTCTTATGTCTCATGACCTGTGAGAATTCTGAATAGGAACTCATTTCTTTCGCTTTCTGTCTCTTACTTTTCTGTTACCCAAAACGTCATGGATCACGTGAGCACCAGAAATCTGCTTCTTGCACTCTATCAATGTTGCTTTCATTTATGGATGTAGAGCAGGGGTGTCCAACACACCGCCCGCGGAGTGCATGTGATCCGCCAGTACGTAAGTTGCGGCCCACCGACTCTTGTTAAAAAAATTTTAAACATCAGGTTTTTAAAGATTTTTCATTTTGAAATTTATTTGAGAGGAAATTTATGTATATATATGTAATCCAATATAAAAAAATTTCAATATATAATTATATACATATACCTACGCATACATATAAATTTATACATATTTATACATATATACAAATATATAAACAAAAATATAAAAATAAACAGATAGTTATATACCTAACTAAAATTAGAAAGAAGGCACATAGTATAATGACAAACTCCTGGCCTTAGGAACCAGGATTGCAGGTTTAAACAAGTTTTGCGGCCAGCCAACCTTCACCTGTAATTTGTCATACTATGTACCAAGAGGAAAGGAAAGAATTATATATGTAGAATTTAAATATTAAAAAATCCTTAAACTAAATAACATAGGAACAAAAACATAACCTACCAATTAGGAGTGTAAACGATGGCCAAGAGTGCAGTAACGTGTTCCCGCCAAATACGAGGGGTGAGAGCAGAACCGCATAAAATTAATTGCGATACGATAATAAGAAATATATATATATATATCTATATATATATAGGGTGTTTCAGCTAAGATGTTACAAACTTCTAGGAGAGGTAGGGGACAACAAGACGACTCGAAGTATATAGGCAATGCTGGGTCGGAAATGCTTTCCTAAGGCTCCCAGGCGCCGACAAAATTTAGGGTGCAAAACTTCAACTGGTCTTAAAAACGGGAAAAATTGTCGAAACGCTTTGGATTTTGGTCAGAATTATTGTTATTATTTATTATTTCATAAAAAAAATTCTGAGCAATATTGCTGCTAAAACATCGCTAGAGGGCGCATTAGACTTTGGAACGCTAGGGAAAAAATTTCAATATTTTTTAAAGTTTTTTTATGGCTTTCATAAGTTGAAAGTTTAACTTGAATTTTGATACCAGATTTGGTATCCTCCGGGGAAAATTGATGTAAAAAATCGAACATTGTTCAGGGCACTTAAAGCACAAACGGTGCTAAAAAACGAGCAAAATGTTGGATTTCGGTGCGGTTTGCGCGAAAAGCATTCCCTTGCTGACTAATTTGTTCAAAACAAATTTTGACATTGTTGCCAAATTTAAAACCAGAGGTGCTTCAGACAAGTAAAAAGGCATTTCTGACCGACCTTTCCTATGTGATTCCGAGTCATCTAGGTGTACTCTTCCACCAACGAGGTAGAGTACACCTAGACGACTCGGAATAACATAAGAAAGGTGGTCCGGAAATGCCTTTCTGAAGCAGTAAGACCATCAAAAGCCTGATACGTAGCCCAGGAATTGCAAGTGTCGTGGCAGTGAATAAAGCGAGCAGGGTTTTTGGCGAAAATTTTAGCGAGAGAGTGTTAAAGGCAGAATATGCAAATTTCACCGTCGAGAGTTGAATTAGCCGCTAGAGGGACAGAACGATAAGAAGGAGTCCGCTGGAAGGAAGCTTTATTTCCATCGCACACAGACTGGCTGTACGATGGCAGAGTACACGAACGCAGAGAAAGCAGATATGATTCTGGCGTACGGGGCCACAGATTGCAATGGTCGAGCCGCTCAGAGGTTGTACGTCGAAAGGCATCCTGTCAGGTGGACTCCTGCTCATACCATGTTTGCTCGCCTACACCAGCAATTATGTGAGACTGGTTCATTCCAGAAGGCAGCACGTAATCGAGATCGGACGGCACGTACCGAATTGAGCGAAGAAATTGTACTAGATATGGTAGAGACCACTCCCAGTTTAAGTACACGAGGTATCGCTAATGAAATCGGGATTTCATACAGTAGCGTTTGGAGGATTCTCGATGATAGTGCCCTGCATCCATTTCACTACCAGCGCGTCCAGTCACTAAAAGAATGTGACTTTGCACCTCGTCAGGCCTTTTCACAGTGGTACTTGCAGCAACGAATTGCAAATCCCTTTTTTGCAGCCTCCGTGTTGTACACAGATGAGGCGTCTTTTTCGAGAGAGGGTATTTTCAACACCCATAACAGCGACTCGTGGGCAGCAGCGAACCCACATGTAACACGTACTCGGGCTGCACAGGATCGTTTCCTGGTTAACGTATGGGCTGGCATTCTAGGGGATCATCTAATAGGACCCTACATTCTGCCTGATCGCCTGACTGGTCCACGCTACCCGATATTCTTGGAACAAGTTTTGCCAGAGTTATTGGACAGCGCACACGTTACCGCTGCTACTCGTACTTCCATGTGGTTCCAGCAAGATGGAGCCCCCGCACATTTCAGTATTTCTGTTCGGAATCACTTGGATGCAACATGTGGTGAACGATGGATTGGCCGTGGAGGTCCAGTGCATTGGCCTCCCCGATCGCCAGACCTTTCCTGTCTGGATTATTTCTTCTGGGGGCAAATGAAATCCTTGGTGTACGAAACACCCGTAAACAGCGCCGAGGAACTTGTAGCACGCATCAGTGCAGCAGCCGGGGAAATACGAAACACTCCAGAAATGTTATCGAATGTTCGACGCTCCATGAAGTGAAGATGTGAAGCCTGCATCACATGCGGCGGGCGTCAGTTCGAACACCTCCTTTGACAGCAGTTTTTCCTTCTTTTCTTTACTTTTTCTTTTATGATTATGCATAGCAGTTAGTAAATAGCTTTTTTTAGTCTTTCCTTGTGTGTGTGTTTTACTTCTTGTGATTAGGTACTTGTGTTTTTTACCCTCTTTTACTAAAATTTTTTGCTATAAAATTACTTTTTTGCAACACAGACCAACTCGAATCTCATTTAGGAGGAAAAATTGCTAGTAATTATTCGGCTTACACCCAACCACAAAATTATCCAAATGAGTTTCCAAGTTGCAATGTCTGAAAGCGCCCTCTGGCTTTGATTAATGGCTACCAAGTCAAAATTTATTTTGAACAAATTAGTCAGTAACGGAATGCTTTTCGCGCAAATCGCACCGAAATCCAACATTTTGCTCGTTTTTTAGCACCGTTTGTGCTTTAAGTGCCCTGAACAATGTTCGATTTTTTACATTAATTTTCCCCGGAGGATACCAAATCTGGTATCAAAATTCAAGTTAAACTTTCAACTTATGAAAGCCATAAAAAAACTTAAAAAAATATTGAAAATTTTTTTCCCTAGCGTTCCAAAGTCTAAAGCGCCCTCTAGCGATGTTTTAGCAGCAATATTGCTCAGAATTTTTTTTATGAAATAATAAATAATAACAATAATTTTGACCAAAACCCAAAGCGTTTCGAGAATTTTTCCCGTTTTTAAGACCAGTTGAAGTTTTGCACCCTAAATTTTGTCGGCGCGTGGAGCCTTAGGAAAGCATTTCCGACCCAGCATTGCCTATATACTTCGAGTCGTCTTGTTGTCCCCTACCTCTCCTAGAAGTTTGTAACATCTTAGCTGAAACACCCTGTATATATATATATATACTTTTAAAAAATCATAAAAATAATAATCATATAAAAAGTAGCGTAAAATATAAAAGAAACTCAAAAAATATATATTTTAAAAATTTAATAAGCATGTGGCATCATCTATTTAATAATTGTAGAATAAATTAGATAGTGTCTAACTTTAAAAAATCATTACAAAACATAATAACAGTAAATAATTACAGTAATACAAATTGTATCATAAAAACCATTATAAATATAATTACAAAGAAAGTTAGCAGGATATCCATGTTCAATACAGTGATTAAATTTTTTTTTAAGATTTAAAAAATATTAGCTTTATCGCTAACTAATACTTTATTGCGATAAATATAGTCAAAAATAATATTTCTATATATAGATATTGATAAATTAGAATTCCAGTAAGGCACTTTGATGATATTAAAATTAAAGGCATCTCTTTTATCATAAATATTAGTATGTAGTTTCAAATCCTTAATATACAGTGATACATCTAGGTAATTTGTTTTGATTGGATTATTATTAATTTTAACTAAGTTTAAGTAAGACGGATAAAAATTAATAATGGGATTTAAATTATCATTTTTACCAAAAATAATTAAATCATCAATATATCTAAAAATGTAGTAGTCATTAATAACATAATTATATTCATAAAAATGTAAATAAAGATTAGCCAAACTATTACTAGCTGAGCCCCTTTGTGGGAGTCCTTTCTCTTGTTTATATAAAGAACCATTAAAATTGATGTAATTTTCTTTTAATACAAAATCTATGAGAGTTTTAAATTTGTTAAAGTTAATATTAAGGTTATACATACTGTGGTTTTCTAAAATTACTTTAATAATATCATATAAATCAATGGAATTGAAAAGATCTTCAAAGTCATAACTTTGAACTGAATAAATATTTCTCTCTATTATTAAAAAAATCTATAATCTCTTTACTATTTTTAATTATAGCTTTATTACATTGCTGATTAATAAAGTTTTGTATAATATTATGAAGTAATTTGCCTGCAGTAGTAATATATGTTCTAAAACCATTTGTCACAGTTCTAAATTTAACCGGACTTTTATGGAATTCTGGAGTTAAAAAAATATATGGATACTTAATTTTAGGAATACAATAACCTAATTTTTTATAAATAGCAATAATACGATTACTAATTTCATTATGTGACAAATCTATTTTTTTAAGAGATTCATTATTTAAAAAGTGTTCATTAAGAATATTATAGTAAAAATACTTACAAATCACAGCATATAGTTACCAGGTACTTTATCAATGTAAACTATGATAAAATTCTTTTGCAATTCATAAATTTTCTGTTTTATATCTTTAAAAGTAGTTTCATATTGAGAATGGTAACTAAAATTCATAAGGTCTTTTAAAATATTGTACTTATACTCATCAAATGCCTCAATAGGTAGTCCAAATTTAATTGCAGATTTTGTAATAAAATTACCTATATCTTTAATAATTTGTTTTTTAACAGTATTGTTGTTATTAGAAACATTTAATCTAAAACTAGTGCCTTTACTCATTATATCTTTTAAAATATTATCATTGATTATGTCTAAGTTGCCAGTAACTACATGTTTATGATGACCATCAATAAAATCATTATAGTTTTTACATATACAGTCTTCTACATTAATAGAGGGCGAACTATTGTTGTAATTAAAGATAAATCTGCCCATCGTTTTGTTATATTTAAAAGCTTTCTTTACAACCACCTTTCTAACCGGAAAAAGTGACAAATGTCTATTAAACACATTAGAAAAGTTAATTACGTCAAAAGTTTTTTTCATGAGTAATAAAGTGCAGTACTATGTAATAGGTTCATTAATTTTCTCAACATTAATATTGAATTTATTAACTAGATAGTTAAGAATGTCTTTAATAATGTGTACTGCATGACAAACTTTTAAGGAATCATTATTTAAGGTTTCATATAACAATGCAATTTCATGTTTATTAAGACGAAACATGAAGTATTTGATCTTTTTGATATTAAAGTTTTTTTCAAAATCATCAATAAGAACTCTAATATTGTCATTTAATGAATTTTTATCTCTATTTTTCCTTTTAGTTCTATTACTTCTAGATTTTCTTCTAGAATTATTGTTTAATTTATTGGCATTATAAAAAAATTCTTTATTATTATTCTGTAACATTATTTGCAAAGTATTTTTAGCAAAATACAAAACATTAAGGCCATATGGATAGATTGTATTAAAACTCCTAATAAAGTGATTTTCCCACCATAATCTGTGCCTAGTAATTGGAGTAATTTTAATGATAGACAGTTCAACATTTTTGAAATCATGCAAAGGAAAGTGTCTGAGTTCAATTTTATTAGAATTATTGGAATTATTAAAGAATTTAACATCATGTCTACGCGGATTAATCCTTAAGTGGCCGTGGGTAGCCTAGTGGTTAGAGCATCGGACTCCAGACCGGAAGGCCTGGGTTCGATGCTCGATGTCACCAAATACCCTCCGAGTGCACACGGAGTACGTGCTCGTTAAATCAGTGGGTCCGTAGTCTTGTGGGCTTATTCACTAGCGCAGGAACTGGAGAATATTTCCCTCCCCTTCAGTTCACTTGCAGAAATTGTGGAGGTGGAGATAGAGGTCGTGTCGCCATCTATCGTCCCTTCGGGGAAGTTTCTCTGAGCTTAAATCGCACTGTCACCTGTATGGTGCTCAACGCCAACGACAGGCGTACCTCTTGCCCATGCCACGATGAATTTCGTGGGCCTCGCTCTGACTACGTCAGACAGGTGGCATTAGCCACAACAACAACAACAACAATCCTTAAGTTAATAGTATTGGAGATATGTCCAATATATTTATATTGACATACTTTACAATTTAAAAGATAAATACAATTAAAAGTTTTACAAAGGTTAAATTTAGAGTCACAATCATATTGATCCATATTTAACATAGTACATGTCTTACATCTACTATCTCTACATTTATTGAATTTTAACTTAAGACTATTATAAGATTTAGTGTTATCAAAATTATAAGAAGATAAATTATCAATAATTCCATGTATAGCAGGACTCTTAATGTAACATTTATTAATATTTTGAGAAATGTGATTACTAGAATCTAACAAGTTTTGTTTATAATGATTATGATGGCCATTAATGAATTTTTTGTTCCAAAAAATTCTAGTCTTGAATATTTTAATATTAGAATTACTATTACAAATATTTCATTCTTTAACAGAACTCAGATCCTTTCCAAAATTGTTATTGGAGAAAGAGGGAGAGTTATAAAATTCCCTCATCCTAATAACTAACAAGTCAAAATAGATAGATATTTCTGTAAAATACAGAAGTAGATACCCAGTCAAAAGAGAGTGTACCAAAGCAAAACAGAAACAAGTTAATTTATAAAAACAAACTTGAAAGTAAGCTCTTAAAAGTAAGGTCAAAATAGATTGAGATTTCTGTAAAAAATCCAGAAATTGATACCCAGTCAAAAGAGAGGGTGCCAAAGCAAAACAGAAGCAAGTTAATTTATAAAAAACAAACTTGAAAGTAAGCTCATAAGAGTAAAGTCAAAATAAATAGAGATTTCTGTAATTAATCCAGAAATTTATACCAAGTCAAAAGAGAGTGTGCAAAAGCAAAACAGAAACAAGTTAATTTTTTTAAAAACTAACTTGAAGTTAAGCTCTTAAAAGTAAGAGACAGCTATGCTCAAAACTAAAACCAAAGCTAAGAAAAGGCTCAAAAGACAGACATCCACCACACAAAAAAACAACAGAAGGGGTAATGTTATAACGATGCTGTACTTACCTAATCAGTACACAACCGAGCAAAGATCAGCTATAAACTAACCTAATTGCCAGTCGCTAATACAAATTGTACCAAAATCATAAAGTAGATAAATGTTAAGGAAAAATGAGTGCATTGTGCTAAGTAGACATAACCATCAATACCTCAAAATACCAAAAATTAATACAAACAAATATGTATTACATGATAGAACATATTACATAAATAAAAATGATAATATAAAAAATTATAAAAATATATATAAGTAAAAAATAAAGCTAAAAAACTAGAATATACTAAAAAAAGAATAAAAATATATATAAGTAAAAATTAATGCACTAAAAACCATAAAAATACAAAAAGAATAAAAAGAAGTAAAACAATTCTAGAATATGAAATCAAAGAGTTAAAAAACATTGATATAATAGAAAAGTAAAAGAGTATATATAATAGCCAAAATTAGAATTTGCCTCTTACCTGTTCTTGTTTTAAAATAAATCCTTTTTGACAATAGAAATGTCGTATGGATGGTACATGGTTCTCTGTGTGTGCTACTTTCATTTCTGTTTGGAATGCCCAAAAAGCAAGAGGCAGTCAGAGATGTTTTTTAAAGTTTAAGAAAAATTATTCCGGACGGTTAAGATAAAGGTCAACGTATACTTAATCGTTTGCGAATGACAGCACTATCAAATTTTAACAATGAGTAACGAAAGATCAATTCAAAAGGAACACCGTAATTTTCAAGAAAATGGCAATTGTAATATTTTAAACATTATTTGTGATCATTGCATTATTATATTATACAAATTATTATATTATCTATGTCTGTATACATGAAAAATAATGAAAACAACAACAATAATTCATTCTGTTTTAAGTAATAATTTATTCTGTTTTTAAGTAATAATGAATAAATAAATAATAACAATCCCCTTTTTTGGTAGCTAAAACTGCATTTTGCAAAATTTAGCAAAGAACCTTATTTCTTCTTTCTTTTCCTCAGTCAGAAGAGGAGCAAGAAATGATTTCTATAAGGATAACTTTTCCAATAAAAATGACATTCCCTTGATCTTACTAAAAGTATTTCATTCCTTCAAACGATCCATACAAAGTATTTTTGAAAAGTCATTTCAAAAGATCACTGAAGGGAAGTACAAAAAAAAAATAGGAAAAATGTTTTGCACTATTATATCAGATATTCAAATATTTGGGAATTTCTTAAGAATTATGGGAATTAAGTAGTTCTCTTCCAAATTTATTCATCATTTAAAAAAGGAATCAAATCCTGTACCAAAAATACATTTATATAAACCAATTCGTTTTAAATTGCAATCTGTTTTATTCATTCTTGAGAAGGAATTTCCCCAATTGGAAATTATTGCGGCTTGAAGTTTTTGCTGCCGTCGATTCCGGGAGAAGAACAGGCTTTCTGGGAGAATGAAAGGGCGGAGTAATTTTTCTTTCTATGTAACAGCAAAATAAAACGACGTCCATTTTTTTTTATAAAATAACCCTTTTATACTGTATTTTTTCTGCAAACTCTCAAATGTTGGGAAATTTTTAAGGGGAAGTTTAAGAGAAAGGGAAGAAAAGAGAACACTTTCAATGAAAGTGAAGGAAAATCCAATTTTCAGAGCCTAAACGAATTGCGGAAGTTTTCTATGGAATCGATTTGAAAGAAGAAATGCTTTTGCGCCTCTCACCATCACAGTGTATGAAAATAGAATCCTCGGTGGCTCAATATTAATTTACAGACACAAGACCGTAATATAAGTGCAATCCATGGTCATTCAAATTAGAGAGGCCATGTTCTTTTATTTCCAATGATACCGAGCATTTTATCCTTTCATTCAAAACGCGCTACAGTTCCTTTTCACAGTTTTCATTCATTGCTGTGCGCTACAGAGGTGATAAGAATACAGCTGTGACGAAGAAAACAGCGAGATGCTTGAAAACACATTTTTGTGTCTTCCTCTGAGACGCTCCTTCTATACTCTCAGCAAGCTATCAGAATAGAATATGGGTTCAATTTTTTTACGGTTACTAAAGACCCATCTAGTCGAGGACGCATTCAATCTATTGAGGTTTTGATGTGATCTGGAAATTAAGAGAGAGGATTCTCTCTCTTCTACATCAAGTACCATCCTCGTTGTTTGTCCGTTGCTTAGAATGATAACTTTTTGCACCAGGGCTCACTCTAGCTGTGTACAACCCGAGCACTTCTTTAGGCATTTTCATTATGAATTTCAGATTTGATTTACATCTTTTACTAACATAACACTCTAAGAGCAACGTGTGAACTGACGTCATGATCTTGAATCTAGGCTAAGTGACGAAGACGACATCTGAAGCTATGATATGAAAGTTTGGAAAGTCTCCTAGTTTCCACACCACGCCAAAACGAGAACATGGAACCTCGATACATTTAACATGCATAAAAACCTCTACAATAGCACGACTTCATGATCATGATAATTTGTTTTGTGAAAAAATCAACTGTGTGCTAAACTGTATATATCTAGTGTTATATCTAAATTGTGTAATGTTTGTATCTATAATGTTTCTGTAAAACTCTAAAACTATTTACAATTCTATGAATAAGACAACAATTATACATATATATATATATATATATATATATATATATATATATATATATATATATATATATATATATATATATATATATATATATATATATATATATGTAGTCTAATTCTCTACAAACGAGACATGAACATCCATCAATCATAATAGAAAAACACAGAAACAGTAAGAAAACCACACAGTGAAAAATGGATGTTGCAGTATTGTAAACACTGCTGACTTAGAAAAGATAATACATATAACCTATACTAATAAAAGAGGATATAAGCGTGTGTGTTTCACCTCTACCACCCAAACTAAGCAACCCAGAAGTATAAAATTTGGCACATAATTATTCTAGGTCCTAATGATGTGCACTTCGAAGATTTTTTTTCGAAATTAGTCTTAGATTTCTTAAAAATAAATTTTTAAGTGATTTTCCCTTTTTTTTTTTAACAATTGGAATTTAGTTTTTTTCGTTTGGCAATACAGTGTACTTGCTTGAGAATTATTTGTGCTCGAAAATTTCAATTGCCAGCTGTTAGTTGTAACATTTTTTTACAGCATTATAATATGCTATATAATTTTCTTTTTGAGTTAAAAAAAAATTTTTTTTTTGATTTATGTATTTTAAGTATTTGTAACAGAGTTTACTTTAAAACAGTATTACAGTTGGAAGATGCATCACTCTTCAAGCTAAGCCTACTTTTTATTTTTTCAATAATTAAATCAGATTAGTTTGATATACATTTTTATTTCGCGTATTGATCTAATTTTGTCATTTCTTTTTCAGCTTAAAAATTTCTTACTTATTTTTTGTATAGTGACAATGGTATTCATGTTTTAATTTCTATTTTGGTTAAAGGCCGCGTATAACGTTTATTCTTTTTTCATATTTATAGTTGATTTTTGTGTATTGTTTCTGGTTTTAAGATTTAATTAGGTTATCCTTTTAAAAATAAAAAATGTGAAATTTTTGAAAGCAACATTAAAGTTATCAGACATTCTTAACCTGGAAAATAAATGAGACAACTTACAGTCTAAAACTCGAAACAGTACGGAAGTATCAAATGTATACATATAAAGTTTTAAAATGAAAAAAGAATTATAAACGTGACACAGCCTTAAACCTAAATCAGATATTTAAACTGAAAAAGGAACCACAAAATTGAATCTAAACCAAGAAATGGTTCGGAATAATCAAATAAAATGTAAGCAAAACAGAAATGTATATTAAACTAATTTAATTCAGTTATTGAAAAAATATAAAATACGCTTATAAATGGCAGACCAATGCCTCTTCCAACCAGAAAAATACATAAATCAAAAAACTTATAACGAAAAATGTTATAACAGATTATTGCTGAAATAAAATTGCTTTTTACAAGAATTCATTTACGCAGTAAAAAAAGAAATTACCGTTTGTTTTCATGAGCGAAATTTGGAAATTTTCACTTAAAAACTCAGTTGAATTAGCGATGTCGACCGAAGTGAATCGGGTTTTCTTCATTGAGCATATTTTATCCTTTTCCGGAATTTCAAACAAAAGTGATGAAACTGCTGATATGTCACTCCTGCATAAGTGTGTAAAAATTAATGTTTCAAACTGTTTTTTGATTGATTGTTACATATTTTATTATAAATATATTCATTTAAGGTTGTATTTAGTCGTTTCTTAATTCTTTGTGGCAGAATTATAATTGTTTTTCTAAAAAATTGTCTTATAAAAAGTGCTTTTTCTAATTTTTTTTTTTTTTTTTTAGTTTGGTAACACGCTTTTGTTAACAGTTGATTTAGCGATGTCGACCGAAGTGAATCGTGTTTTCTTAGTTAAGCGTATTTTTTTCCTTTTCCGGAATTTCAAACGAAAGTGATGAAACTTTGTTTAATTCATTAATGCTAATTGACTTTCAGAAATGAAAATATTATAAGTTTTTGCCACTTATGGGCGATACCAAAGTTTTCTCAATGTTTTGTATTGTGTGTGTTCGGGATACACTTTCATATTGAATCAGCAAATTTTGTTTTTAAAAATAGCTGAGATTTTAAATAATAATAGAATCTTTTTTCTGCAAGGTTGTTTTTTTTTATTTTAATGCTCATTAAACTTATGTATCTTTTACTTTTGTGCATGATTATTTCTGATATACTAATGTGGTTTATAGTACTTCATGTTGATTGTGTAACAGAACCCTTCTTGCAAGGCCTAACTTAATTCCTGTACACTCTCTCTCTCTCTCTCTCTCTCTGGCTACTTTTAAAGATATTTTCATACCATCTGATATTTTTTTCATTTGATATTCATGATTTGTCATAGCTTTGCTAATAGCATCAAGAAGGCATGTGGGCACTCTCTCTTTAAACCTTTAAGCCAGTGTTTCTCAAACTGTGGGGTGCGCCCCCCTGGGGGGCGCGATAACCTTACGAGGAGGGCGCGAGCATATCGAAAATAAAAGATTTAAAAAATAATTAATTTACTGGAATGAATTAAAACAAAATGCTTTCAGACATAATAAAAAATGCATTTACTCTGATGTAATTTATAGGCGCGCGCGCGATATTAAGTCATCAAAAATAAAAACTTCTTCAATACCTAATTAGCTATCTTTGATCCTATAACCAAACAAAAAAACTTTTATTTGATTTGCTGTAATCCCATGATGAGAGATTTTTTTATTACGCTTCCTTTTTAATCCTAACATACTACTCATTCAGAGAAAAAACAGATCCCGGACCCAGAATCGAAAAAATTTAGGAACATAAAAAATTCATCACTGTCATTATTTTTGAAATACTGCACATTATAGCTGTAATCGGTTTGACCTTCTAAGTTATTGGTACAGTTAGTTATGACCCCTCTCTTATGTGTTTGTTTCTCATTTAGGGAAGTTGTAAGTAATGTATTTCTCTGTTACGCTTTTTTCCATGAAAAGAGTTTTATGACATTTGGAAAACCACGGAGAGTATTTAAGAGTATTCTAAAATACATAAAGCACAACGAAAAACGTTTTACAATTTTTTTTTTTTTATTAATAATATATATATTATCATAATGAATACACTTTTTACCCGGAAGTGGTCACGCGTGACTCATAGATTACAAAACCGTTAATTCTGGCAAAACTGTTTGTTACCAAAGAAAAATTGAAAAGTCCTTGAAAGTAGGTAATTATATTTTCTCATAATTAAATTATTCACTGGAATTACGATTTTTATTGTGCACTATAAAAATAATTATATAAAAAAAAGGATTGGGGTGACTCAATAACCCCGCTGGACCATTAGTATAGATATGCGCGCCTGCTGCAGGGTTAAAACATGTTGAAGACTTTTCGCTTTAAATATTAAAAATAATACAATTATTCTTCATCTGAATTTTATATTATTGTTCATTATTCAACATCAATTCTAAATGATAATTCTGTAAGGCTTAAAATTATAGTTCGCTTTAAACTAATTATATTTTGAGAAATCATTTAAAAAAATCATTTTACAATTTTGTAAACATTGTCGCGCACTTGGCTTTACTCTCCTTACAAAATTCAGCGATTATTTCAATAATGTTTTATTTTCTTATAAATGAACTCTTGCAAGCGGGTACTTCAGCCGGTATACTTTTAATGTATGAGTGCTCCATAGTAGTTTATAACTAATTAATTAATACTAAATTAGGAACAAGTTTAATAAGTATTAACGACTTCCATGGGCTTGTCTTGCAAAGCAAAGTTTTTATAAGGAATGCTTATGATTAGAAATTGACCCTCTAAGTTCTTTTTTTATATTTAGCAGATATCTATATTTTGTCTTCTAAGCATCCACCGCATTTTGCAATATGTTCAATTTAAGAATTAGAGAAAGGAAAAATAACACACATAATAATTATCCTATTATTTTATTTATTTATTACTCAAAAGTAGTATACAAAATTTAATACTTATGTTACTAATTTGTATGGTTTATAATTAAGATCACCTATTGTGGCTTTAGCATCAAAATTCATTATTATTGCATTCAGTACATTATTAATGTATAAGGGGGGCGCGATAAAAATTGCGATCGAAAAGGGGGGCGCCAGTATTGAAAGTTTGAGAAGCACTGCCTTTAAGCTGTATTTGAAAAATTTTTGTTTCCATTTTGGTTACTAACTTTATGTTTACTTTTAAAGAATCGACTTTGCAAAAAATCTGTACAAATTTTGGTACTTAACAGTTGTAAGGACCTCAGGTTTGCAATTCTTGCAAAACTGAACTTAGTGGTACAAGTTAGAATTTTAGACATTTACCTATTAGTGTCACCACAGCCATATTCGCACCTTGCAAATTTCTCCTTGATACCAAGACAACAAAAATGTTTACGTGTTTTATATGGAAAGAAAGATATAAAATTTTGGTTGGAAATAGCACGATTCACACACACGTGGTGCCAATTTGACTGCAGTGGCGCTAATACGTAAGTCATTTATTCGAGGTATTATTCCAAGGTATAGAAAAAAATAGTATACTTCTATATAGAACAAGGATGGCGAACCTTTTTTAGACGTGGGTCAAATTTTGTTCATATTTTTTTTAGTACTAGCTCGTGGGTCACTAATGCCTATTTGCCGCAGAGTTAAGTTTAAAAAATTTTAACTGAATATTTTTAAAAAACTAAACATCTTTAAAATTCAATTGACTTAACGGGTAAAACTGGACGTGATTTGAGGATTTAAAATTTTTTAGTTGAGTTAAAAATTCCTAAGTGTGTGATGGATGTCCTCTCACATCCTTGTTCGAGAGTTAGAATGAAGATCAGTTATAATCAAAACAATATAATTTATTAAAAAGTCTCAACAACCCAGGTTAGGAAATGCACCTATAAATAAGTATTGGAGCAAACGCAAGGTATACGAGATAACATTTAATTATGAATTGAGTCAATTATTTTTGGAACGTCTTGGCAATACATGTTCCAACTAACGCCAGATTTTATGGTGTGAAAAATTTTCTAATTTTTTTTTCTTTTAGAAACTAATTGTGACTTCATTGTTTAACATTCCTTCTGAATATCTGTTCTTCATGAAGGTTTCAGCTAATTGTAGACATACATATGCATTATATACCTTTTTTACACATAAATACATTGCTATAATATTTTCTGTCGTTGAAAATAAAGATTTTTGCTATTATTCCTTCATGGGCAAATTCAATGTTCTTCATTGAAGAAAAATATTGCTTTAACAGAAAGAAAATGACACTAAATTCAGACTTATTGCTATTGACAGATTGGTAATAGTGTGAATCATGCTTTTTTTATATGTCGCTGCTTATGGCCTTATGATCTCTATGACCGATAAGATCTCATCTTTGTTTTAAATGTTCAGCAAATAGCTATGATGAGGTGGACTTTTGGATTTCTTTAAATTCAATGTTAACCAGATTTTTTATCATGACTTAACTTTGCTTTTGATAATCTTGCAATATATAAATCTATAATTTGGGATCAATAAAGTGTTTGCAGAAAAAATGTGCACCTTGAAAAGATTTTCTCATATCTCCTTTTCAATTTCTTTAATATTTAGTATTGATGTGATTTTATATCCAATAGTTTAATGTTCCTTCTGATAACTCATGTAGTTTTTTTAAATTCATATACATATTTTATATTTTATCATACTGCTCATATATGATATATATATTTCAATTATCACTATAGTTATTTATGATTGTATGTACTCATTTGTTTGTAATAGAATTACAACTGCTATTAGAAATATTGCAAAAAAGTATTGTTTGAATAATTAATTTTTTAGCAACATGTTTTATTGTTTGCGTCATTCAGTACTATTATTGATTTTAAATTATTTCAACGAGGACCCAATTTTTAGATTTTTATATACTATTATACATATTTATAGAAAAAAATTATAATTAATATAATAAGAATAATATATATCTTATATATTGGTTTAATTATTTTACAATTTTTTTTAAATATTTAAGAAGTTTTTATCAATAAACAAGATTTTTTTACAGCCATTTTTTTATGCAAACGGTATGTCACAACTAATTGCTCAATGAACATTTTGATATGTATAATTGATTTTTTTTTATTTCAAAACCTATAAGAAGGAAATTGTTATGTAACGATTGATTGAGAAAATAAAAATACGAGACCTCTTTTATTTTTTCAAGCTCTAAGAAAATAATTATTGTTAAAATAATGCCTATGTTAGTTTTCTATAATATACTTTTTTTCGTCAGATATTTACTAAATTCAGAGGAATGAAAAACTATAAAATTATAATAAAATACTAAAATATTTTAATCAGACAGTATTCTTTTATTTTTAATGTTTTTAGTGAATGTAAACAGATATATAGGCATTTTCCATTACATATATGTATAGTGTTTTTTTACACGTACATATGTTTAATCAAACAATCAGAAAAAAAAATCATTTCAATAGGTATATGTAATTAAGCCGGGCTATAGAGAGATAAAAGAAACGTGTCTGACATTGGAAAGATGTGGAAGAAATTTCGAAAGGGGAATTGTAAGGACGTTAATATAGATATCATACACACACAACTGAAAGGAGAAAGGGAATTTCCATGACAATATGTTATGCATTCAAAAATGTTCGTGCAACGCAGGGGGTAAATGAAGGGGAAATAAACCCGTCACACGGTGAAAAGAAGTGAAAAAATTCCGAAAAAAGGAATTTAATGTCATTATTATAGCAATCGCACATCGTACGCGTACACACCAGCATAAAAGTGCTGACGTCATGAAGGAAAGAGGAAATTAACGTGGAAATTAAATTATACACTCGGTAAAAGCCCGTGCAATGCCGGGCTAAGCAGAGGGGAAAGAAACAAAAAGATCAAAGTAATTTCAAAAAAGAATAAAGGAAGAGCTGATTTTGTGAAGGGAAAATTTACAAAAGTAGAGAAAACCCGTGCAACGCTGGACCATGCAGCTAGGAATTTATATAAAAGTGAGATTGAGAACATGTTTTGTGGCCAGCCAACCTTCCCCATTTATGTTAACAATACTGAGCAAACACCTATTGAAACTAATGAATAGGAATATCTAAATCCATCACAAGATAGTGAAAGTTCGAAAACGGGAATTTTGTCTATCAATACACCCCAATAACTCCCCCGCTTCCCTCTGAAATTCATTTTGGTAAAATTCATTCTTAATTGAACTCTATTCAACTAAAGAAACGGGCTCAACAAATTTCAAGTAAAGGGGTTAAATTCAGAAACAGAAATTTTTTAACTCTCCTTAACCCCTCGCAACCCCTCTCCTTTGGGGGTTGGTTTTCGCAAAACTCATTGTTAGAGGAACTCTGTTCCATCAATGGAAAATACCTTCTAATTTTCAAGCAGGTGGGTCTAATAGTTGAAAAAAGAAAATATTTATCTATTACGCCCCTTAATCCCCCTCAGTGCTACTTGGAGGTCAAATTTCCCCTAACCTATTTTGTAGAAGATCTCTACACCATGGTAAGGAATCTACGTATCAAATTTCAAGACTGTACGTCTAATAGTTTAAAAATGGAAATAATTATCTATAACGCCCCTTAAGCCCCCGAAAAGCCACTTAGGAAGCTATTTTCACAAAATACATCTTATAGCGAATCTCAACTCAATGAATGGAATCTGCTTAATCAATTTCAATATTTTACGTCTAATAGTTTATATATAAAAAAGGAGATAATTACCTATAATGCCCTTAATTCTCCAGAACGCCACTTGGGGTCGATTTACACAAAACCCATTTTGTAGCGGATCTCTACTCCATGAAAGGAATCTGAGTACCAAGTCTCAAGACTGTACATCTAATAGATTAAAAATGGAAATAATTATCTATAACGCTCCTTAACCCCCCGTAATGCCCCTTGGGTTTCGATCTTTGCGAAATCTGTTCTTAGCTGATGTCTACTCCATGAAAGGAACCTGCCTACCGAATTTCAAGTATGTTGGTTTAATAGTTCCAGAGATATCGTGATTAGTCAGTGAGTTGCTTTTCTCCTATATATATATATATATATATATATATATATATATATATATATATATATATATATATATATATATATGAGAAAATGACTACAACCTAAGGATGATAAATGATTTATTTAACAAGATGATGGATGAAATATCTAAATTATACTAAACAGCAAAAGGAGAACGTTTTTCTCCTATGTCTAAAAAGCTTAGCGTCCCTAACGTCCGTCTACATATTTTCCCGTGTGTTCTTTAGTCGGACATTCCTGACGGGGTGTGACGTCAGTGTGGACTGCTCCACCCTAAGTACAGGGGGAGGGGTTGTCCATTGCACATATCCAACCCTACATCGGCCATCATGACCGGGAAGGCGACCTCGCCTGATTACATACAATGATAAAATGTACAGATACATAGTAATGAAATATTAAAAATGTACACAGTTACACAGTAGATGAAAGAACTATACACAACACAAAATATCATCAAAGAAAAAGTACAAAAATACTGAAAAATAAACAAATTTAAAGTAATATTTCATAAATAGAAAAAATTTCATACATTACCACTGGGGTAAAACAAATTATGTTAACGATACAAATAAGATCAAGGCTAAAATAAGAATCTGGAATAAGGAACAGGAACATATTGAAGCGAGATGCTCCTAGTGCTAAACACTTAAATTTGTACTAAAATGAAATAAGAAAATGTTAGAGTCATTCAATAAAAATGGAATCAAAAATAAATAAATAAATAAAAAGTCTATTGTTAATGTCCATAACGAAAGTCTTTCACAGGAAGAAAAATTGTGAACAGTTTTTAATGGAGAAATCAAGTAGAGTTAGTTTGGTTTGGCTAGAGTTTCATGAATTTTGCAGAAGTAGACGTTTTTGATTGTCCGTCGACAAAATCACACTTTTCTACGTCATAGGTGTCATTGTGCTTGACTTTTTGTAACTTTGTATGGTCCGAGGTATTTTTGCTTAAGTTTCAAGCCTGGACCAAACTGAGTGCGTTTAATTGCTACTAGGTCATGTAGTTGATATTTATGAGCTTGTCTGCGCCGGAGATTGTACGTGCGGCGATTCTCATCATGAACTTTGTAGATTTGCTTTTTGGCATCTTGACGGAGAGCATCCCGTTGTTCTCTTGGAATTGAGCTGTAATCTCATCGTTAAGAAGTTCAACAATCTCAATGTCCTGCAAGACTTCATCTTGGTGCCGAAAAGGAGCTCAAATGGAGTCATCTTGATGCTTCTTTGAAAAGTTAAGTTCAGGATTTCTTGCAGGTGGGGTACGTGAGAATACCATTTCTCGGGATCGTCGACAGAAAGTTTTGACAGCACAGAAATGATGGTGGAATTTTGTTTTTCAATTTGGCCATTAGATCTTGGGAGACCAGTTGTAATGGAGATATGAAGGATGTTTTGCTTTTACAGTAATCTTCAAATGCGGAGGAAGTAAATGCGGATCCTTTATCAGTGATAATCCTAGCGGGGTTTCCGAAGACATGTCTTTGGTTTTCTAATCGATTTATGACTTCTGCAGCGTCCGTAGATCTAGTGGGATACAGCCATGTAAATTTACTGAATGCGTCAATCACTGCAAAAACATGCTTATATTTCTTAGAAGTTGTCGCTAGGGGACCCAAATGATCTACATGAAATGTATGGAGAGGTAAATAGTTTTTTTCTATCGGGTTAAGCGTGCCATCTTGTTTACCATGTTTCCGGTTTGTGAGAATGCATGTAACACAGTTTTGAATGCATTTTTCAACTTTGTCTTTAAGTCGTGGGATGTAAAAGTCTTTGCTAACTAAATCTTGCGTGTGTAGAACAGCAAAATGTCCACGTTCATGTGCAGTTTTAATGATGTTAGCCTGCATTTCGTCAGGTACCACTAGTAAATCGGTGCCATTGACTGTTTTGTAAAGAAGTTTGTTTTTTACGATATAGTTATCATGCGGCGTTGTTTCTACAAGCGTCTTTATTGTTGTTATTTGGTCATCAGCCTGTTGTGCTTTGAGAAATTGAAGTTGAACAGTATTTTGGATTAGCATACAATGTGGAGGTCGACTGAGAGCATCCACATGAGCCATCTTTGAGCCTGTACGGTGTTCTATTGTATAATTAAATTCTTGGAGATAAAGTGCCCATCTGGCTATCCTGGGGTTAAGCTCTTTTTTACTTAGTGTTTTGACGAGGGCGTCACAGTCAGTAATAATTTTGAATGATGTTCCTAGTACATAGATGCGAAACTTTTTGAGTGCTTCGACCATTGCAAGGACTTCTAGTTCAAAACTAGTGTACTTTCTTTCATGGTCTGATGTCTTTTTGACATGTAGAATACAGGGTGAAACTGGTTGTCATGTATGGATTTTTGGAGTAGGACTGCACCCAAACCATCGATTGACGCGTCAGTGTGAATCTCAGTGGGAGAATTTTGGTTAAAAATACTTAAAACGGGTTGTTGGGAAAGTAAGTATTTTAATTTTTGAAATGCTGTCTGTTGTTCAGCATAAAATTGGAAAAGGGAGTCTTTACGAAGATCACTCAAAGGTTTTGCTATGGTCGAATATGTGGGTAAAAACTTTCTAAAATAGCCAGTAAGACCTAGAAATCGGCAAACGTCCTTAATATTTTTAAGATCAGGATAATTAACAACAGCTTTAGTTTTTGAAGGGGAAGGAAACAATCTACCGTTTTCTATAATATGGCCAAGAAACTCAATTGTATTATGTAAAAATTGACATTTTTTAAAATTTATTTCAAGTCCGTAATCACAAGCTACCTGTAGAACAATTTTTAGATATTCAAGGGCTTGAGACTCATTAGCAGCGGGAATAACGATATCATCCATATATGGGAGAACAATACTTTTCGAAATCAGATGTCGGGAAATGGCATTTATGTACCGCATAAAGTTGGAAGGACAAGTACTTATTCCAAAAGGCATTCGTCTAAATTGATACTGACCATTGTGAGTAACAAAACTAGTAAATTTACGGCTCATTTCATTTACCGCGACATGGAAAAATCCATTTTTTTAGATCTAGAGTAGTAAATATTTTAGCATTTTTGAGACAATCTAAAATATCGTCAATTAAAGGAAGAGGATAGTTGTCTTTAATAAGTTTGCGATTTAAGCGTCTATAATCAATGCAAACTCTTGATTTCCCGTCTTTTTTTTCTTTACTACCACAACTTGACTAGCGTAAGGGGATGAACACGGCTCAACAATTCCATTTTTAACCCATTCATCAACTTGAGCGTCCACTATATCTCGTTCAGCAAATGGCAAACGTCGGGGCTTATGAAATATCGGTTCGTCGTCGATGAAAGAGCGATATCAAGCTCAATGTTTACAGTTTTTCTTTTTTTAGGCGTGTATATCGATAGCAGTTGTTCGACTTCAGCTCGATTATGTTGAGATACATTTGGACCGATATCAAATGTGGGTTAACCGTCAGAAATCGTCATAATAAAATTTTCATTTGCATTATCAGAGGGCCTTAAAATTTGTGCAAATTTTACGCCTGTAGCCGATATATTTAGATGTGCTTGTTTAATTACGTCACAACCGATTATAAGGTCATAATTTGTACATGAATTTGGTACAACAGAAATAGTAACAGGAAAGATTTGATCGTCGATAGTAATTTCAGAATCAAAAGTTCCTATCACATTAATTCGCAAAAAACCAAAACCTGTTAATAATGTGTTGGTTTGTTTCAGTGGCGGTGCATCTATATTTATGTAAGTAGAATTTCTTAATAGTGTTAAATTGCTGCCTGTGTCTACTAACCCGTTAAGTTTACGCCCAAAAATTGTTACGTCTTTACACATATTAATAGGAGAAGGCAATTCATGCACAGAATTTACACCAGAAGGTGGTGTAGAAGTGTTATTTAAATTAGCTCGTCGGCATTCAAATGATTTGTGACCATAAAGATTACATGAGAGGCATCTGGGGCCACGTGAATGATTAGGAAAAGATTTTGATAGATGACCTATATCATTACAATTAAAACAACGTTGGGGATTTCTAACTGCGTCGGAAGCGTTAAATTTTGTGGGTTTTCTTTGGAAGCTTTGTTGTTTTAAATCGCGCCCTCGGGTTTCATATGAATGACGAAAATTCGGTGAATTAGAGTTATGTATTCCCATGTTTTTAATGACAGTTTCATAGGTACGTAATTTCTGCTTAAATTCGGAAAATGAGGTTGCACCATAGAGGATTATTTTATCTGAAAGAGGCCCATCAATTCCATTAATTACGTACTGGATAATTGATGCCTCGTCAATTTTTGAATCACATCTATTTGCTAATTCACGCATGGAATTAAAATATTGCATTAAAGTCTCGGTTTTATACATTTTCCTTTTTTCTAATTCACGGTGAATTTCTATTGAAGTGACTGAATCCGAAAATTCTTCAATTAAAGCTTTTTTGAATGACTCGTATGTATTTAAATTTCTTTGTGAAAAAAGAAATGATTCACAGTTCCACATACTAGACGTTTCACGAAAATTAATTTTTGAGAAGAACTGATAGCTGGGAATGAATCAAAATTTTCTTCAACATCGCGAAAGAAACTATTTACAGAATAAACATCTTCCCCGGTAAATTTTCTACTAGTCGCCGAAATATCCCGCAATAAAGTCCAAAACTGGGTATTCATCTCTGTAAGGGAAGCTTCGTTTGAATAGGGAGGAAAAGTATTTTGTGTACATAGAGATGAAACGTTTTGATGTGCCGATGAAAAATTCCTGTCTAACGTGATTCGTTTTTGAAACGTGGTTTTTGAAACTACGTTTTCGCCTTCAGGAAAGGATGCCTCCGAATTATTTAATGTTAGTTGGAATTCATCTAAGTTCGTCAAAGCTTTAAATATACTATTGCATAAATTTTGCTCATTTGTTTCTACGTATAAATGCAATAAATTAGCGACTGAGATAAAATCAGGCAATGAGAATTCGGTTAAAATTATTTTGGTGTGTTCTTTAACTCTAAACTCTTTAGGGAATGTAGAAAAATTTCTTATTTTATTTCGCGAAGAACGGTCAAATTCGGCGAATCCTAATATAGAATTTAATGTTTTTACAGCACGAGTTGTACCACATTTCAACGAATTAGCAATTATATTAATATCGCCTAATTTAATATTTTTACATGACATCTTAATATACAAAATTAATCACTTTAAAAATTTAGACGGTGCAAGGGTGTAATCAAAATTTCCCTATCACACTCTGAGTTAAAACTACTAAATACAGTAATTTTAAAGCCAAAATAAACAAACAAAAAATACGTTTGATTAAATTTTGCCTACCTGGGGTTGGGGAGCAGTCCGTACAATAAATCCAAAACCAGTTGAGGCACTAAATGAATCCAAGAAAAAGAAATTCCAACAGCAACACGTTTTTACGCTTTTTGCAATGTAGCGTCCACTGAAGAAAAATATTAACGCGTCTTAAAAATTTTCTCTCGTCTAGAGGAGATTTTCCTTAATATGCAAGAGGAAGGTCGAGCCCCCAAAATATGGGAAAATGACTACAACCTAAGGATGATAAATGATTTATTTAACAAGATGATGGATGAAATATCTAAATTATACTAAACAGCAAAGGAGAACGTTTTTCTCCTATGTCTAAAGCTTAGCGTCCCTAACGTCCGTCTACATATTTTCCCGTGTGTCCTTTAGTCGGACATTCTTGACGGGGTGTGACGTCAGTGTGGTCTGCTCCACCCTAAGTACAGGGGAGGGGTTGTCCATTGCACATATCCAACCCTACATATATATATATATATATATATATATATATATATATATATATATATATATGTGTGTGTGTGTGTGTGTGTCAGGTTTGAAAATTTAGCTTCAAAATTAAGTAAGTAATAAATGAAAATAGAGCGAACTCTTTACCATCGCGTAAGGATTTGTGGGTAAATAAGCCTATTTAAAGGTGGAGAGAGTGCTGACGAAGGAGAACGCATACTCGAAAAGGCTTAGCTGGTGACTCCTCACCAAATTGTTGTCTATTGTTCTACTCGGTTGCGCGCCAAAGGGCCACCATTTTGGATTTCATGTGATTGAAGTAAAATAAAGACGTTATTGTATAGATGATGCCCTCCTCATTTTACCAGCAGGCCTGGGCCTGACAGCAGCCGACAGGATTACGCAAGGAACCGCAACATATGCCATGAAACCAAAAGAATGAACTTCAAAGAAAAAATTTTTTTCTTCGAACTTGCGACTGCATTGAAAACGATACTACCATAGAGGATTATTCTTTCCGGCAGGAGTCACCAGTCAACACTTCGAAACAATCTTTTTTTCCTGAATTTGACACGAATAAGTTTAGCAGTTTTAAAAGTTTTCTTGACTGTTTTGATCAACAATGTTTGAAATACCAAAAAGACGAACATTGAAGAAGCAAAATATTGCTAGATATCCCACGGGGAGTTTATCTTAAATTTTGGTATGATAACCAATTATTTGAAAAGTCTTACCAAGAAAGCAAATAATTATAAATGACGGTGTTCGAGGCGACTAGACAAGAGGAGATTCAAAAATTTCACAACATAAAATTAAACAACACTAAAGAATTAATTTCCTTTTTTACGGAAAAACTTTCGTTAGGAAAGAAATTAAATTATATGATGACAGTTCCATTGTGAAACATATGACATTATCCAGTCCCATTCAATTTCAAAATTTTTTTAATTATTAAAAAGATGTCTACACCCTGTGAATGGATTTCGACAAAGTGGCAATTAATCGCAGTAACACCGGACAATCCAAACTGAAATGCGGTAGAAACAGGAAGTTATACCCGATGGAATAATCAAGTATGCAGTAGTGTAAACAGAGGAAGTGATCCAAGGCATCGATTCCAATCAAGAGGATATCATGGACAGCAACATCAACATTATCACATGATGCGATTCAATGGAAGGCAACAGTCAACCTAGGCAGTTTGTGCAACAGAATCGACATAATTTTCGCCCGCCCAGAAATGACGAAAATATCAAGAGGCAAGGATACCAACTAATAATTGATTCAATGGTATGCTCCAAACACTTTTGTACTCTAATTTCCGCAGGAAGCAATCTGTCATTAATTTCAATAAATTTATCTAAACAACTGAACAATTTTAAAACTATAAAATATAGTGATGTAAACATAAATCAAACTGGTGGGACTATTCATCCCAAAGGTATAATTACAGTTTATATGAATATTGGGAGTATGTCTAAGAAAATAGAATTGTTTGTAATTGATACTAAATTGCCTTATATTATTTTAGGCCTTGAATAATTACATTTATTTAAGCTTGATATTAGCATTCGTAAAATGTGGGTTCTTCAATTTGGTAAAAATTTAAGTAATGTTAAATTTGTAAATAAGTGTGTCAGTGAGTTGAGAATATATCATGGGACACACATATTGTAAAACTCTTAATAATGATCAAATTATGAACTATTCTAATGCTGATAATGAAAATAATATTAACGTTAAGGATAATAAAGGTTTAGATCAACCACCAGACAGCCCTGAAGCTGATCTGAAAATATTGTTTAACCCAGCCATGGTTGTTGAAGACACAGTACCAAAACAAACTAGTGAGCAATGAGAAGGTTTAACCCAAACCCTTGACAAATTTTAAAGCATATTTTCACAAAATAAGTATGATGTAGAACACCATTGAACGATACCGTTATGGTGGTGCAAAATGGCTCGTCTGGGGAGGAATTATTCTTGGTTCCAGAACTGACCTGCATGTTCAGAGTGTAACGATGACAGGCCACATCTATCGGGATGTCATTCTTGAACAATATGTACGTTTGTTTCGGGGCGCCATGGGTGCTGAATTTCTGTTTATGGATGACAACGCCCGTCCTCACCGTGCAAACATTGTAGACGAATACCTTCAATCGGAGAATATCACCTGTATGGATTGGCCAGCATACTCACCGGACTTGAATCTAATAGAGCATGTGTGGGATATGCTTGGCCGACGAATTGCAGCCCGTCAACCCCCTCCCACCTGTCTACTGTAACTTCGGAGGGCATTGCTTGATGAGTGGTGTAATATTCCCCAAGATCAGATTGATACTTTGATATTCAGCATGAATAGGAATTGTAAGGCCTGTATTGCATCGTCCGGGAAACATACTCCGTATTAACCATCATACTAACCATGTTATACTGTTTTTTGTAAATAGGTTCTTTTTTGAAATTTGCTCCAGGGAGTGAAAATCGCAATTTTTATTATGTCAAACATATAGCATCATTTTTGCTCTTTACCTTTTGTTTAATAAATAGACTTTACAAACAAGTCAAATTTGTTTTGCTTCTGTCTCTTTCTTTGCCTGAACTTCATTATCCTTAATTTATGGACATGAGTGTACATCTCAGATTCGTTTCGAATATTGTTTGGCAGGACACAAGACTTTTAACGCGTGTCTCAGGCTCAGAAATTGTCAGTTACACATAGTGGTTTATTCGGGAGTGTCAAAATACAGTGGAATCTATTTTTGTGCGGACTTTTTTATGCGATTTCTTTTTGTGCGATCTTTTTTTTTATGCGGTGTATGAATTTCAATGGCTAGGGCAACACTTTATTGTTTTCTACCTATTTACCAGTGATGTAACGGAGAATATAAGGAGCCCCCCTGTCATGTTTTGCCTTTAATATTTTATAAATTGGGTAAATACGTATTTAGCGTTAGTCAAGCCTTGGGCTTCTAGAGTCCTGCCCCCCCCCTCGTGATGCGGGGGTGTACGTTACACCACTGAAATGTAGGTACTTCAAGACACTCTGTTCATTTGTTTTAAACAGTCTCCCGACAATGTGCATTCAGTTGTTTTCTCTCAACGATCCAGCATCTTACGCTTGATTTTAAGACGAAACTTTCTATGACAGTGACATTATCAATAATTGAATAGATTATGAAGACGGGCAAGAAGAACCGGATTCTTTGAGAGCAGATAAAAATAAGCAGAGGGATCCAGCTTTCCAATAAATTGGAAAGACATTTTTTTTAAAATCGATACCAATTCAAAGAAAGGAGTATAAAATTCCAAAAAGGGCTTCAATCATGTATATCTGGTTATCGTAACATTTACAAGCAACTGACCACTTCGTCACAAAAACTTATCTTTTACTTTATGTTGTCAAAAAATAAATCCATTGAAATTGTACCTTCAAGTGACGAAAGCAATTTTGAACTTATTTACCAAAGGGTTTGGATTACGATGCGTAGCAATGAATTATGTATATGCATTTTGTGAAAACTTATCCTATACAATGCGAAACTATATGTTTTTAAAATGTTCCATGTGTAATATTTAATTATTTATGTTGTTATGGAAGTACTCTTAGATAATTTTAGTAAATAATTGGCATATTTTATCACCCCGCACAAAAAAAATTCTATAGTATTTCCACGAATTATAGTTTGTTATATGTAAGAATTCATGAAAATTTTGAATATATTTGTGTGCGTTTATTTTTATGCAGTCCCTATCTACCGCACAAAAACAGATTCAACTGTACTCAGTTTTACTTAAACTTTTTCAGCAAAAAATTGTTTTTTTCCTGTGTTGCATGTAAATGGAGAAGCGAGTTGTAGTGTTGGAGAAGGAGTCATGGTCTACAGCAGGGGTTAACAACCTATGTGACACGGTACAATTATCAGTGGCACTCAGTACTACTCAACAAATTTGTCAATTTTTGAATGAACTTCATAAATTTGTAATAGACCTTATTTGACAAACATCTCCAGAATATGTAAAATTAAGGAATTATGAAAAAATTTGAAAGATAACTCTAAAGGTTAATTTATAGTTTTTTTATAAATTATTGAATGCCATAGCTGGAGATAATTAATTGTTCGAAGAGAGAAAACTGCATATGTATTCTGCTTTTCCACTTTTAGTTCTACATGTCTAAGTAAAATATCTTTCCTCATACGAAAAATATTTCGAGTCTGCAAACGACTTAACGATTGAATGCTCAGAATCATGTCGAAAGGAAAAGTCACAAATTACACCACATTTTTTGCGATATGAAAGTAGAGCGAAGCAGCACTATGGTCACATTAAAAAATTTTTTTAACTGCAATCAGGGGAAATACTAATATTTTACGTTGTTTATTTTTTATTTTAATAAATATGTTTAAAAAACATAATACATGTACAATTTCGAGGTTTTTATTTATTTTTCTTGAAGAAATAGTCCTACTATATGCTGTTTATTTTTATGTTAAGAAATATTTTTAATTGAAGCAAAATTAATATGTGATAAAGCTGTAAATCTATATATAATTGAACTCTATTCTCTAATTCTTCATACATTATCGCGGGTATAAAATTGTTTCAAAAATACTCTACTGTGTGGCACGCTAAATCATAATTGGAACATTGATTTTTGACACGCCACAGCTAAAAGCTTGCCGACCCCGGTCTATAAGCATGAAACAACTATTCGATGACGAGCTGCCCAAAACACGAGTTAAAACTGCAACAAAAAAGTATTTTTTTAACTGAAACTACGTACAAGAAGTAAATAACTGATGTACAAAAAACCAAAATGACTACTAAAAAGAAACACAAGGCTTAATGGTTGCTGAATAGCTATGATGTGATGTTTGATGAAAATAAAAGTAAACTCATATAACCTGTTAAAGAAGGCGTCAGTACTATACAGAATGGTTCCCAAACACCTGTCCGTGAATCCAATAATATCGGGCCACTCAAGGAGTATGAAATTATTTCCATTTTATTTACTGGAGTGTATTTCTCTAGTGTTTGTTTGACTTCCCATAGAAATCACTTTATATTTCTTGTAAAATCCCTTGATATTCATTTTTTGGAGTTTCTATTCTGAAGGTATGTTTAAATACAATTTAATCAAAACAATTAAAAATATAAACAACGTCCCACCCTCAGCGGGCCGCGGTAAAATTATCAAGCGTTGACCAGTCCACGGGGATAATAAGGTTGGGAAGCACTTCTATACATGACGGATTCTGAGTTATTTTAAGGTATCCGACTACTTGCGACAACTTTTTTTTGAAAAAATGAAGATATGGAAATTTTTTCGTGATTTTTAGATTTACTTAGTATATTTTAAGAAAAAAATCCTAAAATTGAAGAAAGAAAAAAATCATTATTATTAAAATTGGGGAAAACTGGTGAAAATGTACAAAAAATTACATAAACGGGGCCCGTTCTGTACAAAAGTTTTATGAAAAAATTCTCAATTTCTCAATTTTGGTGTGTTACTTTGTTATTTATGTATGAAAAGACCTTCAGGATAAGAGATATTTTAATTTTTACAAAAACTAGAGTACTTTATTTTAGTGACTATGTGAAATTTCTTAAAAAAACAGTTATTATATTCACATAAAGAACTGTAAATTTTGAAATAAAATATTGATTGATAAATCTGAAGGTCAAAACACTTCTACTGTTATACAAAAAATACACAATAATTTTCAAAACTTTATGAGCAATTGCTGTCCCCGTTAGAGCTTTTCGAGAAAAAAAAACATTTTAAAGTTTCACATCTTATGTAAAGTTATGACATTTGCTTTTACTAAAACACTTATAGATTTTGCTCTAATGAATGTAAAATAAAAAACTTGGTATTCTTATTAAGGTAATAAGATGACCTATAAAATAAAATCATAAGAAAAATTTGTCAATTTTTAGAAAAAATCGTGATTTTAGAAAAGTCGGATACCTTAAGGTATCCGACTACGTTTGGATCCGTGATTTTGCAAAAGCATATAAATGGATAATATTTATGATATTTAGTGTCTCTTAGATTAGAAAATGTATATAATTTTTTTTAAGAATAGTATTACAATAAAAAATGATTTAAGTACAATATTTCGACAAAAAAATGAACATAGAATGACCCATTTTCAAAATATTCTCCTTTTGTGAAAAATGCTTCTATTATAATCATATTTTGCCTGTAAATAGCTCAGAACTCTGTACAGAGGATCAACTAGAATTTTTGAAATGTATAACTTAGAAGTGGGTTTATCTATGTTTTACGACAACATAGGGGAGAAATTTTAAGAAAAAAACACCGATAATTACTTCAATTGGCTGTTATTCTGAAAATAATGTAAATTTTTCATAGTTGAGCCTCTGTACAGAGGTCTGAGCTACATACAGGCACAATATTATTATAATAGAAGCATTTTTTACAAAAGGAGAACATTTTGAAAAAAGGTTATTCTAAGTTAATTTTTTGCCAAAATATTCTATTTAAATAATTTTTTTGTCAAAATGTCTTTGAAATATTTTTATAAATGTATTCTAATCTAAGTAACACTAAATATCATGAAAATTCATGAGGGTCATTTAGCTATTGGACACAGAGGACGCGATAGAATTCTGAAAGAACTTTCAACCAAATACAAAAACGTTACATGTTATAATATTGAACTGTATATCCACTTTGTGAACCTTGATAAAAAAATAGAAAAATTATTTGAAAAAAGGCACTGTTGTGAAATGTATGATTTTTTTTTCTGAATGTCAATATATTGGCACTTGTAAAGAGTGGGAAAAATGGTTTCCATTGACTTGGAACTTCTGAAGGAATTTTGAAACAAGTATACACGAAATCACAATTTACTTTATGCCCGAAGAACTTGCTTAGAATTAAAAATATTCCTGACCACGAAATTTTTCATCATCAGCAGCAATTTCTCATTTCAATGGAAGCGGCAAAACATTTGTCAAATGTATGTGTAAAACAAAGTAGCAAAATAAGAATGGCCTTTGCGTAAAAAATGTAGTTAAAAATGACATTCAAGCCTACCATGTTGCAATAAGTAGATTTATTTTAAGTTCTTACTTTTTATTACAAAATTTTGTTTTCCTTAATAAAACAAAAACATAATTTTTTTGGTACAACTTTCTTCTTCCTTTACATATTTTGAATAATTTTTTAATGGATCTCTCATTAATTTGTCAGAATAACATTTGTATTTTTTAGAAATGTACGTCATTGATATAGTAACCATATCATGACCTTATTTCATACTTTGCCTAAACAGCTTTAGCCATTCTAAAGAAAGCCTAAGCATTCCATACAATGCCTAGGCATTTCATACTTTGCCAGTAATATATATATATATATATATATATATATATATATATATATATATATATATATATATATATATATATATATATATATATATATATATATATATATATATATATATATATATATATATATATATATATAATATTAATTTTAACAAATTTAAAACTCTCATAGATTTTGTCTTAAAAGATTTTGAAGATGTCTTAAAGATTTTGTCTTTTGTCTTTTTTTTAATGGTTCATTATATAAACAATACAAAGGCCTGCCACAAGGAGGCCCAGCAAGCAATAGTTTGGCTAATTTATATTTACACTTTTATGAATATAATTATATTATTAATAATGACTATTACATTTTTAGATATATTGATGATTTAATTATTTTGGTAAAAATGATAATTTAAATCTCAATATTAATTTTTATCCGACTTACCTAAACTTAGTTAAAATTAATAATAATCCAATTAAAACTAATTACTTAGATGTAACATTGTATATTATACATTTGAAAATTCATAGTAATATTTATGATAAAATAACGCCTTTAATTTTAACATTCTTAAAGTGCCTTACTCGAATTCAAATTTATCAATATCTATATATAGAAATATTATTTTTAACTAAATTTATTGTAATAATGTTTTAATTAGTGATAAAGCTAATATTTATTTAAACATTAATAACTGTATCAAACAATGTATTGGACATGGATATCCTGCTAACTTTCTTTACAATTATATTTCTAATTGTTCTTAATGATATGCACAATTTGTTTTAATAACTTATTGACATTATGTGTTTTTTTCCCAGATGAAGCACCATAGCCACGCCTCCCGGATTCTATCGTTCAACCAATCACCAACATGCAACTCAGCAGAATGAAAAACACCACTTTTGTCATGCCCAGCATCATAGACTCTCACAATATGGGATTAAGGACTGTTTTTACAGTCCGGACGCCCAAAGGAAAACGCCTATTCAACACCTATGTGCTTTTTTAAACTAATTATATAATTATTAAATAGATGGCGCCACATGTTTAATAATTCAATAATTAAATATTTCTAGGATTCATTTATATTTTACACTAATATTTATATCAATATATATTTATTATTTTTAAAAGTACATATATATATAAACTTTATACTATTCTACCATAATTTAACTTTATGCGGAACTGTTTTCCCTCTCTTGTATATGGCGGAAAACATAACCAGTTGATACACTCCCGAAGTAAGTCTTACTATCTACGTTTTGCTTCGAATAAATCTGTAATGTGAATACTAGTAGGCTATAATTTTATAATTATACTTTATTAGTTTAGTGATTTTATTATAATGTTTAAATTCCTCCAAAAATTATTCTTTCCTTTCCTCTTGGTACGTAGTATGACAAACTACAGGTGAAGGTTGGCTAGCCCTACAACTTGATTAAACCTCCAATCTTGGTTCCTAAGGCCAGGAGTTTGTTATTGTACTACTGTGCAAATTTCTTCCTATTTAGTATAGTTATCTTAGGTTCTAACTATCTGTGTATTTTTATGTTTTGGATTATATATATATATATATATATATATATATGTGGATATCAGCTACTCGCAGACCACTTCCGAAGCCATATAGAACTGAAGTGACTCGAGGTAGTCAGCGAGATGGCGAGACAGTCCTCTTCCCGCCGCCATAAGCGCAAGATGAAAACCTCTAACACGCGTGATGTTTTAAATCTAACAATGTAAAGGCAGATAGCCTTATTCTCTTTTTTTTACCTGTGTGTCCGTCCTATAATGTCCTTTTTTCTATATTAAAGTAATTAACTTAAGAAGTCTCCTTTTTTTGAAGTATTTAAATAACGGACACACTCACATGAGGGCTCGGCCAATGCCTAATTTTTTAAAATTGAAACGAAACCCCATAGACAACATCATTCTGCCATCAGTTCCTGATATACGAGTTTCCTAAGCCGTTAATAATGAGATGACTTTCGCTTTTCAAGTGGAATCCTTTACTTCAGAAACTACTCAAAACTGTAAGTAGCCATTTCGATGTTCAAAAAATGAAATTAAGAATGCTTCAACAAAAAGTATGACCCATGAGAAAATTGGAGAATTATCTTCTAATTTGAAAAAGAAATTTATTTGATGTAAAAATTTCTTTGTGATGAATAACGCCGAAAACGAAACTGTTTGTTTCTTGTCGATGTTTTTATAGCGATAATTTATTCTTTTGATGGTTTGAATATATTTTTGATATTTGATGCAGCATTTTAATTGATGTCGAACTTGATTCTCCTATTGTCTCATGCCAACATTTGATGAAAAATTAAATTGAAGCATATTGAAGTATTCTTTTGAAATGACAATTGTGATGCTAATCATTGGTCATTTGAAGTAACTTTTGAAGATAATAAAATATTTGAAACTTGAAGCTATAAATTTTGATGTTGACAACAAATTTTGAAGATAATCAGGAATTTTAATTGAAATCGAAACTTTGCTTATATTTTTAGAGTATATTTGATAATATATAGCATTCGTATTTTGATGATTTAAATTAGTTTTGTATTTGAAGTTGTGATTTTTATTTTGAAGAATATTTAAAATTTTGGTGGAAACGAAAGTTGAAAGATTTTGAGTTAATATTTCTAGAATAGAACATTATATTTTGAAGATAAGAACTTGATATTTTTGAAATAAAATGCTTAAATTAATTACATGGTGTGTGAAATAGAACTGAGTATCTTTTTCAGATATAAAACTTGTGTTGACTATACTATATAATATTGATATTGCATATGATACTATTTTGCATTTAAATTTTTGATGATTATGAGTTATCATTTTATATTTTAAAACTTGAATTGATGAATATATAAGTATTTTATCATATTTTCAAATCATAGAATTCGTTTTGGTATTATAAGATTTGTATATTTTTGTTTTATTTGAATAATTATCAGTATGAGTACCCTAAATGATTATCCAAAGATTTCTCAATCATTAAAATCTAGTAGCACAAATAACATTAAAATTCTACATCGTTTAATTTTTGGTGAGAATGGCGATAGAAAAAATCGTTCTAGATTACGAGAATTTTCCGGATTTCCCACTGATTTTAATGTTGAAGAAACAAAAACTAAAATTATTAAAGAATTCACTCTTAAGGAATTAATTGCTGTTTGTAATTTATTGCATCTAGAATTTACCACTGAATTAGAATCTTGCTGTGACATAATTTTAACGCATTTATGTGATCTCACTTTATTTAAATCTACTGTTCTCAACTCTGGAAGCGAAAGCGACCTTGAACTCAACGAAAAATCTCCGCCCGAAAACCATCATTCGCAGCCAATTACGTCTGACTCAGCAAGTAACGATTTACGTTCCGAAAACATGAAATCTCTTGATTTAAATGATTCAGCTCAAAATTTATTGCCGTTGTTTGATAAACAGAATACTTGTAACTCTTTCCTATCTTTTAATTTACGAGATCTACTGGAACTAGTTAAACCATTCACTTCTCGAGACAGTTATTCAATTGAAACTTTCATTTCTGATATAGAAGACATGTTTCGATTATATCAGATCACAAATCCTATTCATCAAATAATTTTCGTAAAGAAATGTTTAAAGGGTCCAGCCGAAAATTTAATCCGATCGATTCGTGGAATCACAAATTGGTCACAAATGAAAGAACATTTATTAAACGAATTTTCTGATAGAATCAATAGTGCACAATTACACAAAATGATGCAAGCTAGACGTTTGAAACCAACCGAAACGTTGCAGGAATATTTCTTAACAATGCGAGATTTAGCTCACAAGGGTGCGGTTGATGATTCTTCTCTGATTGATTATATTATTGATGGTATCCCTGATTCTTCTAACAATAAAATAATTTTGTACGGTTCTAAAACACTTAGTGAATTCAAGGATAAATTAAAAATTTACGAAACACTTTTAAACTCAAAACATAATAAGCAATTTCCAGATAAACGATTTCGAGATTATGAAAATTCAACATCTAATCAGCATAGAATTGAACACAAGCGCTTTACAAACCAACAACCAATTTGTTACCTCTGTGGATTGAAAGGCCATAAAAGTACCCTATGTCCGAATAAAGAACGCGGAAAAAAATGTTATGGATGTAAAAACTTTGGTCATGTTCAGGCCGAATGCCCCAAGAATTCTCGAAAGATTACACCGATAACCAATCACAAAATCAATACGCAAGTTGATAGAACTGTAAATTCCATTTCGATATTAACACCACCGAAAAATCTCATGCACGTTGAAATAACCATTTCAAAAATTCCTATTACAGCACTTTGTGACACTGGTTCACAAGCCACCATAATTAATGAGAAAACATATCAAAAACTTGGTTACCCTACATTGAGCCCATCACAATGTACATTTTCAGGAATAGGCCGAGACAGAGTCGAAAGCAAAGGTTATTTTAAAAATTTCATAACAATTCAGAACACTGCATTACCCGCAAAAATTCATGTCGTTAATGATGAAACGATCCCTTTAGATGCAATTATAGGGATTGATTTCTTACAACAAACTAAATTCACGTTTGGACGTGATGGAATTCGTATATTCCGAGATGTTGATGAATGCAAAAATGATGATGTTCTGGTAAACCTTGCCAACCTTTTTGATGAACAACAATGTAAACTTGATCTTCCACATATATCGAACTCTAAAATTCGTAATGATGTTGAACAACTTGTAAACTCTTACAAACCTAAAAAAAATTACGATACTGATCTTAAAATGACAATTTTATTGAGTGATGATATCCCAGTTAGCCAACGTTCTCGTCGACTTCCTTTCGTAGAGCAAAAAATTGTAGAAAACCAAATTCAGGAATGGTTAAACACTAACATTATAAAACCTAGCTGTTCTGATTACGCAGCACCAATCGTTTTATGCAAAAAGAAAAACGGAGAACACAGACTTTGTGTAGATTATCGCAATTTGAATAGAAAAATGATTAAAGATAAATTCCCCTTGCCATTGATAGAAGAAGTGTTAGATAAACTCGAAAACTCTAAAGTCTACACTTCACTCGACCTTAAAAATGGATTCTTTCATGTACCCATGGATCCTAACAGTACAAAATACACCTCGTTTGTGACGCATGAAGGACAATACGAATTTTTACGTGTTCCTTTTGGATTGTCAAACAGTCCAAGTGTATTCCAACGATTTATTTACACTGTCTTCCGAAAACTCATACGTGACAACATTCTAATTGTGTATATGGATGATCTGCTCATTCCATCACAAAATGAAGCAGAAGGTTTAAATAAATTACGACTAGTTCTCCAAACAGCTGCAGACTTCGGTCTTGAGTTAAACTTAAAGAAATGTAATTTCTTACAACGCAAAATAAATTTCTTGGATACATAATCGAAAACGGAACAATAAAACCTTCACCATCTAAGACACAAGCTGTCCAAAACTTTCCACAACCTCAAACCCCGAGACAACTTCAAAGTTTTATAGGATTAACAAGTTATTTCCGGAAGTTTATTCCAAATTACGCTCGAATTGCAAGACCTTTAAGTGATCTTCTTCGTGATAATGTTAAATTTAAATTTGGCCCTACAGAAATAGCATCTTTCAAGAATTGAAAAACATTCTTTCAGAGAACCCAGTTCTCCATGTTTTTCAACAAGGTTACCCTTTAGAACTCCACACAGATGCAAGCTCCTAGGTTTTGGCGCTGTCCTATTACAGAAATCTGATGATGGACTATTTCATCCTATCCATTATTTTAGTCGCAAAACTACAGTTCAACAGGAGAAATATAGCAGCTATGAATTAGAAGTACTAGCTATTATTGAAGCTCTGAAAAAGTTTAGAAGTTACCTGTTAGGTACAAAATTCAAAATTATCACAGACTGTGATGCATTCCAAAAGACAATGCACAAAAAAAGATTTGCCTGCTAAAATTGCTCGTTGGGCGTTGATGCTAGAAGAATTTGATTATGAAGTCTGTCACAGACCCGGTAGACAAATGAAACACGTTGATGCATTAAGTCGTTACCCCATTATGATGATTTCCTCCCATGATATTACACAAAAGATTAAAGAAGCTCAAAATAAAGATGAATTCATTTCTCAACTTAAATCAGCAATCAAAATTACACCTTCCGATGAATATTTTCTTAAAAACGAAATTTTGTACAAATTACACAAAAATTCTGAACTATTAGTTGTTCCAGAAATGATGCAAAGAGAGATAGTACTACATGCACACGCACAAGGCCATTTTGCTTCTAAAAAAACTGAATCTATTGTTTCACAAGAATTTTATATTCCCAGACTCACGAAAATTGTTCAGGATGTAATTACAAACTGCGTCCCATGCATCTTATCCTCACGTAAAGCTGGTAAACAAGAAGGCTTTCTCCATCCGATTCCAAAAGGTGATCAACCCCTTGATTGTTACCATTGTGATTTTTTAGGACCATTACCATCCACAAAAAAGTGTTACAAACACCTCTTCACTGTTATTGATTCATTTTCTAAATTTGTTTGGATTTACCCTGTAAAGTCTACTTCCACTAAAGATGCTCTCGACAAACTAATTTTGCAACAAACCATATTTGGTAATCCATCAAAAATCATTACAGATAAAGGTAGTGCTTTTACATCTACAGAATTTCAAAAATTTTGTCAGGAAGAATCAATTGAACACGTTCAGATAACCACTGGTGTACCACGTGGAAACGGTCAGATAGAACGTATGCATGAAACAATTATCCCTGTTTTGACCAAGTTAACCATCGAAGAGCCCGAAAAATGGTTCAAACATGTCCACAGATTACAACGCATTATGAATAGTACCACTACACGTAGCACAAAATTTACACCCTTTGAAGTTTTAATTGGAGTAAAAATGAAACAAAAAGAGGACCTTCAAATTAAACACCTTCTTGAAGACGAACTTAGCGAACAGTTTATTAACAAACGAGAGACACTACGTAACGAAGCTAAAGAAAATATCCTACGTTTACAGGCTGAAAACAAGAAACAGTACAATAAACATCGTAAACCCGCTTATAACTACAAACCAGGTGACACAGTTGCGATACAGCGTACACAGTTCGGAACTGGATTGAAACTTCGACCTAAATACTTTGGACCATATGAAGTAACAAAAGTCAACAAACACGATCGTTATGAAGTACAGAAAATTGGACAACATGAAGGTCCAAATGTAACCTCAACTTCAGCTGATAAAATGAAGAAGTGGTGTATACATTGAGAAGCTACCATCACCAAAGCTATTTGTTATTTTGTATTTTCCTTTTTCTGCTGTTTTTTTTTTATTATTTCAGTTCACTTGTTCTCCCAGCGCCGAGGACGGCGTGGTCATCAGGATGCCCGTGTGGATATCAGCTACTCGCAGACCACTTCCGAAGCCATGATAGAACTGAAGTGACTCGAGGTAGTCAGCGAGATGGCGAGACAGTTCTCTTCCCGCCGCCATAAGCACAAGATGAAAACCTCTAACACGCGTGATGTTTTAAATCTAACTATGTAAAGGCAGATAGCCTTATTCTCTTTTTTACCTGTGTGTCCGTCCTATAATGTCCTTTTTTTCTATATTAAAGTAATTAACTTAAGAAGTCTCCTTTTTTGAAGTATTTAAATAACGGACACACTCACATATATATATATATATATATATATATATATATATATATATATATAAATATATATATATATATAAATATACGGGCTATGATGGAAAAATTGATGATGATTCTTTTCTTTCTTCACGGCAATCTCTATATGTTTCCACTCCCTATGAAACGCGGAGCTATTTTTAAAAGTACGGGAAGATTAATTATGAGTTTTATTGGAAAACCCGGAATTTTTTGTTTGAAGCGATAATTTTCCGAAAAAAGATTAAAAAAATGTACTGTAATTAATTAAATGTAAACACAGATAAAACAATATGGTAAACTTGACCAATAATGGCACTAAAATAAATTGAAAATATTTTACACTGAAAAACCTTCCATGTTTCCAAAATTATGATATTCAAACTTCAGAGTTTGGTATTTTTAATGGTAAAGGGTGTTTTTTTAGAGGTATAGAATAAAAGGTATAGAAGAAGGTATAGAATAAAACAACGATGTATTATTCGATTGACATGAATTTTTTTTTATTCGAAAGATAATCTTGTGGCATTACATTTTAAATGTGATTTCTGTCATATGACTGGCACGGCTGGCTCAGATGTAGTCCAATCTGGACGTCCAATTTTCGATGACTTTTTCCAACATTTGTGGCCGTATATCGGCAATAACACGGCGAATGTTGTCTTCCAAATGGTCAAGCGTTTGTGGCTTATCCGCATAGATCAATGACTTTACATAGCCCCACAGAAAATAGTCTAGCGGTGTTAAATCACAAGATCTTGGAGGCCAATTCACAGGTCCAAAACGTGAAATTAGGCGGTCACCAAACGTGTCTTTCAATAAATCGATTGTGGCACGAGCTGTGTGACATGTTGCGCCGTCTTGTTGGAACCACAGCTCCTGGATTTCATGATTGTTCAATTCAGGAATGAAAAAGTTAGTAATCATGGCTCTATACCGATCACCATTGACTGTAACGTTGTGGCCTTCATCGTTTTTGAAGAAGTACGGACCAATGATTCCACCAGCCCATAAAGCGCACCAAACAGTCTGTTTTTCTGGATGTAACGGTGTTTCGACATACACTTGTGGATTAGCTTCTCTCCAAATGCGGCAGTTTTGTTTGTTGACGTAGCCATTCAACCAGAAGTGCGCTTCATCGCTAAACAAAATTCGCTTATGAAAATCGGGAACAACGGCAATCTCGTTTTGGGCCCATTCGACGAATCTACGCCTTGCTTGATGATCGCTTTGATGAATTGCCAAACCAAACTGAGAATAAATCACTTGACAGCTGTTAAATCGGTCGCCATCTTGGAAAGTAATGCCAACTTAAACTTCCATACCTGGAAAAAAAACACTCTTCATATGCTGTGAAGAACATTTGTTACTTTATATGTGATTATTATGTGAGTAGTTTCCCTGTAAATAGATGCCTCTTACTCAAGGATTGCTCTGCCCGAGACGTGCAGTCTTTGAGGAGGGTGGCAGTGTTACGAATTTTGTGTAAACAGTGTAAATAATTTGTAATAATAATAAATAATAATCATGTAATAATAATTCTTTACATGAAGAAAACTTGTGACGGGGCTTTTATCTCGATTTCAATTAATTGTCCTCTTGGGATTTCTTTGGGGTCAGAATGGCAATTCTTTCCAATCAACTCAAGAGGAAAACGTGTTTATGTAAATTTTTAATCATATATGTATTGGAAGTTCAGCATTCGCGTGGTCGCTAGGGGAGGTTTTTAGGTGAAGTCACTGAGTAGAGAAGTACTCGCAAAGTGATATGAGATAAAGACTAGAAGAAGAATCTTAATTCTGGGGAATTAGCCAAGCCGTGCTTTTGCAGACGAATCAAAAGTGGGCCCGAGACCAACGGAGCACAGCCTAAGTAAGAACCAGCCAGATTAAAGCTGTAACGGAAGATTTAAAGACCGTAGCTGTTTACCTAGGATATAGCGGTAAGCTTGATTAATTAAACTTTCAGTATACAAGACGTTTACTATTGAGATAGGCTTTAATCTATACAGATTTAGTGGTTAATTGCGTTATTTATTGGTAATACATGTTGCGTCTTCTTATTCTTGATCCTCCTCTTAGATTAATATTGTGTTGTATTGTATTTAAACTAAGATCTTAATAAACAGATTTTAGTATGAATGAATTTAGTACTTCTTCATTCCTTCCCAAAAACATAAGTGGCGTGAATAATGGGGAGAGCGTGTCCCCAACGGGTGGAACACCACAACCTCTAACTTTTTGTTATGTGTATAAAAAAGTTCTAAAAAAAATTCTAACACTGCCCATACTTGACTAATATACATCAATATACATATATCTATAAATATATATAAAGGAGAAAAGTGAGACTCACTGACTCATAACAATATCTTTGGAGCTATTAAACCTACAAACTTGAAACTTGGTAGCCAGGTTTCTTACATTGAGTAGAGATCCGCCAAGAACTAATTTTGCGAAAATCGATTTCCAAGGGTCTTTGCGGGGGCTTAAGGGGCATTACACATAATTATCTCCATTTTTAAACTATTAGACTACAGTCTTGGAATTTGGTAAGCAGATTTCTCTCTTGGAGTAGAGATACAGTACAAAATGTTTTTACGAAAATAAACACTCAAGTGGCGTTGCGGTGGATTAATGGGTGTTATAGATAATAGTTATTTTCGTTTTTAAACTATTAGACCTACCTGCTTCGAAATTGGTGGGCATATTCCTTTCATAAAATAGAGTACCTTTAACTAAGAATTTCTTTTCTCAAAAATTCTCGTTCGAGTGTGGTCACAGAAAATATTTCCTGTTTTTAAATTGTTAGACCTACATACCTGAAATTTTTTAAGCATGTTTCTTTTGTTGAATAGAGATTCACTAAGAATGGATTTTACGGTGACCGATTTTTAGGAGAGATCATCGTTGGGGGGATTTCATCAAATGGGATGCACTTTATTCCTCAAATTCTCTCTTTACTAATTAAGCGACTTTGGAAGCTGTTGACTTTGACGTGTGACTAGATTCTTTATCCATATGGAGCTCATTTTTATCAATGTCCTTTCCATATAAGGTTGGAATTTCTTCTTGAAACATTGATTCTAAAATATTCAACTGATAGTAAAGTGAATGAAGTTTGGCTTTATTTGAGAATTTTCTGATATTTAATTTGCCGTGCTGAAAAATCCTGCTACTGTCATGAATCCCTTTAGGAACTTTACTGTACACTGACGATGTCATTTCGTACAGTCATTCCCGTCAGTTGAGAAATAGAAAAATGATCTTCTTTTCCTACACTCACTTAAATATACCCATATAACAGAGACATGTAGACAAATATACCACCATAATAGAGTATTGCCACAAATTTCTATTTTTCCATTTTGGCATTCTTTACATAATTTTCTGCAATTTCCTTTTCTTTCAGTAATATGTTTTAAAAAAGGAGACGAACATTAAGGTTAAACATCTGTTTTAACTATTAAATCCTTATTAAAGGTTTTAAATACAGTGCCGGAAGACATTCCTAGTTTCGATACAATGATTTTTTCAGTCGGCCGATTTTCTTTTCAGATTAGAGACTTGACGTTCTTGATAGTTGTCTGCGTTTGAACAGTCTTAGAAGGAAGTTTCTTTTTTACTTTTTGCTGTAACTTCCAGGAGGACGCTGGTGTTTGGGCGTTCAAGTAAAGATTAGCCATCGTAATTCAAACACACTTTTATTATCTGTTTAAGTTTGTAAACTATACATTCGAAAAACAATTGTTATTCTGCCACTAAGAATAAAAAATATAAAAATAATGAAATATGCAAAAAATCTCTGAAAAACTACATGAAAAATAATTTATCGTATTCAGAAGTAGTCGTGACGTCCTAACTGCACAAATCCAGGAAGAAAAGTTAAATTTTGTAAAGTCTAGAATGTGTGTGTGAATTTCGAAAACAAAGTGTCTTATACATGCACATCATCATGACCCTTTGTCTCATTGTGCCAAATGCTGCTCATCTGTATTGTTGCTCGCTTGCGCGTACGTGTGTCTTCTGCAACGCAGGCCCACACACAAATATTTTGTATTAATGCAAAACAAAAAAATTAATATAACATTTTGTTGCATTTTATTACTACAGAGCCTTTTCCGGCATTTTCTGGGAAGCATTTGTGAGAAGTATAACTAAAATAATTTATTTTTCTTCTAACTGATCGAAGTCTCTACGAAATTCTATAAGCAAACTTTATGCCATGCGTTTTTACTAGCGTTTCAGTCCTTGAAAACCTCAAAGGTTTTATGTCACAAAACAGGTTGGATTAATAAAGTAAGAGTTTTATTATCATGTTCATGAAGCTATTGATAGAAACGTATCGAAATGAAATGATATTGATATTTAATACAAAAATATAAAATACACACAGGAAAGCTCACACACATGGCATGTAATAAATACTAGCTCTAAGCCAAGGATTCCAACAGGGTCTAGTTGGACCCTATGGATCTTCTAGTATTCCAGAGTTATATTGGAGGTTGAGGACGATTTTTCTAATTTGAAATATTATTTAACTTTTAAGGATGGTATTTTTGATAATATTATTCGTTTTCATATGCAAACGGTATAATAAAGATTTACCTCACTCATAGAATAGAGATTGTCACTCGTCTGAAGCGGAATGTTTGAAGAACAAACCATAATTCTAATATGCAATACTCTTTTTTTCTAATATTTCATTCCTATTTTTAGTCAAATAAATAGTTTAGTATTTTACCATCAGTAACTTATTTTATGGTGGGAAAGCAATTATTTGTATAAATTGATGTCGGAAAAGTCTAAAAATCCTCTAAACAGTAGGAAAACAGCCTTGTGTGTTAGCGGATATGGGATCACTACTTCAAGGCGAAGGTAAACATTCTGCCGGAGACAGCTGCGCAGTTACCACCTATGGTAAATTAATTGATCAATTTCCCTCCGTCTAATATATTTTTATTTAAGGAAGCAAAGTAAATATGAAATATATATAAAAGTGAAAACAAATAAAAAAAAAAAAAGAAATGCAATTGACCAAAATCATCCCTAAAGTGTCCCCAAAAAGCGATGCGCGTTGACGGAAGTGACACCGATTCGTTGAATTGACCGGATTACAGTGAGGGTAGCCAGGATTTGGAAAAAAATCCAATGATATGGAGATGTTCCACCAGGTAGAGTCATGTCCGGCCAGAAACCGGAACTGAGCATTAACTTCCTGCTGCGGGCTGCTGAGGATTGCCAGTAGATTTTCAACATTCCAATGGCTTAATTCAGCGTTTCTCAAACTGTTAGGCGCGCCCCCTGGGGAGGGTACGGTAATCCTGCGAGGGGGGCGCGAGCATAATGAAAATAAAAGGTTTAAAAAAATTATTTTTTTGGTATGAAGTAAAACAAAATGCTTTCTGACATAATAAAAAATACACATTTATACTGATATAATTTATTTTTATCACCTCTGGTGATTATCAAAAATAAAATTCCACTTCAAACGCTCATTAGCTATCTTTGATCCTATAACTAAATAAAAGAAAAGACATTTTGTTTGCTTTACTGTAATCCCACGATGACAGATTTTTTTATTACGTTTCTTTTAACCCCTAAAATACTACTTTTGATTATCATATATTTGATCATCAAACTTACTGGTATGTTTCACTTCATCTCTTCTTCTTTTAGGAAAGTTGTAAAAAATATTTTTGTTGTTGCCTTTTTTTCCCCTGTGAATGAGTTTTATGATATATGGATAAGCATATTGAGAGAGCACTTTGAAGGATTATTTGGCCAAGATGAATTTTTATGAGAGTTCTGAAACATATAATGCATAATGAGAAACGTTGTACACAATTATTTTTTAGAACTGACATCGATATTTTTTGTGACTATTTTAACATGGGAGCGGTCGCATGAGACGCAGAGTCAACCCAGGCTCACGAAATCGCTAATTCTGGGAAAATTGTTTATTCTTTAACAGTGACCTTGACAGTATCTTCCTATTAGACAGATTTAATGGGAACAAAAATGAATTAGTCACAAATATATCTCTATTTTTTTAGAGTGCCAAACGTTTTTTTACAGTCAAGTTACTAGTTTTGATCGAGTTCCCTACGCGAACTCATATGTTCAAAAATATTTTCTTTGAACATGCTACACTTTCCCCCATGAACAATTTTGTGGTTTTGAGTGCTGTGTTGTACGATTTATTATGGTTTATAAATGTAAATTAGCAGAATATAAAAAATGGGCATCTGTGATCTCTATTGAAGGAAGTTGAAACTGATCAAGCAATGAAGAACCTGCTGAAATAATGCATATTAATCAAGATAGCGAAAGTAAATATGAAAAAAGCAATAGACATGAAACGTTTGAGTTGAATTGAAATTTTCAAATGCTGCCTAAAGAACTCTATAAAGAAAACTATGAAGCCATAAATGTAGAACTTTGCCTTGTCAAAAAGACACAAGGAAGAAAAAGTTCAAAATGATATTCGACAGCAAAACTACAATATTTTGAACAAAATATGAGAGTTTTGTTGGAAAATAACGTTCGTGTATTGTTAGCGATAAGTGTCTGTGATTTAGGTCCTCTTTTAAGAGCCCGCAGATTTGAACATTTTCTTTAGTTTTATTGGATTTTTTCTCAAATTATCAAAGAAAAATTGAAAAGTCCTTGAAAGTAGGTAAGTATATTTTCTCTTAATTAAATTATTCACTGGAATTTTGTGATTTTTATCGCGTATAGTAAGAATAATTATAAAATAAATGATAGTTTAAAAACAAACTAAAAAACACACTTTTATAGTGAATCGAACTAAAAAGTAAAAAAATAAAAATATATATTACTTAAAAGTAACATATACAAAATTTAATTGTTATCTTGTTAATTTGTACGGTTAATAATTATGATGGTATTGTAGCTTTAGCGCCAAAAAGTGCATTATTATTGGATTCAATACATCATTAATTTTTGGCTTTGGGGAAGCGCGATAAAAATTATGATTGAAAATTGGGCCGCCGAAGTTCTCAACCACTGGCTTAGTTTTATCCTGTCAAGAATTCGTTATTTGTAACCTTTTTCTTTTGTTAATCGCTTGACGAAGCGGAAGATTGTGTTAGTTGCAATCGGAAAGTTGATGGCCTGTTTATTCTCCAATATGATATGAAATCTCTAATTTACTTCAACACACTATTTTTGGGGAAATGGAAACATATGCTACGTGTGAGCAAAGAATTTCCTCAAAGTCAACCAGGGAAAATTTACGTTAATTTCTTGATATAAGTGTGTGCTTTTCTTCATTTATTTGTTTTCTCGATTCGGATTGAAACAATAAAAATTAGAAAAGTGAAACATTTTAAGAAAGGGCTGAATCTACCGTACTTCAGAAACTGTCTGGAAAGATACGAATTCGCATTTTTTTTATAAGATCGTCATTTTTAAGATATAATAATCGGGGCTTCTTTTATTTCCAAAGACGCATTCAGGAATGCCTTATGACCTATATTGCCTTCTTGCGAGACTTCAACCTAAAACTTAGTTGTGTATTCATCCATGCTGCAAAGATTCGGCTGCCAATTAAATTGTAAGGTAAAATGTTTAAATATCAGCTCTGGGAACACAACTAAAAAAACATTCTTCTTTTCTGTTATCAATCTGTGAACGAGGTAACCTAGTAGTCAAGGTAACGGACTCGTGGCCAATGTATCACGTGTTTGAGCCCAGTACCGCTGAAGATTCGCAGTGCAAAGGGGGACGATACACGTTAAATATGTCGATATCCAAACATCCTCCCGTTGGTGTGGTGTGGAAGATAAGAGAGGAGTTGCCAGCTCAGGTGTCTTCTTCGTCACGTGATCATGGTTCAAAATGACGAGGTCCGTCGCCAAAACCCTCGAGTAGTTGAACAGTATGACGTCTCACTAGAGATTTCAAACCATTTTATTATTTTGGTATGAATAAAACTGCATTATCTTGAAAGCTAAAGCGAAACTCTTTTATTCGAGGCAGAAGGAAACAAAAATTTAAAAATGCATTTGCTGATGTTTTTTTTTATTTTTATTCTCCGTTTCAGTTAACCTATTCTTTGTCTTTGGAAGGGAAACTCTTTCTTAAATAATGACACATTATTAGTTTATTCTCAGTAAGAGTATTCAAATTCGAAATGAAATTCTCCTTATTGTTTGAGGAATGGGAGAGGGGGTGGAAGAGCGAGTGTTGTTTTTTTTTCTTCCGGAGCGTAACGATGCGATCCTCTCAATGGATTTATTTCCCTCCTTTCTGCTTTCGATTCATTAACTTCGAATCATGGTCGATAAATTTAGGAAACATTTCGAGCAGTGGAGAAAAAGGTCCTTTCTACCCCCTTGAGAGATAATTAATATTCCAGGAGGAATGGAAAAAAGTTAAAGTTGGTTGCGATTCTTAAACAGATTTTTCTTTTTTTTACGTTATTAAACCAAATGACTAAACAATGCATCGAATTTTTATTGTTTATCGGATTTCAGACAAAGGCATGGAATTTTTAAAAACAATTGGAGGATTGATTTCGTTCGCCTGAAGCCACAGAATGTGATATAATAACTCATTTTCTTTTTCATGAATTTAAGATCAACTTTTAAGAACTATTCAAAATTTTATATTTTCTTTCACCAAAAATAGAACGAAAAATAAATTAAAATAGTACCAGTTTTCGAGGAAGAGTTTGGCCAAGCAAGTAAGGAATCAAAAGATAATTGCCCCCTAAGGAACTTTTTTTAAAAATAAGAATTATTTGGAAAAGAAAACTTATTCTAAATGACAGGGAAATTTTACTTCAAACACAATAATTTTATTTCTAACGTTATCGATAATCCCATCTAAAGAAATTCCATGTACAAAATACAACAGCACCGCACTCGAGGGCTATTGGTCTCGTCCTTTTAAAACGCGATCAACTGACAAGGACAACACCTCAGGGGGCATCCTACTCAGTGACCACACACACTTACATTAACAAAAAGAATGCCAACCTTCCACTCCTCTCACCTCTCATAACTTAAAATAAGAATTTTAAAAAATTATAAGCAATTTCCGAAATTCCTACCCAATTCCGTGAGGGAAAAACAAATTAGCTATCAACAACTACAATTACATTCATGTACGAAGAGAAAAAAAAATTCACTGAATGGATCACCCAAACAATTTACAAAAACATCAAACACAGAATGACAAATAGAAATAATTAAATAATCACAAAGAATCGTGTGCCACTAAATAATTAAAAATTAAGACGAGTAACACAAAAAAAAATTCAAAATTTGCGCATCTAACAACTGCGCTACTCACAATAACCACACATAGGAGTATTGAACAAAATACACTGATAAGAAATAAGCGCTAGTGAAAACATCTATATACAATTCAAGCGTGGCACCCAGAAACAGACACCTCATAATCGTTTAACATCGAAATCCTGACACGACTAATGTGAAGTGAATGTCCCAGACCACTAAAAAAAAATTACTAATTTATCCCTCTACATACTCAAAGCATAAGAAATTGCAATGGTTCACTAAGAGCATGGATAACAATCTTTCATAAAATTAATTAATTTAAAGTAAAACTTTAGAAATTTGAAACGATGGGAGTGCATAGGTGAAAAAAAATTTTTATAACCTCCGAGAATGCTTAATAGCCTAAGAAATTTAAAAAAATTCACTACAAGCATTGGTTACAAATGAAAGTTTAAAAAAAATTAATGTAATTAATTCAGATTTGCAAATTAAAATCTCGAAATTAACGAATGGTATAAACGGTAAAAAAAAAATTTATAACCTTTAAGAATGCTGAGTAGCCTAAGGAATTTAAAAATTCACTACAAGCATTGGTTACAATTTGAAATTAAGAAAAAAAAAATTAATGTAATTAAATTTAGAATTGCAAACCATGAGTGCGCATGTGATCAGTATGCACCCCCAATGTTTACAAAGGCAAAAAATGCAAAATTCCCCTGCGCAAACGATTTGCCAAGCACAAGAAACAGAATGAAATTAAGACAAAAAAAATTGCAAATCCGATTGTAAAAAAAACCATATCGATTAATACTTTAAAATTAAATTTGGGAGAAAAAAAATTCTTCTACATTCAATACATTCGAATTTCCATTTGAGAAATGAATTCCAGAAATCACAAATGCAGTTGAAAATTTCAGAAAAAAAGATATTAAAAACATAAAATTGATAATGCGACCCATGACATGAGGCGACACATACAGAGTAAAGTAATTTAACTAAACGAAAATTATTGCAAGTGCTACACATAATTAAACATAAATTCCAAGAGAAAAAAATATCGCTTAACTAATCAACATAACTTTTTAACAATCAATGTAATACAATGTATCAAGTCTAGATAATAAAAAAAACTCAAAATGTTTCACTATACGCGCAACAAATATACAAACACGAAAAAAAAAACAAGATCCCCGATTTACAACAATACCGCTAACTCAATTCATCGAAAATCATCTAATTAATAACTCAAATGTCATTCTATAACACCAGTAACCGTAAAATGATTCCTCAATAATCCAAAAATGCCTTTACCTCAGATCGTTCACATCTTATACCTCAATAACACTAACTGAACTTATCTGCAACTTCCAAATAATCAATTGACTTCTCCACAATACCAATAACTAAAACCATCTATGCTCATCAACTTATGTACACAAAATATATACCCAGTAACACCAACTAAACCAATCTGCAACTTCCAAATAATTAATCGACTTCTCTACAATACCAATAACAAAAACCCATCTTTGCTCATCAACTTATTTACAAAAATCTCACATAATCCTCAACCCAAACTTTCCTAGATGCATCTCAAAACATTATTAAATATACCACACAATCATTAATTCAACTTATCTATGTTCATCAACTTATTTACTCGAAACCGTACCAAATCCTTAACTCAAATTATTTTATCTACATCAAAACAACTTCCTCAATTATACCGTATAATTATATCAACTCAATTTCCTTTACCCCAAAATCCTTAACTCAAAATATCCTTCTGTACATCAAAGAACTTTCTCAAATAAACCGTATAAATATTTCAACTCAATCTTCTTTTGCCCAAAATCCTTAACTCAAAATAACCTTCTCTACATCAAACAATTTTCTCAAATAAACCATGTAACTTTCTTTTCAACTCAATTATCCATTTCCATATAAAACAACTCTCGAATAAACGTACTTTGAACGCAAACTTATCTATCTCCATAAAAAAAACGTTCCCAATTATTCAACAAATTCATCAATTTAAACTTTATCTATCTCCTTCAAATAACTTTCTCAAATATTCCACGAAATCCCTAACTCAAACTTATCCAACTCCTTAAACAATTAGTAAAACAAAAAAAATTATCAAACCAAATCTAAACAGCAATACTAGATACCGCGAAAGAAAATCTATTACGTCTAGGACAAAAACAAAAACAAAAAAAAAAACTTTTTAGCATCGAGCAGCAACGTCAGAAAGTAAAAACAGGAAACAAGAGGGGAGAAAAACGAAAACCCATAGGAAAAAAAAAAATTTACTGAGTTTCTTATCTCTGTTGCGACAGCAGGGGGCGAAGGGGAAATTCCTCCTAAGGCGCCGAGAAACCGACATCCAAAATTCCACCCCTGAACTGTGCTACCCGCGGGGAGGGGAGTTCCTGCGAAAAGGAGTAACCAACAAACAGAATTCCAATCAACAAGCAGTGTCCCGCCCTTGGCCGAATCGCCTACGGGGGGAATTACCGACGAAAAGGGGTGCGGACGAAAAGCTCTCCCACAAGTTTTCGAAATGAATGTACAGCGACTAGCGTGAGATGGGTTGTTTTCCTTTACACTTAAATATCTCAAAATTCCAAGTACTACATCAAAATTTTCTTCCTTTTTGTCAATACCAACTCAAAGCTAACACAAACTACGCGTACAGAAAACATAAAATTTAACAATACCATTATCTGACCAAAAAAAAAAACTTATTACCAAATAACAAAGCAGAACTACTATTAAAATCCAAAAAACCACAAAAAAAATTAAATCAACATCAACACTCAGTTCAAAAATCTACCCACGCGCTAACATAAATCAACACACGTAAGCCTAGCATCAACGACAAAAAATTACCATATCGACATAGACCAAAACGTTAAATTCCTAGTAAAGTTTAGCACACAACCGAGACACAATGATTGACTGCACATTCATTTAACAACCACAATTAATCTAAACCAACAGAAATACTATATCGACAAACAAGACCTTCAATTCCTAGTAAAGTTTAGCATACCGAGACAAAAACTGCACATTCATTTAACCAAACCACAATTAATCTAAACCTTTAAGCATACAAAAAAAAAAAAAAAAATCCAAATCTCTAAAAAAAAAAAATAATTAAATCGGCATTGAAACACCTGACCGAAACACTAGAAAATTTTAAATTAAAATTAGCAATCATATGACAGAACAAAAACAACCCGAGCAAAACAAATTTAAGTTTCAACATATATATAATTTCCAAAAGACCATAAAAAAATTAAAACGACCACCTCTATCCATCTCTTAACAAGCATAAATTCCAAAGATATAAATTCAGTAATACACAGGCACTTAAAATTAATACACCAACACAATTTAGCAATAAAATTGATTCTAACAAAATGCCGCTACCAAAAAATTAATATTTTATGCAAACTCAAAATTTAACCAGAAAGTACACAGTTATACACAATCAAATCAGCATAAACTAAGTTATTCAATAAAGGAACCTTTTGTATGAAAAAAAAATTATTTAAAAATACTAGATAATAATCACAACACAAAATTATGTAATAAATGAAAAAATGTCAAATATGTATGTATAGTAACAACATTCAAATTTCATGACAGGTGTCCATGGACCCCAAAATTTGACTTTTGTCACAAACATGGCTTAAAGCTTAAAATTTATAAAATTAAAATTGACGTGCATACATGAATCTCATAACAGAATTGAATAACACTTGCATTACACAAAAATTTTAATATATTGCATAAAACACACAGCATCAAAATATTTTATCTAGAGCTAAAATTGATATTAATAACATACAACATTATGTCATTTAAGCAGCAAATCAAGACATGAAACAAATTGCATAAAAAATTTTAGAATTCTGGAATTTCATTAAATAACTGAGTACAAAATTTGATCTCGCTAAAACATCAAACATTACATAAAACAAGGTGCAACAATGAGACAGGTACCATTCAATGTGTGCTCTCGAAGTGACGAAGCGTAAGAATTGTAAAAAAAAAAAGTTTAGTCTCCTTCAAAAATTTAGCGCGGAAAATGTATTAATGAGCCGAATTGCCTGCACGAGCCCTTAAATTATACCGTGGACTTGGAACAATACCCTTAACCTCCGTCTCGTCTGGTTGCAAATCATCTAAATTATTCAAGTGCAAATATGAGAATCTCTTAATAAATGGAATCATCCGATTGACATGTGTGTTAAATCTCTTCCTCAATTGTTCTACATGTTGAACCCTATAATTGACATTAGAAAAACGCTCTATTACTCTGTAAGGACCTTCGAACTTTGGTCTGAGTTTTGGAGATAAATTAGATTTAATATTAGGCGTCTTTATAAAACACAAGGACCCGATTTTGTAATCGTAATGATGTTGTTTTGTCGCTCTCGTACTCAAATCGACATGCGATGCCTCCTGATCTTTTAGATTATTTAAACTTTATTGAAAGTATGCTCCAAAGACGGTAAAAGTTTCTCGACATATTCATACTTATTTTGTGGTGTGTCGGAATTCTTTTCGTAAGTGTAAGATAATCGAATATCCCTGCCATGTTCTAGGAAAAAGGGCGATGTGTATGTAGCTTCATGGATCGCTGAGTTTAATGCTAACATGGTGTGCGGGAGTTGCTCATCCCAATCGTTTGTGTTTTGTGAAATTGATGCCAGGATATTGGCTAGCGATTGATTGGGTTTCTCTACCCTACCGTTGACGTGAGCGGAATAACTTGATATGTGTCTTTTATGAATACCCATGACTCTGCAAAATTCAACAAATTCGGAACTCTTAAAATATGTAGCGTTATCTACGACTAATTTATGTGGGCAACCCCTGTGTACAATGTAATTATCAAAGAAAGCTTTTGAAATCGTACTCGACCTAATATCCGGAAGTGGAACAATATGAATGTATTTTGTGAATGCATCTATCATAGATAAAACATAGCTATATTACCTTTAGGCGTGGTTTTTAAAGGACCGAAAATATCCATATGACACGTTTCTCCCGGTTCTTTACTTTGTTCTACTGGCTGATGAGGTGCTGGCGGAATTTTAAAGGCGTTTTTTCGAGATAAGCATATGGTGCAAGAACGAACAAAATTTTTAGTATCTTTGTACATATTATGCCAAAAGAAGTTTTCGCTGAGTCGATGATATGTTTTAAAAAATTCAAGATGCCCTCCATATTCTGAATGGACAGATTCGAGAATTTTAGCTTTTAGACAATGTGGAATGCAAACTTGCTTTCTAGTGGTGTTAGACCTGGGTGATCTGGAGGGGCGCTTGGACAAATGACATAACAAACCTTCCCCATTAATAAAATAGTTGCTGATTTGTGGGCTAACGTCATTTTGATCAATTTTTTGTATGATAGTGCTTAAAACAGAATCTTCATGTTGCATATTAATAAGGTCTTTAGATTCCGGTAAAGCTATTGTGATGTTGTTAATATAACGGGAAAGATGATCTGCGACTGAATTTAAGGAGCCCCTGATGTAGTGTATATCGTAATTAAATTCTTCCAGAGCCAATTTCCAACGCAAAATTTTGGAAGAGGGATTTTTATTAGAGAGAAATCCTGCAAGAGGCTTATGATCAGTAAAAACCTTAAATTTTCTGCCTAACAAGAAAGGTCTAAAAAAATTTAATGCTGTATATATCGCGAAAAATTCCAAAACCGTTGCGTTATATTTAGATTGTGAGGGATTTAATTTCTTTGAAAAAAAAATATAAAGGTTTGACTTCAGAGTTAGGATATTTTTGTTCTAAAACTGCCCCTATGCCGCGAGATGAAGCGTCCGTTGTTATTTGTAACTCTGCGTTCTGATCAGGTAGTGCCAAGACCGGTGGATTCAATATGGCTTTCTTAATATCATCAAATGCCTCCTGCGTTTCAGATGTCCACTCAAATGGAGTGTCTTTTCTCAATAGATTCGTTAATGGAAGTGCTCGTTTTGCGAAATTCTTAATATATCTCCTATAAAAATTACAACACCCTAAGAAAGATTTAATTTGTTTTTGATCCGTTGGAACTGGAAACTCGTTAATTGATACGGACTTATCTTTATCTATAAGAATGCCTTCCGGCGTTACCACAAACCCCAAAAATTTACAACTCTTTGTTAAAAACTGACATTTACTCGGATTAAATTTTAAGTGAATTCTTTCAAAGCGTTCAAAAACCTTACCCAGTAGTTCAAAATGTTCATCTATGGTTTTAGTGAATAAAATAATGTCGTCTATATAAACCAAGGCTCCGTTGTGTAATAAATCTCCAAGGACCTCCTGTGCAATTGATTGAAAAGCTTTAGGCGAGTTTTTTAAACCGAAACATAATCTGTTGAATTCATATTTGTCACCGTCGGGAGTAGAGAATGCCGTCTTATGCCTATCTGCAAAGTGTAGTGGAATTTGATTAAATGCTGACTTCATGTCTAAAGCCGAAAAATAGTTTGAACCCGAAATTTCATGCAAAATGTCGTCCAATGTTGGAATAACGAAGTCTTGAGTCAAAGTTATTTCGTTAAGTTTCCGAAAATCTAAAACAAGGCGCCATTTTTCTTTTTGTTTGACAAACAAGGCCGGAGTATTATACTGAGAATTAGATTTCGAAATAATCCCCGCCTTCTCTAAATCTGTTATCTGACGTCGAAATTCGTTTCTTAAATTAAATGGAATTTTATAAATCGGACATTTAATGGGATAGTCATGCTGTAAACTGATTCTATGATGCTCCGTAGCGGCTGCAGATGATTCTACCGTAGAGCGAGCGAAAGCACTTTTGTGCGAAATTAAAAGTTGAAATAATCTGTTTTTTATTTTGCTGTCCAAACCTGAAAGGTTGAAATCTTTCTCCGTGAGTGGGGGTAAAATATCTTGAGAAACGGGAAAATCGGAAGAAAAATCTTCATAATTATTGACAGTAATTATTTTCATGTTTTTGTTAAGGGTGATTATGTTATCTGAATCGTTTCTAATTTCTAGAATGGTGTCATTTGTCTGTGGATTAATATTAATTTGCGAATTAGTTAAATGAATGTTTTTGTTTTTAGCTTTGCTGAACTCTGAATAGTGGCCAATGACGTCGAATTAGGTAATGTTTCAACATGTATACGAACATTTGTGACCGAATGGGGACCCACACACGTTTTGTGTTTTAAAAATCCATGGATAAAGTTACTCTGGACAACACGTTGGGGGAGTGAATAATGGATAAGCGGAATTGAAAATTTATTAATTAACAAACGGTTTTTTCCCATATCTAAAACTGCATCCCATAAGTTCAAAAATCGTATCCCAAAATAGCGCAATAATTATCGTTAATCTCTTGCTTCGTTATAAAAAAATATGTTGAAATCCATTAATGAAAATTGTATTTCATAGCAACCGATGATCTCTACCGTGTCTCCACTTACTGCGTTAATTTGAATTGAAACATTAAATTCCTTAAAGTTTTCATTTTTTATTTGAGTGAAAAAAGAATGTGACATTAAAGAAACGGACGCACCTGTGTCAATTAAAATTTTGAATTTGTGATGTTTAACATTAGCATTTATTATTGGTAGATCAAATATATTGTCTCGAGATTTAATAGGAGAAAACCGCTCCTCTACCAATTGTACATCTAAATACGGCTTTCTCCGTGGAAGTTTAAATTGTCGTTTCTAGTATAGCGTCGAAAACCCCTATTCCCAGAAGTTGTGTGTGTCCCTCTCACCGGATGCCTGGGGGCTGCGTAATTATCACGAAAAGCCGATTCTTGGAAATGGACATGCCTCCCATCGAAGCCGGGGTGACGTGAAACAGAAAAATCGCTAGCGGCGCTTCTCCGGGGGGCTGGTAATTGGCTGAACGAATGTCCCTCTGCTTCTTTCTACACTCCGCTTGTCTATGTCCTTGAATGCCACAATAAAAACATTTGAAAACATTCTCCCTTCTGTTAAAAAAATTCCCCCTGTTTTACGAGCTGTAACTGAACTGGCTTCCTGTAGACGCCCGACTCTTAAGTTGATTTCTTCCAATCTATCCGTTAATGCTGAAAGGACCGAATTTTCCGTTTGTGCGGGCGACAAACCGGATCTCTCGTCGTTAGCTATCTGATTCAATTTCATATTTTGTTCCTCGATCAACGCCGCGTTGATTGATTCATCTAAATTTAAAGGATCACGTGAAAGTACAAAACGACGGATATCATTTCTCAGACCGCTTATGAAACGTGATTGTAGTAATTGGTCGTTCGCGTTCCTCACCGCGGTGTTTTGAGCCGAATTTCCTGACTGGAATATCTGTGTTCCCAGTTTGTTGATGCGTGCTGCGAATTCTTGTACGCTCTCAGAAGAATCCTGGATGCATGATGAAAATAACTGTAAACGCGTTGACAGAGGGACGGCCTTCTCGAATCTTTTAATAAGAATTCTTGCGATATCGTTGTATTCTGTCAATTGACTGTGGGTTGGGTCGGATAAAAAAATTCCTCAGCTATTCCCGCTAATTTTAATTTCAGAATAGTAACTTTCTCGTCGTTTGACCACTTGCCTAAATTCGCAACATCATTTATTTTTTCTAGGAACCTACGTATTCCTAACGATTCACCTCCGTCGTACATTGGGATCAAATCAATTAGATTAAATTTCTCGGACGCCGTTTGCGTCAATAGGGGGTCTGATTGTCGTGTACGTGGCATGTTTTTTTTTTAAAAAAACTAAGACAAATTTTCTAGCGAGTTTAAATCACAACGGAAACCGTTAAATTCTAACTAAAACAAAATTCCAGCACTCGTGCAGGGTAAAAGAAATTCATGAACTCCTAAATTTAAATAAACTTTTAACTAATCGGCTCTCGCGTAAATACATGCATAGGGAAAAAATTCACATCAATGTTAAAAAGAAAAAAAAAAAAGAGCACCAGTACCTGCGACATCGTGTTGCACCTTGCACCTTTCCTCTTCTCAAAACTACAAGAAAAAAAATTCACAAGTATCAAATTCAAGCAATATATAAAACATAATAGCACACGAGATAACAATTTGTTTTGGTGACCCATCAAGAAACGTTTACAACATCAAAGGATGAAAATTTCCGACGTAAAAAGAAAATTTCCGACGACTGGTCATCGGCACTAAATGATAGTACAAAGAAAAAAAAAAAATTTAATATCCTGGTCACTGCACCATTATAATGCGACGCTTGTTTAACTTAAATGATTAATTTATTTTCTATATATCCATTATCTAAAATTACCCAGGTTCTTAACGTAACATCACATAGCTTAGCTTAAGTTCAAACACTAAATCCTTTAAAGACAATAAAACAGTACACTAAATTAAAAGGCCGTTCTTTAAATAACTATTAATTTATTTTAGAATAACAAGATTAAATTTGAGTTAATGTACAAATTGACGCATAACAAAATTCTACTTAGCTTTGAGAGAAAGGAGGATTGAAAGGAGTGAAAACATGTCGCCGCCGAAGCCCGCGAGTCCCGTTCAAGGCCTGGGTCTATGTTGAGTCGTATGTGTGAGAGAGTGTCTGTCGAAATCGGGGTGCATCCCGTTTTTATTGGCGTCCTCTTCACTTCCGAATCCTAGAGCGTATTCTTTACTTTGTCCACTTAATTTCTTTTGATTGGTCCAGAGTTAGCGTATGGTTACTGCGCCACGGTAAATGACATTTTTAAGCGCGGGAAATTCTAATGACACACCCCGATATGCCGATATTTTATGGGTACAATGCCCCTTCTAGGCGTGGGAACGTGTCACCCTTTGCTAGGGTTCGCCCTCAGAGGTGGGGTAAGAAAGACGCATTCCACCCAATTCCGTTTCTTGTAAACAGGGCAAATGTAAAAACTGCAGTTGTAACTTTGGGGACCGGTGACCTCCCATCAGTAGCTTACTTAAATTAAATATAGTAGTGATTTTTTTAAATAAATTTTTATGAGTTTGTTATTTACTTTCCGGTCTCTATGTACTCCACTTTTATGTGGTTGAGGCTGATAATTTATAAATCCTGTGTGTTATTCAGTTATTAAAAATAGGGATCTTTTTCAAAATGCATATTTTCACCATTGAAGTACTTGCAAAGAAGTGTCAGGTCAACAGAAAATTTGAGAACATTGGGTTCATTAAAATGATTCAGATTCATTTGTTCTCTCGGTTTTCTCAAAAAACATATTTGAATTGCTTTGAAATATAAGATGATATTCCGCTAACACTGCCTAGTTACATATAGGGCATTTTAAAAATTATGAGCTTCGTTGCTTCGGAATTTAAATGCTTTGCATTTTTTTTCGTAAAAAAATAAGGAGAAAATTCTACATTGCATGATTTTTATGAAAACAGATAATATTTATATAATCTATAGAATATTATAAATATAACTACACCATTTTGCATTCAAACTAACCAATTGAGAAAATCGAATTCTATTTTTCAACCCATCAAAACTGAAGTCAAAAGTGTGGGTTCAATTTGACACAAAATAAGGTTGACCAAGGTGTTGCCACCAAAGAGAAGCTGAAAAGCATAGTAGAAAGGCTGTCAATGTTGTTAAAGTAAACCCAAATTTCATTTGAAAGTACTCTCTCCACAACACACATTTAAGGAAGATTAAAACAAAGAAATTTTACAAAAGAATTATCTGCAGTATTTTTTATTCGTCTATAGAGCAGCCCGACGAGAAACATATATAAGAAAAACCGTTTCGAAAAAAATATTTGCAAGTTAGAATTCGAATAAAGATAGCGCATTTTGATCGAATGCATTGTTTTACGATGAAAGTAAATCCAATGTTATTCGATGCAAAAGAAGGAATTTAATTTGGACTCAACCGAGAAATAAGCTATAAAAATAATCAAGCAACAATTGAACAGGCGGCAAAAGTGAGTTATGTGTTATGGGGGAAGGGGGGGGTGCATGCCAGATGCAGGCGTCAGCAATCTTACCTGTCCATTATGCCATCAATAAACGCATGTCTACACAATCCCCTGTTTTAAATTTAATGGAACAATTATGGAAATGACAGCTTAAGTATGTCGAAACACTATCTATTGAACGGGGACAATTTAAAAAGGCTTCTAGAAGAATGAGATGAGAATTTTTCTGAAACAATGGAAAAATAGATGAATACGTGTCAAATAGGCTCAAAGCTGTTATCAAACACTGAGAATTCACCACAAAATATTGGCTACTCCTTTTTTTGATATTTTAATCACAGTCCTTTCACCTTTTCCCTTCATTTGGATGGTTCAAAAGATGCTATTTATTTTTATAACTTTACTAATTTAAATTTGAAATTTTATAATTGTTTTTATAATATTTCTAAGGTTAAATAACAATCAAATTGGTATGTAAACTTCATCCGAATCAATTTATTCTCTTAAAATATCAAAAAACTTAGAAATAAATTCAGAACAGTTATACAAAATCTACAGTATAAGCTGTGCGACAATTTTCCAGCTAAATCAGCAAAGAACATGACTACACATGTATGTTTTTACGAAATGTCTTAAAATTGTCTTCTCACTGTTCTGAGATATCGCTATATAATTTAAAGAGGCAATGAATAGAAAATACTTATACTAGCCTTTTACAAGAGTGTTAGCTCATCTGACCTTTTGCATGAAATCTCCTAACCATCTCAATATCTTCCGCTAGAACATCATTGACCGATTGTCCTCACGATCAGATTTTTAAAGCATTCCATAAAGTGTCACTTCAATGATTCCGTATCCAAAGTCAAGGAGGGATATCACAATGAGTGTCTCTTGACAAAAGCATTCAACCCAAGGGGTTCATTTCCCATGTAAAGATATAGCGGGGGATCTTGCAAGTGATTCCTCGGGGAAGAGGTTAAGATGCGTGATCTTGCTGGTGTTTGTTGTACCTGAACATCGTTTCAAAGACCTACAAAGGAAACTGCTTGAAGTAATAGAAAACTCTCCATTAGTATTATGAATCACAACCAGGGATCTTCTGTCTAGTGCTTAGTAAGTTTTTCAGATTACCGGTAATTTCCTTTTAATTACATTATCCAAAATTATTCGACTGTTATGCTCATTGGATTCATCCAATGATTCCGTGAGTCTATAGAGAGGAGGTAATTAAGGATCTACAGAGTTGAATCCCCAGTCACACCACAATAATAGTAAAAAGGGTTATTTTTTAAATTTTAAACCGTTTAAGTACGAAAAAGGTTCATGATTGCTAAAAAAATTGTTAAATATTTTTAGTGACTCCAAATATAGTGTTAGTTGTAATTAGAAACTGTTTAGTACACAGGGTGTTGCCAAATTCTACCGACAAATTCAGAGGGGTGATAGTTGGCAACAAGGGAACGACAAATCAACATAGAACATGAGGTTGCAAACCCCGTTTAGGTGAAAATCGCGATAATTGTTGTCCTCGGGAGGAGGAGGAGCCAAGGGATTTGGATTCACGTGGTAGGGTTAAAAAATTTTGTACGTACGCAAATTTCCTACCTCTCCCGGAGTTGCTATAAGGAGTAGCAGCCATTGTATACCAGAAAGTTTGGCTTACACACGATGGTGTACCAGAAAATGCTTCGATTCCGTTACGTAACTATCTCCATTCTATATATTCCGGGATGTAGATTTGACTCGGTGGACCTGTTGTTTTACCTCCACGCACCCTGGACCTCAATCACTTGGATTTCCTCTTCTGGGGCCACTTGAAATTTCTTGTGTTAGAAACACCGGTGGCCACAGTGGATTACTTCATGGCACGGATTGTCGTCGCTTCAGCTGATATCGCCAGCACACTAGATTTGCATGAAGACACCCGGACATCCTTTATTCGTTAGTGCCGCCTGTGCCATTACCCAAGCGACAGCAATTTCAAACAATTCCTGTGCCAATCAATTGTCGATGCCTTTCTAATGTCGAGCTGTGACGCATTTTTGGTACTATAGAGATGCTTTACATCTAGCTCTCACATCTACATCCCACCCTTCATAACTGTTTTTGCAAATTACTCCGTCTAAATGTGGTTTTTGTCTCCATGTTCTATGTTGATTTGACGTCTCCATGCTGCTTCCTCTCTGAATTTGTGGGTCGAATCCGGGCACTCTGTACATGATTTCTAGTGCCAGAGTTATTCCAGTAACGTGCTTCATTAATCCAAAATCTGTTCTTGATACATTATAGAAAATAGTGTGGGCCGAAGCCTTTCAAAAATAATTGTTTATTAATGACTGAAGCAATGTGAGAGCTATTGGCTCCGGAGCGCGTTATTTTGAATCTCGTTCAAGAGAAAAGGGTGACACCTGAGCTGGTCCAGAATCTTTCCTACCTCGCCAACGAGAGGCCTTATCCGCGAGCCTCTCACTAATCCTCTTGGGGTAAATTCATTTCTTTTAAATGCTGTTCTATTGAAAACTTTCTCCCGGACTCGGTTTATTCAAATGTAGAATTAAATTTAAGCATAGATTTTTAGGTACGCGAGGTTAGTGGTTAGTGGTAAGTGGAAAGTAGTTGAGAACTAGTCGATAGTTAGTCGACGAGTTTTTGCTGAATGATCAAAGATTGTCAATTTTCGATTTAGTCATCAAGATAGAATTTAATAATAATAACCGGAGGTCAAACAACTAAGAACGGAATTACAGTAATTTAGACCGAAGACATCTAAAATGTTCCACGAGTAAGTTACTTGAAATGTAAATTAATATTTAGTGCGCAATTGCTCCTATACTTAGTATAAGTGTACACTTCCTACCCTGGGTTGTTAATTTAAGTGAAAGAACAATTAATTATAATTGCTTTGATTATGGCTGATCTTTCTTCTAAGCCCCCATTTATTAATTTCGTTAGATTTGTTAGGCCCCTACCCAGCTTCTAAACCGGAAAGATATAGGTTTATTTTAGTGATAATTGATACATTTACGAAATGGGTCGAAATAGTTCCTTTAACCCTCTAACTGGATACCTTCCTCCTGAAAAGTTATTCCGAAAGCGTTTTACTCTTATATTGCTATTCCCTTCAAAAATGCAACAGACTTCAATTATTTCCCCCTTTTAAAACTTGGGAGGTCGAAAGGAAACAACTTTATGACTTGGTTCGGCGTATTTGATCATTGAGAACCAGGATAGCAATCGTTTACAGCTAGCTGTTAAGTTGCCTTGGGCAATCTTGTATGAAAACCATAGTTCTTTCTACTCTGTCATTTTCCACATAGATTCAGTCTCAGTAAAATTAAAACAAAATACAGGGTAAAAAAAATGAAATAAATGGCGTGTTAAAAGTTGAAAAATAGTTATATTTTCTTCAAACAAAATTTATTTTTCTGTCATTTTTTAAAAATTAAAAAAAAATATTTTGGTATTGCGATTTGAACCAGAAAAAAGCATCCTGTATTCATTTTTGAATATGAGAGTAAGAAAACGCGCTCACTTTCATGTTTTTAAAAAAAGTTATGAGGTAAAAAGAGTAAAGGCCCTATCTTTTTTTTTAAACAATAAGACATAAATGGTGCATATTTATGAAACAAAACAGATCTTTCTCTATTCAATTATATTTTTAATTTAGAATAACATAAAAAATGATTTCAATATACTTTTAATTTATTTAAATTTAAATCATATAAATGATATTTTTATGTTAACTGAATATTTTTCGGAAAAAATCTAAATTTTCATTCCTAGTGCTCTCCTTTTCGAACTTCCTGTATTAAATAAAAAGTTATTTTCTACATCTTCATTTGTGATGGACATAACACACATTCAGTCAATAATTTTTAATTTTAATGGGGGATATACTTCTTCAAATGCGCATGACAGTACTTCTAACCATTTTCTACTCAAGTTAAAATTCTTATCTTTATGTTTCTTTTATTACAAGGAAAAGTGGCACACATCGATAACTACATTTTCACACAATTCAGTCATTACAAATTCTATTGTGAGAAAAGTTCTCCCTAATTAATTTTGTCTTTCAAAACAGTACACTTAAAACAATTTTGTTCAGTGAAGTTAACCGACAGTTCCACAATGTATTCATACCAAATTTTAAAAACAAATTTAACACTTGGAAATGTATCCAGTATTAAATTTTTCAGTATACACAAATATTTCCTGCTGTAGGGAAGATATAGTATGAGATGTGGTGTGCGGTTGTGAAAGAATGTTTTCGTACGTGTAGACTATTTTTTAAAATTTAAATATCACTGAAGCTGATCATATAACTGCAAATGAGCCTTATTTTAATGTGTGCTGGTATCAAAGTAAAACACTTTACAATATTAAACAGCCTATGGAATTATACTCAATATCAAACTATTCGCAAATGTTTTACAACTTCTATTCAAATTGTAAAGAAACTGAAATATAAATATATCTTACTACAGTCAAAAATATTCATAATATGTAAGTATCCTATTTCTCCACTTATTTCTGTACATTTTAAAAACTGTAGCTGAATGCAATTTTTATATTTATAAACGAGGCATTACAGCTCACACACTCGTAAAAAATGTCTTTACCATTTTTAAATATACTACTATAAAACGTATATGGATTGTAAGATCAGTTGTAAAATCCTAAAAGCTTTTAGAGGAGCTAAAAACATGTAATTTTGGATTGATCAAATTTTTAATATAATACACAAATATACATGTTATTAAGGAAATACATTAGAAAAATAAAACTTCCTTCTGAAATAAACGTAATTGAAAGAAAAATGTTTAATTGCAAATGAGTGGAAATACATGTTTATCTAAGGGGTATCCCCAAAGTGAGGTAATGCTCAAACTTAAAACTCAAACTCAGAGGCACAACAATCCATGAGGGCCAGGAACTACTGTGCCCATCATAATACACGTGACCATTGGACGCTGAGGTGCATGAACAGATGTCCCGATTTGTTGGTCTGTCTGAAGAGAGACCTTCAGTGTTTAAGACCCGAAGCAAGCTTGGTACTCATTTATCGACCCAATGTAGCGGGGATGAAAGGCAGAGTCGACCTTGCGCAGCCCGTTAATAGAACCCCAGACCTGTGGTGTGGAAGCACTATACACTACCAATCGATCCTATTCGGTGAAAAATAAAATTTAATGTTAGAATCTTATATAAATCCCTAATGAATGAGGGAGTTCAAACTTTTTTTTTCCATGTAAACTGTTTAGACGGAAATGGTTAATTATGAACATTTCACAAGTTGCATAAATTAAAATTAACCGTTATAGTTTACATAAATTTTTAAGGGTGCAAAAGGTGTATTTCGGCTGCACGAATTAATTTTAAAAGGAATACGGTTACGAAAAAGTAGTACAAATCTATCTAAAGTAGGGTTGGTTACCTTACATATCGTCAAACACAACAAAGTATTGGGAGCCAATTTCACAATTCGTTGTTATAAAAATGTATGGAAAATTACAAGACTTAGTTTTTGCATTTGTAATTTATATATTTTTTTCCTGAGACATTTAAAAGCTAGAGCGGCATCCATCAAAACCACGGTTCCCTTTCTGTTTTTCCAGATCGCCCGACTAAGCCGGCTATGTCATAGTAAGTGAAAATGTCGTATTTCGTTTGTCAAGATCATTTTATAGCAGACTGCATTTTTCATGTATTTTAGATGGTCGTTTTATATTTTCTACATCGAATTTAAAATTACATAAAATTCTTGACATTCGCATCAATGACCATTATAATTTTTATTAGTATATGAATGTGTCATCACACGATTACATGACTGTTATTAACATATTATTTTAACCATTTAATTAATATTAAGTATAACATAACGTACACAAATTTTCTGAACTTTAAAATAAATATTTCGAAAACTACTTCAGATATACTCAAAATTTTTCATTCCTACTTTTTAGCTTCTCAGTTTTGCTTCTATGTAAAACTTTATTGTATATTCGTCGATTTTTTTAGTATATTTTTTGCTCTTAGCATGCAGTTTTCAACTGAATTGTATGAAATCTTCGAAATATATTAAAAAATACCAAAGAAGCTATATAATAAAATTTGAAATTTATATTATACTCAAAGAGTTGCTAGAACTTATGGTAAATAATTTTTAACTTTGCGATACATTTTTTTTTTTTTTTTTTCGAAATTTCAAATGGAATTTCTAACATAAAATTTCTAGCTTTATACGGTCGAGATTTCAAAAAATATCCAGATTTTAATTACTTATTCAGTTAGCCTTTAAAAAAGATAAATGTTGAGGTATTTTGCATAAATAGATATTTTTGAAGAATAATTCGAATGTTTTTGAATAGCTCGAATTTAAAATTGATTTTTATGTTTATTTATATGCATAAATGTCTACTGTAAATGTTTCCGTATATTTTTGATTACCATTTATTCAAACATTCAAGTTATAAAAAAAATGTGGGAAAATCTTCATTCATGTTGTCTTTGATGTAAACTGAAGTTGAAGCACTTAAAATTCAAATATAATTCGGTGTATTTTAACAATATATAACTAGGCACTGTACGTAAACTTCCCTGAACACTTGCTTTTAAATCTAAAAAAAAAATTAATAGATCTTAATTAGTTTTTTTGTTATTATTTTTATCAAAGTGTAAGAAAATGTTTCAAATTATTTGATGAAGTTTAAATTTATTCATTTTTAGTGGTTGGAAAGTTGAAAAGATTTCAAATTTTAAAGTGTTTGGTGTTTTATTATTTGTTTTTGGGGGGGCATCTTATAATGAAATAATCATGTTTCAAAAAATTGAAAGCATTGATTAAGATAAGAAAAATGAAGCGAAAGAATATACTTTAAAAAAGATAATTTGTCTAACTATATAAAGTAGCAGATTGCCCTGACACGCCCCAACTTGTTACAGTTTGAAATTAATATGAAACCAAAAGGGAATTGTAACATATTTTACTTATGCGTTGGCACTTTTGAAAACTTTTAAAATACAAGCTAGCAAACAAACACTTCTTGGGTTCTAAAGAAATTTCTCCCCGATTTTTTACGATTACACCAGGGTCAAAACACGGGGTTCCCTGCTGTGTTGCTTCCTCCGTCCTTCATTATCTTTCAAGATGTCAAACCTTAAAAGGGGGAAAGGATTTCAGAAAAGTGTGGCTAATCCGCTTTTGAAAACGTTACTTGAAGGCAGAAAAATCAGTGCAGTCCATTTTCGAAGCATCTTTACACTGACGGAATTTTCCGTGCTATCCGGTTAGAGGGTTAAGAACAGTCAGTAAGGTAAAAACATTTGGGAAATCAATTTTAAGTTTTTGATACTTCTAAAATCTCCAAATCAAGACCTTTCCCATAGTATAACATACTAGCCATTTTATGAATTAGCAGTATTTTAAAATGACTATAAAAAATCATCAGCTGGTGATCACGCCCACTTTGGCAGATAAAATGGGCAATATTGGCTATTTAAACAGTTGCATAGCTTCTATTTTTCATTTATTGAACACCATTAACTTTAGATAACGGTGTATTTCATCTCTATTTATATAATTTCTTTGTTTTTTTAAATTTAGTTTTCATGATCTGGCAACAAAAAGTTGTTGACATTTTGTAGCGCGATGTAAGAACAAGAATAAAAAAGCTTAACGATCTGAAATAGTTTTCTGTTGTTTCTAATCACTTAAAAAAAATGAATTAATTTTAAATAATTATTTTGCTTATCCCCTGCATTATTTGTGACTAAATCGTCTACAAACTGGTGACCCGTACATATTCAAATGAAGGATGAGAATAATGAAATGGCTGTGGCAAATTCGAAGCAAATAAGGTTAGCATTAAAATTGCTCCTTTTTGGGTAGAAAAACCTGAAATATCGTTTTTCCAAGTTGAAGTTCAGTTTCCATTGCTAATATTAAACAAGAAGAAACTAAGTTTGATTACCTTGTTGCGCAGTTAGATACAAAATTCATAGAAAATATATGGGATATCATTCAGAGTGATGAAAAAATAAATATTCTTGCGCTAAAAATAGACTTTTAAGTACTTTCAAAGAAAGTGAAGAAAAATGCATTAAAAAATTGCTTACTGGAATCTCAGTAGGTGACATGAAACCCAATCAACTTTGAGAAAAATAAAATCGTTGGCTGGATTTAATATCACCGAAAAAAGTTTTAAGAACATTATGGCTAGATAAATTACCAGACTCCATCAAAAATATTTTAGTTATTAGCTCGGAGAAAATTTAGAAAATTTTTCAGTTATGGCGGATAAAATTTTTGAAATAAATTCATCACCAGAAATTTATTCTGCTACTGCAGATAATTCTGCTATAAAAAATACCCTAGATAAAGTCAGCCTTTTGGAGAAACGGATTTCAGAATTATCCATCAACAGAGAGAAGAAAATCAAGAAACTCGAAAAAAGTAAAAGTCGAAGTAGATCTCGTAAGCGTTTCAACCCAAATGGAAAATATTGATATTTCCACTTCATGTTTGGAAATAAGTGTTATCCTGATTAATTTAAAAGCCCGTGTTCCTGGAATAAGGCATCGGAAAACTTAGAAAAGCAGTAGATTTGGCGGCAAACTCTCCTGCTATAGAATATAAAGATTGCGTTAATTACCGTTTATTTGTAACTGACAAAAACACCGGTTTACGCTTTCTTGTAAATAGTGGTGCTGATTTATCAATAATTCCTGCCTCATGTAAAAATAAAATTTGTGATTATTTTAAGCTTTATGCAGCAAACGGCTCAGAAATACCAACTTTTGGTCATAAAATTTTAACTTTAAATCTAGGGCTGCGTCGTGAGTTCTAGTTTCCTTTCATTATTGCTGAAGTAGATAAAGTAATAATTGGTGCTGATTTTTTGAATAAGTTTAACTTGTTAATTGACATCCAAAATAAACAGTTAATAGATAGAATAACTAACCTTCATGTTAAAGGGGAAATTTCTTCTATTTTGCAAGAAAATAAAATTAACATAATGGATAAAACATCAAAATTTTCTAAAATATTATTACAATATTCAGATTTAATGAACCAAATTTGCTAGTTACTAATACAAAACATGATGTTAAACACTATATTGCTAATAAAGACCCACCGGTTTACTCAAAAGCTTGTTAATTGGATTCTAAAAAATTAGAAATAGCCAATTAAGAATTTAAATTTATGTTAGATAATATCATTCGGCCTTCTAAATCGCCATGGGTGAACCCACTGCATCTTGTTAATAAAGAAGATGGAAGTGTTAGACCATGCGGTGATTATGGACGTTTAAATGCCCAAACCATTCCTGACCGTTACGCAATTCCACGTATTGAAGATTTTCATCATATTTTTTTTTTTAAAAAGAATATTTTCTAAGATTGACCTATTCAAAGCATATTTTCAAATTTCAATTGCTGAGGAAGGTAAGGAAAAGATAGTCATAATAACACCATTTGGCTTATTTGAGTTTAATGTTATGAGCTTTGGGTTAAGAAATGCACCCTCTACTTTTCAGCACTTTATCAATGAAGTATTTGGGCTGTACTCCGTTTCACCTTTAGTTGGCAGCATTGGGAAAGGTACGCTGACTAAATCACAACCGCTACAGGGTTACTCTAGGAGAAGAGTGTGACTAAAACAAATAAAATTCTCCATAATTGGCGAGCAAAAAAATCACTCTTGAAAAATTTGTTCATTAAAATTGTATGAGAGTTTTTTTTTTTTTTTTTTGTTAATAGTATAAGCTCCTTTTTTAATCCAGGTATTTAAGAGTTTGCGTTTCTATATGCTTAAAAATATTGATTAATTAACTAGCAAAACTTTTCTCGAATAAAATCTCAATAGTTCCCAACATGTTGATTGCAATTTTTTTTGAATGAAAAAATACGGTTAAACTGTAATTCACACATGCTGTCGCGAACGGAACTAACGAACTTGTAGTTTAACTAGAGTGGCGCTGTAAGCGCATTCCTTTTTTTTTGTTTACTTTAGTCAGTAGTGAGTAGTTGAATCTGTAATTCGAACGTGAAATGTATCAGTCGTCTATTTTCCTTATCCATTAAATCTTTTTTGCATCAAAAAGGACTCTCATTCTCTTGATTAAGAGTTTATTTAATCGAATTGTTACGTCATCAGCGCACTGTAGCGCCATCTGTAAAAAATTTGTAAAAGTAGACATTGTCTAGCTGTACCCCAACAAAAGCGGGTGCACGAATAAAGTAGGCTTAGCGTTGCGAAAAAGACTGATTTTTTTATTCTTTAACCAGTTTTACAGTCCACACAAATATTGACGAAACATTGGTCCTACGAAGCCACAGAAAATGGATAAAAAATCGAAAAATAAAAATAACTCCAACGTAACTACTGAAGAGAAATTGAATCGTTTAAAAAATTCAATCAAAGGAACTTTAACTAGGTTAGAGGCTTTTACCTCGGAGAAGACAGTGTCAAAGGATACTAGTGTCACTGAAATCGAAATTAAACTCAAAAAAAAATTGAGCAATTACAGATAAATCTAGATAAAATAGCTGAGGATTATTGTGAAATAGAAATTTTCGAAAGCTTGAAATCATTCAGCTGGACATTGAAGATATAAATCAACGGATCGAGACAACAGAGGTAGGTCTCAAACTTTTAATGTATTCTTTGAAAAATTCTGAAAATGTAAACATTAATTTAAATGACAATGGTAAAAATAGTATCCGCTTACCTCAAATTCCATTGCCAGAATTTTCTGGTGTAATAGCAGAATTTTCTAATTTTAAAAATCAATTTATTAATTTAATAAGTAATAATGAGCAATTGAATGATTCGCAAAAACGATACTATCTTCGAGCATCTCTAAAAGAAGCAAAGCTCTTAGAGTCGAATAGCGATAGTTTCGATTCTCTCTTTAAAGCATTAGAAGATCGTTACGAAAACAAACGGCAGTTGATAGATTCACATGTCCTTGAGATAATTAATTATGAAAAAATTTATAGCGAATCAGCCAAAGAACTGCGCGCTTTAATGGATTGTATCAATAGAAACATTAGAGCACTTAAAGTTTTGAAATATGAGCAGAATGATCTATCAGATATAATTTTAATAAATATAATTCTTCAAAAAACTGACAAAGAATCTAGAAAACAATTCGAACTTTCGTTGAAAACAGCAGAAGTTCCAACATTTGATTCTATTATGAAATTTTTAGAAAAGAGAAGTGCTATGTTAGAAAACATTACTCGCATTCCTAGTGCTAAAATGATTCATAAAAATACTGCAATGTCAACTAAAGCCAAATCGCTGGTAGTTAATAGTAAAAAAATAACTGTTAAACCTTGTATTCTATGTCGAAATTCTCATCCTCTTTATAAATGTATTGCATTTCAAAATATGTCAGTGGAGTGCAGAAAGAAATTTGTTAGCAATAACAAACTTTGTATAAATTGCCTCAGACTTCATTATGATGCCTGCATGTCTAAATACAAATGCACAGTTAGTGGTTGCAAAGGATTACATAATTCATTGCTTCACGATTCTGCTGAACTTTACTCTGCAGTTAAAAATCAAACTGTAGGGGAAAGGGGGATAGAGACCATTTCGAATACTACTCGGTTTGAAGGTCAGCCAGAAGCTGCGGTTTTGACTTATGGAAATAAATGTGTTTTATTGAATACATTCATGATTTTCGTTAAAAGTGCTGATGGATATAGAATTAAGTTAAGAGGATTATTAGATAATGCGTATACGATATGCGTTATGAGAGAAGACATAGCAAGAAAGTTGGGATTTAAATTTAGGTCTGCAAACCAATCTATAACAGGCATTAACGGGATTACGCAAGCCTCGAAATATTCAGTAAAAATTGAAATTTCTAATCGGGATTATACTTTTGCACGCAATGTACAATTTTCACTTTTACCTAAAATTACCGATGCGATTCCTGTATCGAAATTAAATATATCGGATTTAAATATTCCAGCTTCAATTGAGCTGGCTGATTCTAATTTCCATATGCCAGGTCAAATAGATATATTGATAGGAAGTGAACTATTTTTGAAATTTTAAATCCAGAACAATATTATTTGCAGGAGGGAAATGTAATTTTACAAAATACAAAATTTGGCTACTTAGTCACAGGTACCCTTCCTCAGTCACAACAACAAGCCAATTGTTGTTTAATAAGTGAACCAAGCTTAGATATAACAGTAAAGAAATTCTTTGAACTGGAATCACTTCCAGATGATTCTAAGGAAATAACAAAAAGTGAAGAGGAAATTTATTGTGAGGAACATTTTGTTAGTACCTATAAAAGAGATAAAACGGGAAGATTTATAGTTCGGTTACCCATAAAGGAAAATGCAGAAACATTATTAGGATATTCCAAAGAGAATGCGATCAAACGACTAAATGGTATTTGGGAAAAATTAAACAAAAACAATACAATGGGAACTTTGTATAAAGAATTTATGAATGAATATGAACTTTTAGGCCATATGGAGGAGATTAAAAATGAAACATTAGATAAGATTAACTATTACATTCCTCATCATTCCGTATACAAACCAGAGAAGACATCCACTCCATTGAGAGTTGTCTTCGATGCAAGTGCAAAAACAACAAGTGGTTTTTCTCTAAACTCCATTTTACTAAACGGAGGAATTATTCAACAAGATCTCTTTTCCATAGTCAGTAGATTTAGAAAACACGAGTACGCGTTTAGTGCAGATATTAAAAAAATGTACAGGCAGATACTTGTTGATCCTAATCAAAGGGATTTACAACGAATTATGTGGAAGACTAGTGCAGATGCTCCAGTCAAGACTTACAAGCTAGCTACCGTAACTTATGGGACAGTTTCTGCACCATTTTTAGCTACCAGGACCTTAAGGGCCTTAGCAGATGAAGAAAAAGCGGAATTTCATGACGCAGCAGATGTGATTTGTAATGATAGTTATATGGATGATATTCTTTCTGGAGAGTCTACATTAGAGGGTGCAAAAAAACTCCAAACCAGATTATCTCAACTATTACAGAGAGGGAGTTTTGAGCTACACAAATGGGTGTCAAATAGCCCAGAACTGTTGAAAGATTTATCTGCATCTTCCTATGTGTTTGATAAAGAATTTCAGGATGCTCCAGTGAAAACATTAGGTATGCTATGGGATCCAAAGGTGGATTGTCTCACATACAAAGTAAAGATTAGTGACAAAGTCAATTTCTCAAAAAGAGACGTGCTTTCAGAAATTGCAAGGCTCTATGACCCTTTGGGCCTGATAGGACCCATTGTTACGAAGGCTAAGATATTCATCCAAGAACTTTGGAAAATAAAATTAGATTCATCCAAGAACTTTGGAAAATAAAATTAGATTGGAGTGAACAGCTACCACCAGATGCAATGGAAGAGTGGATGAACTTCTACCAAAAATTAGCGAAAGTAAATAACTTCAAAATCCCAAGGTGCATTCTACTTCCTGCAACAATATGGATTGAAATACATGGCTTTTCCGATGCATCAGAACGTGCCTATGCTGCTGTTGTCTACATAAAATGTTTCAACGAATCTGGACAATCTCAAACTAGATTATTATGCAGCAAGTCCAGAGTGGCTCCCTTGAAAACACTCACCATACCGAGGTTAGAACTGTCTGCAACTCTACTACTATCGAGATTAGTCAAAAAGGTGGTGCCAATTCTACAATTATCTATTCATAAAATTAGGATGTGGACGGACTCAACGATTGCTTTAGCGTGGATAAAGACTGAACCTCATAAACTCAAAACATTTGTCAGCAACAGGGTGGCGGAGATCCAAGCACTTTCAAAGGACTATCATTGGAAACATGTTAGCTCCAAGAACAATCCTGCCGACTTAATTTCTAGAGGCTGCAATGTGGATGAACTTTTAAAGAACGAAATGTGGTTCTCGGGTCCAGATTTACAAACTGATGAATACGAGGACAATCAACTTTTTCCTGATCCTTCCTACAGAGATGAACTAAAATGTGCTGTGACTCTTTTAATGACTGAGTGTTCTTCAAATTTTATGATGAACTCTTTAATGTTACAAATAATTTCATAAAATTAATTAGAAATTTTAGCTTTATTTTTAGGTTCATTAATAACATTAAAGCTAAGGAGTCTTGTTATAAGGAGAAATATCTAACTGCAGATGAAGTAAAGAGGAGTACGGAATTTTTAGCTAAAATAGCACAATTAAGTGAGTTTAAAGCAGAAATCGATGCCTTGAAAAAAGGTAAAGGTGTTTCAAAAACAAGTAAGTTAAAGGCTTTAGACCCTTTCTTAGATGAGAATTCTTTACTCAGAGTTGGTGGAAGGCTTTGTAATGCTGATTTACCATTTGAAGCAAACATCAAATAATTATACCTAGTAAACATAAATTTACTAAATTACTTTTTGAGCATATGCATAAGAAGTTTTTTCATATTGGTGCTTAGGGTTTAGTACATCAAATTAGAATGCAGTTTTGGCCCATTAATGGCAAGGGTATTGCACGAAAAACAGTTCATGATTGCATTGCATGCTTTAGACAGAAGCCTACTGGGGTAGATCAATTAATGGGAAATCTACCATCAGAGAGAGTAACTCCAAGTGCGCCATTTTTAAACTCGGGTGGATTTTTGCGGACCTTTTCAAATAAAATTTAAAAATCAGAGAAAGGGGATATTTTCAAAAGTTTATGTTGCGATTTTTGTATGCTTGGCTACAAAGGCTATTCATTTAGAGGCAGTGACTGATTTAACAACTGAGGCATTTATTGCAGCTTTGAAGAGGCTATGTGCCCGTAGAGGCCGCATTTCTACATTAATGTCCGATAAAGCAACTAATTTTAAAGGCGCAGCTGCAGAATTAAATCGTTTCATAAAATTAATTTGTAACAAAAACGAGACATTAGCAAATTATTTTGCTTCAGAAGCTATCCAGTGGAAATTTATCCCACCTCGTTCTCCTAATTTCGGGGGTTTGTGGGAGGCAGGGGTAAAATCATTCAAACACCATCTCTATAGAACTTTAGTTAATAGTAAAATAACTTTCGAAGAATTCGAGACAATAATAATTCAAATTGAAGGTATACTTAATTCACGTCCATTAGTACCATTGTCAGATAATATCAATGAATATGAAGTTTTAACTCCTGGACACTTTATAATTGGTCGACCTATCAGTGCAATACCTGAGCCCGCAATTTTAGATATTTCAGATAATAGACTATCTAGGTGGCAGTATACAACAAAGTGTGTACAAACTATTTGGAAACGCTGGAAAAATGATTATCTTAATCATTTACAGCAGAGAAACAAGTGGCAGTTCGAGAAAAATAATGTTGCCGTAGGGTGTTTAGTGCTTTTAAAGGAAAATGATTTGCCTCCCTGCAAATGGACAATGGCAAGAATCTTGGAGGTTATTTATGGAACTGACGGTAAGTTCAGAGTCGTTAAACTAAAAACTGCCACGGGGGTTCTCACACGTTCTATCTCAAAAATATGTATCTTACCAATAGAAAATAATAATATAAATTAAATTGTAATGTGAAGTATATTATATTCTTAGAATATTGTATTTTTCTATTTTTGAATATTGTATTTTTTTTCTTATTTTAGAATGTTGAATTTATTTGTATTTAATTCATTTAGGCATTTGTAAACTGTATATAGCAAATTGCATTTTTTAAGTATATTTTTTGAAATATTGTATATTTCAACGCCGGGTGGAATGTTACGTCATCAGCGCACTGTACCGCCATCTGTAAAAAATTTGTAAAAGTAGACATTGTCTAGCTGTACCCCAACAAAAGCGGGTGCACGAATAAAGTAGGCTTAGCGTTGCGAAAAAGACTGATTTTTTATTCTTTAACCAGTTTTACAGTCCACACAAATATTGACGAAACACGAATCTTTTAGGTCAAGCTCATCCCGGGCGTTAGAAACAGAAGAATAAGGTAAGTGATACCTTTATTCTTATATTAGAATTTTGTGAAATTAGAAAATTAATTTTTTCACATGGCATCCCTGCCGGGATCTGAGCTTGAAATAGTTTTAGAATTTTGAAAGCAAAGAAGTTTGAACTATAATTTAATAAAATAAACAGTTATTTTTTGAATATTGATTATAATTAAATATATGTTACATTTTATTTGAATATTTGATAATTGAAAGGAAAAAAGAAATATTTTAAATGGTGAATTTTTATATTTGAAACTGATACATTGAACTGTGTTAACTTTTTGAACACTAGAAATTATTGAAATGTTTTGAAATTAGTAGAATTATTGAAAATATTAAGTGGATCTGAACTTGTTTTGGAGTATAAGCTGTGATTATTTTAATACTAAATATGGTCGAAGCACAATCATTTGAGTTGTTAAAAACCAAACGAAAATCATTGAGAACAGCTGTTACTAAGATAGTTAATGAATTAGAAACTGAATTATCGAATTCTGATTTAAATGTTGATAGATTGTGTGAACTGGTAGAAATTCTATGCATCAAATTTGAGCCTTCAACTTTAATTGATCAACAAATGGAACCCCTTTTTAAGCCCGAAAAATTCGATGCTGAATTTGAAATCGCCGAAAAATATAGAGAAAAAGTGTTACTTTGGCAGTTTCGTGCGAAAAAGAAGATTAATGAATTTTCAAAACCCCGTGTTACGTCTACCTCCTTACAGACTACATTATCACAATCACAAGATGAACATTTTCGGAACTCTGATAACATTCGCATTTAAGTCCCAAAATATCATATCACCCGATTCTATGGAGATGACGCTTCAAAATGGTTAACTTTTTGGAATAGCTTCGAAACAGCCGTACATAATAATGAATCTTTAAATAAAGTCCATAAGTTTAATTATTTGAAGGCGCATTTGGGAGGATCTGCTTTAAACACTGTTGAAGGTTTTCCAATTTCGGCAAAGGCCTATGATGAAGCCGTAGAATTATTAAAGAATAGATTTGCTAATCCGGAAATATTAATTCAAGCGCATATGAACAAAATTTTATCATTACAGCCTTTAAAAAATTCTAATGACCTTCGTTCTTTTCGGAAATTTGTTGATAATTGTAATGTTCAATTAAGAAGTTTAAATTCATTAGGCGTATCCTCCGCGAATTATGGAAAAATTTTGTGCCCCATGTTGTCAAAACTTATTCCATCTGACTTGGTATTAGATTATAATAAATTACAGCAAAAGGATTCAGGCTCAGATATTCAGCAGTTGCTCTCGTTTCTTACGCAATCCTTGACGGCGCGAGAGCAGACTTATTCTACAAATAAATCATCTTTTGAATTATGCAATCGTAGACAGGAAACGAAATCAAATTTTTCTCGAGAACCCAGATCATATAAACAACAAAACCAAAAAAGTTTTCATATTGCAAGCGAACTACTAACGGCGCCTGTTAAAGAAAATAAAGACAAAATAAAATTCATCTGTATATTTTGCGTTTCCATGACTCATAATTCGAATGAATGTGAATACGTTATTAATATGTCTTTATATAGAAGAAAGGAAGAATATTTTATTGCGAAAAGGAGCTTGTTTCAACTGTTTAAAAATCGCAAAGCATTTATCGCGTAATTGTCCAATAAATAAAACAAAATGTGAAATTTGTTCGTGTTCACATCATAAATATTTTTGTTTTAAGCAACAGAAAAGAGAAATAGGGTCAATGTCTACCGATGTAGCTAACCAAAACACCGGGGAAGTTTTTTTACAAACATTAGCTACCTTTATAGAAAATGGAAATTCCAAACAATTGGTGAGAGCGATATTAGACACTGGTAGCCAAAAGAGCTACATTTCAGAATATGCTGCAAAATTTATAGGCTTAAAAAATATTGAGAAAGAAACAATAACTCACGGACTTTTTGCAGGACATAAAATGACCGAAATTCATAATAAATATTTAATCAACTTGCGCAGTTATGACGGAAAATATAGTTTCATAATGGAAGTTAATGATCAGAAAAACATTTGCTTATTAATCTCTAGAATTAATGACTCTCGCGTTTTACAGAAATTGGCAACAAATAATATATTTATTAGTGATTCACACAAGCTTTGCCTTTTCGAGAAATATTCTGTTGAAATACATATTCTGTTAGGATCTGACATAGTTGGAAAATTATTTACGGGTGAGGTAAAACAACTTTCTGAGGGGCTTACAGCTGTGAATACTCGCTTAGGATGGACAGTTATGGGGAAATTAAGCTGTGGATCTAAATTTAAATTAGATAATTCACTTCTTGTTCATTCTCTTTTTACTAACAGAGAAAAAATATCAGATGTTTGGGAATTGAATTTTTTTTAGGAATAAAAGATCCAAGTGAAAAGAAATCGAAATTAGAATTACAAGTTCTTGCTTTGAAACATTTTGAGAATACGGTATTGCGAGAAGATGAAGGTAGATACATCGTTAGAGTATTCCGTGGATAGAAGGGAATGAAAAACTTGAGGATCACTACAGCTTAGCTAAGGGAAGATTGGAGAAAACTGTAAAAACTTTAAAATTTACAGGCAGACTATTTGATTATGAACAAGTATTTGTAGACTGGGAAAAGGAAGGCATTATTGAAAAGATAGCACAAGATGAACCAAAAATTGGTGGGAAATTTCATTATTTGCCACACAGACCTGTATTCAAGGAAAATTCCACGACTAAGATTCGTCCTGTGTTTGATGGATCAGCTCATCATGGAAAATCTTGTTCTTTGAATGACTGCGTAGAAAAGGGACCCAATTTGATAGAAATAATACCAGCAATTTTAAATCGTTTTCGCTTAGGAAAAATCGGAGTCATATCTGACATTCGAAAAGCTTTCCTTCAGATATCTTTGTACGAAAATAACATGAACTTTTTACGTTTCTTCTGGTGGGAAGGTGGTAATTCGGAGAAAGCTGTTATCTACGGGCATCGTCGAGTGGTTTTTGACGTTTCCTGCAGTCCCTTTTTATTAGAGACAGTATTAAACTATCATTTTAAGCAGGCTCCTGAAGATTTGGAAAAGGCTGCTGAAAAATTGATAGATTCGATGTTCGTTGACAACTGTGTGGAGAGTTTCGATTCCTCCGAAGAACTTGAATCTTTTCAAAGAGATTCCACAGAATTGTTAGCATTGGGTAAATTCGACTTACGTGGATGGCGACATAGCGATATAGAATCAAATTTTGACTTTCAAAATAATCAACAGAAATCCGACCCACAAGAAATACTAGTTCTTAGACTTATGTGGAATGTGAAAGAAGATACGTTTTCCATCTCTTACAGAGAAACAGAATCGAAAGAAGTCACTAAAAGAAGAATTCTTTCATTTGCTCATCGCTATTTTGACCCGATAGGATTCACATGTCCTTTCACCCTCATCACCGAATTACTTATAGAAGAGTTTTGGAAGATAGAAACTTCATGGAACTCCAAATTACAAATAGACATCGAAAGAAAATTTGAAAAGTGGAAAAACCAACTTATAGAGATACAAGACCCTAAGATTCCACGAAGATTATCGAAACTCGATTTTAAAGATATGAACCTTTCACTACAAGTTTTTTGTGATGCTTCGAAATCATCATACGCTAGACAAGACGTTCGTTTACCTATTATACTTCCCTCCAATTATCCAGTAGTCAAAGCACTCATTATTCATAAGCATGCACAGTTAGGTCATGCCGGAGTTCAGATGCTTATGTACAATCTCAGAGAGAGCTATTGGATTCTGAAAGGAAGAAAAACCATTAAAGAAGTCATTAAGACTTGCATTATTTGCAAGCGATTCAATGCGAAACCTATATCGGTATCAGGACTCTTACTTCAAGACCGGGTGAGAGATGCTGCTGTTTTTGAAATTATAGGATTTGATTTGGCAGGACCTCTCATTCTTAAGAATGGGGAGAAGAATTTGATTTTGATATTGACCTGTGCAGTCTATAGAGGAATTCATCTTGAATAGTTAACCTCCATTTCGACTGAAAGTTTCTTGCTTGGTTTAAGAAGATTTATAGCTCGCCGAGGCCGACCATCCGTCATTTACTCGGATAACGGCACCAATTTTAAAGGTGCTTATCGACTTTATCAGAAAGTGAACTTAGAAAAATTGAAGAATGTAGAAGAGCTAAATCCAATTTTATGGAAATTCATCCCTCCACAGGTTCCTTGGTGGGGAGGTTTTTGGGAGAGATTGATCGGACTTGTGAAGAGGACTTTAAGAAAAACACCGGGAAAAACTTCCTTGAATCATGAAGAATTGTATGCGGTTCTTTGAGATTGTGAAAGTTTAATTAACTCCAGGCCATTAACTTATGTTACAGATGACGTCGAAGATTTGGAACCTCTAACTCCAGCAATGTTTTTGCAAGACATTAGAGAAGTTGGTGTGCCGGAGTTAGATCAAATAGATGAAAATAAATTGAATAAAATATTAGTGTACCGAAATAGAATACAAAATGATCTTAGGAAACGTTTTCGAGTAGAATATCTTGGTCAATTGAGAGAGACAAGAAATATAAAAGGGGAAAATACCTTAAGTGAAGGAGATATTGTGTGTGTTTTGGTGGGAGATGACCACACCAAAAGATTAAACTGGAATTTAGGTAAAATTTTGGAACTGTATCCTGGCAAAGACAAGAAGGTTAGAGTAGCCCAAGTAAAAACTAAATTGGCTCTTTTCTGCGTCCAGTGCAAAAATTGTACCTCCTAGAGGTGATGGAGAAAAATAAATCATCTGTACACCCTACTAACTCTCCTTTATTTTCAGATGCTAATGAAGGAAGTCATTTACCTATTAATATAGATCATGAGCTGAGTAAACCCCAGACGGCGGCAACCTCTTCGATGCAGCCCTGTTCCAGTTTTTCTAATGGTGGAGCTGGACTGGAGCCCAGAGCTGAGACAAGTAGACACCAGCAGGCAGAAACCTCTTCGATGCAGCTCTGTTCCAGTGTTTCTGATGTGGAAGCCGGAGTGGAGCCGAGACTTGAGACCCTTGAATTGCCAGATATCTTAACTTCTGACAGTGAACTTCAACAGCCGGGATCTCGACATGGTAGACTCTTGAAACCCCGAAAAGGACTGAATGACTCTTGTTGAGTTTTTTATTTTAAAAATTTAAAACTCAATGTGGGGAGTGTCACGAACGGAGCTAACGCGCGCGCGCGAACTTGTAGTTTAACTAGAGTGGCGCTGTAAGCGCATTCCTTTTTTTTTTTTTTACTTTTGTCATTAAATCTTTTTTGCATCAAAAAGGACTCTCATTCTCTTGATTAAGAGTCTATTTAATCGAATCTTTTAGGTCAAACTCATCCCGGGCGTTAGAAACGGAAGAATAAGGTAAGTGATACCTTTATTCTTATATTAGAATTTTGTGAAATTAGAAAATTAATTTTTTCACAATGCTATCAATACATTGATTTTTTTAAGTGACTTATGCCACTTTCAAAATAAATGGCTCATATATCTTTAGTTTCATAATTTCATTTATTACATCTGTTTATAAAATACAAATTTCTATCTTGTTTATAAATAATTAATCATCTTTTTTTCCATTATTACTGTTTTAAATGAGTTTGTAATTATTATTCATATTACATGTAAATGCCGTTTATGTACATTAGCTTAAGATATATAGAAGCACACACACATAATAGAATTTGGGGATCAATTTCAAAAATTTATCAATATTAAAACTTATAATTTTTTATAAAATTTATAGTTTATCTGGAAAAAATATCTCGATGCATACTTCAAAAACTATGTTACTAACATTATATATGCAAACTTTATATATTCAGCTCAATAAGTATAACTTTTAAAGAAAAAAATGATTTATTATAATAATTTAATACAAAAATTATATATTTTGATATTTAGAACTGTTTTTGTTGTAAAAAGGTCCCATAAAAATTTTTTAAAGGGATAATTGCTCTTTTTTTATTAGGTATTCATAAATCAAATTATATACACATGCATAATGAATACTCCATGTAGGAAGCATTTAGAACCAAAACGAAAGCATTGCACAAGAAAAGATTTACATTAAGATACTTCGATTATAAAGATAAGGAGCTTTTTATGTAAAAAATATTTTTAAAAGCATTGTATAAGAAAATTTTGAAATTTGATTTATTCAAATAAATTAAATAAACTTAAAAATTAAATCAACATTTTTTTTGCATATAAATATTAATAGCTACATGGCCCGGCATTGCACGGGCTTTCTCCTGCTACTGTGGAAACATTTGTCTGTGCATTAAATATTATAATTAAAGCACAGTTTCCAGAGTGAGGGGCGAGGACCCTTTTCCACATGTCACTCCACAGTATGCAAAATAAATGTTCATAAAAAACTTTTCCAATAGCTGATTATGTATACACTTATGTTGCATTATTAAAGAAAAACATCGTCATTTTTGAGCCATGGTCAAGTGACAAGGACGACACTTCTGGTACCCTTCTCTCCAAACTACCATACCACGCTAATGGAAGGAATTTGATGAAAATTTTTTTACAAGTCATCAGCACTCATTATTTCTGAATCGCTTTCCGAAGAGTCACTATTCACAGATGTAATGAAATTCTGATTTTCCCAAATTTCATCAATAAGTCCATCAATTTCCCACATTTCTTTCTCTTTTTTTAATTACATGGTTTATGCAATTTATCCAAGTTTGAATTGATACGTTATCTATTCCTTTTCTTACAAGTTCATTTATTTCGTTGAGTTTAAATGTTTTATTTTCTTTTGCGACGTAACCTTTTAGCTCCAAATCATCTCAATTGGATTGAGCTCGCAGTGATAAGGGGGTAATCTTAAAATTTTATGGCCAAACTTTTCAGCTATTTCTTCCACTCTGTAACCATTATACAAATGCTTTATTTGATTTACTTTTTGCAGAAGTTCAATTTTTATTAAATCTGAATTCCATGTCACTTTCTTATCTGTAAACCACTCTTGAATTGCACTTTTTTTCCAAGAACTTGTTGGAATTTTCTCTTTTTTCACTGAATGGTAGGGGGCATTGTCCATTACAATAATGCTTTGGGGCTTCAATTTTGGCATGACAGTTTCAAACCATTTTTCAAAATGGTTACCGTCCATTTCTTCATGGTAGTCCCCGGAATTTTTCCCAATAAAAATATCTGCCGCATCCCGAACAAATCCTTCTTTGCTTCCAATATGTGTTATTATAAGCCTCCTTCCTTTGCTTTTAGGCGCAGTCAAACCTACTGTTAAATTAGAAGATGATGCTTCATAACTGCTTTTGATGGTTGTGTCTTGGCACACTCGAGTTTCAGAATATCCTTCATTCACCCAGGTCTCATCCGAGTAATAGATTGGCGCATTTTTTTCTCTTAATTCCGTAATTTTTCTTAAATAATTTCTGCGCCATAAAATGATATCATGTCTTTCAAGAAGCACAGCCTGTCTTTTCCTTTTTTCAAATGTAAACCCCATGTCCTTCAGTAATCGGTACAAGGTTGACCGGCTAATGTTCTTCGAAAAAAGCTCAGCGTCACCATTTATTTCCTTCAGAACTTTGGATAACGTAGGAATCTCATTCTTACGGAAAAAGCCATGAATTTTTCGCTGAATGCACGATGATGTGAAGTCGTCCTATTTCACCAGCCTTCCACGCTGCCCTCCGGCACAGGGTCGTTTTTCAGCAGGAGAACTTAAAGCACTCAATGTCTTCTTTTCCTTCTTCAAACGAAAAACAGTTCTCTTCGAAACGCCAGTCAGTTCAGAAACCTTTCTTACAATTCCATTGATGGATTCTAGCGGGTTTTCTTCTCGAAGTCGAGAATAAACATTCATTACGTTTTTCCGAGCTCCGCTTCTGATAGATATTCCTCGCTTCGATGGTGTATACAGCGATGTTGGTGACATTTATATCTCAGACATGTTTAAAATTTCAAAAAACAACAAGTTTTAAGATAAAGGGTGTTTTTTTCAGAGGTATAGAACTTTAAATTAAAATAAAACAACGATGTATTATTCGATTGATATGAATTTTTTTTATTCGAAAGATAATCTTGTGGCATTACATTTTAAATATGATTTCTGGCATAGGACTGCCACGGCTGGCTCGAATGTAGTCCAATCTGGACATCCAATTTTCGATGACTTTTTCCAACATTTGTGGCCGTATATCGACAATAACACGGCGAATGTTGTCTTCCAAATGGTCAAGCGTTTGTGGCTTATCCACATAGACCAATGACTTTACATAGCCCCCCAGAAAATAGTTAAGCGGTGTTAAATCACAAGATCTTGGAGGCCAATTCACAGGTCCAAAACGTGAAATTAGGCGGTCACCAAACGTGTCTTTCAATAAATCGATTGTGGCACGAGCTGTGTGACATGTTGCGCCGTCTTGTTGGAACCACAGATCCTGGACATCATGATTGTTCAATTCAGGAATGAAAAAGTTAGTAATCATGGCTCTATACCGATCACCATTGACTGTAACGTTGTGGCCTTCAAATGCGGCAGTTTTGTTTGTTGACGTAGCCATTCAACCAGTAGTGCGCTTCATCGCTAAACACAATTCGCTTATGAAAATCGGGAACAACGGCAATCTCGTTTTGGGCCCATTCGACGAATCTACGCCTTGCTTGATCATATTTAAAATGTAATGCCACAAGATTATCTTTCGAATAAAAAAAATTCATGTCAATCGAATAATACATCGTTGTTTTATTGCAATTTAAAGTTCTATACCTCTAAAAAAACACCCTTTAGTTGCACGAGATGCAAAAATATTACGTAAGAACGAAGCTAAGTCAGAAAGCGAATAGCGTTGATTTGGCGCGAATATTTCGGAAGAATGTAATCTTGAAAACCGGTTTTTTCAGCCAAATGTTGTTGTCAGCCAAAAGTCAAGTAGTTGTTTTCTACTGTATTCGTTCACAGGTATTAAAGAATAGATGCTTTTAAGATGTGATTAACTTAAAATATATCTTGAAGCCTACAATTTCTATAATACATGATACATTTTAACAATTTTCTGAGCATTTGCGTTGATTTAAATTCCAAAACAAGTTGTAACTACTTTTTCAAGCGGATTTTTTCATTCCCTACCTTTCCCAACGCTGCCAACTTGAGGTGAAAAAGAGTATAGATTTTTTTCCATACCTGGATGACATTCTAGTAGCCTCTGAAAATGAAGAACAACATAAAACTCATTTGAAACTTGTGTTTGATCACTTACAAAAATATGGTCTTCGAGTGAATATCTCAAAATCAACTTTGGGAGTAACTCATCTAGAATTTTTAGAATACTTGATAACACCCGAAGGATCTAAACCACTTCCAGAGAAAGTAGATGCAATTTTATCATACAAATTAACCGAAGCAATTCGTGATTTGAGAACCTTTCTTGTACTTTTTAATTTTTATAGAAGATATTTAAAAATTCTGCTAAATATCAAGCTATTCTTCCCGAGTATTTAAAAGGTTCAAAAAAGAATTGCAAAACAAAAATTGTTTGCACAGAGGAAGCTAAAGAAAATTTTGAAAAATGTAAACAAGATCTTGCACATGCTACTTTATTAAGCTTTCCTGGCCCTAATTTACAATTGGCTTTATTTACTGATGCTTCCAATTTAGCGATTGGATCAATATTACAGCAGTTTGAAGCTGGAAGTTGGAAACTGATTTCATTTTTTTCTAGAAAATTAACTGAAGCACAGAAAAATTACAGTACTTATGATAGGGAATTATTAGGAATATATCTTTCCGTCAAACAGTTTAAACATCTTCTTGAAGGACGAAAATTTGTTATTTATACTGATCACAAGCCAATTACATATACCTTTCATTAAAAAAAATTAAAGTGCTTCAACTAGACAGTTACTTCATTTACAATATGTATATAACCATTTTTCAACAAATGTTTGTCCCATTAGTGGAGAAAAAATACAGTTGCAGATTTATTATCTAGGATTGAATCTATCTCGGAAATAGATTATGACAAAATTGCTGATGCACATGTTGATAATAAAGAACTTAATGAACTGCGCTTGAAACCATCCTTAAATTTTAAACAATATCCCCTCGACTCTGGTAAATTACTTTGGTGTGATATTTCAATTGCAAACATTCGTCCATTTATACCTCAGCCTCTTCGAATGCACATGTTTCAAAAAATTCACAACTTGGCTCACGCTGGTGAGAAATCTACTTGTTAAACAAATAGCTTCTAGATTTATTTGGCTAAACATTCTAAAAGATGTCAATCAATGGGCAAAATCTTGTATCCAATGTCAAAAGAACAAAATTAATAGACATACACATTCAAAAATTGGCACCTTCCAAGAAGTACATAATTGATTCAGTGTCATTCATGTTGACATCATAAGTCCATTTCTTGTATCAGAAGGAATAATAAATTGCCTTACTTGCATTGACCGCTTCGCACGTTGGATAGAGGTTATTCCTTTATCGAATATCACGGCAGAAACGGTTGACCGAGAATTTTATAATCACTGGATTCCACGCTTTGGAATGTCATACCGTGTGTTAACTGATCAAGGTACTCAATTTAGATCTCAGCTCTTTAAAAACATAGGTGTTATTTGTGGGTTTAAAGTATGCACAACAACATCCTATCATCCACAATGTAATTGAAAAATTGAAAGAATCCATCGCACCTTAAAAGCAGCCATCAGAGCGCATAACTCAGTTAAATGGACACAGACCTTACCAACGGCATTGTTAGGATTACGATCGGCTCTACGTAGTGACACAAATTACACCATCGCATAAATGGTTTATGGACAAACTATCCGATTACCAGGATAATTTTTCGGGAAACTGAAAAATGTGTCTTGGATACAGATACGTTTGCGGAAGAATTACAGAAACAAATGGATCAGTTACAACCACTAAAAACTCGCCGACAAAACCTTCTCAAAAACACTTTGTCCATAGACTTGCATAACAGTACACATGTGTTCATACGTGTTGACAGAGTAAAAAAAATCACTTGAACCTCCATACGACAGACCGTTCCCAGTGGCAAAAAGATACGATAAATATTTTACTGTGAAAATTAAAAGCAAGGACATCAATATATCTGTAGACAGATTAAAAGCTGCATATTTGTTGTCAACTGATGGTGATAATCCTGATCATTTCAAACAATTAGAACATGCATCAACTCTGTCCAACAAAAAACTATGTGTAAAAAAAAAAAAAAAAAAAAAATTGAAAAACAGTGACCAAATTTGCTGAAAAAAAGATGTCCAAAGAACAACTACACGCTCTGATAGACATCTAACGTTTCCAGCGCGTTACAGAGATTAGTTGCATATTATTTTATGACTCTCATTTGTTATATTTTTCCTTTTATTTGTAAGTATTGCATATTGTATCTTAACTGTATTACTGGGGAAGGAGTAATGTTGCATCTCTATTAATATAATATATTTGTTTTTATAAATTTAGTTTTCATGATCTAGTTGTTGATATTTTGTAGCGAGATTTAAGAACAAGAATAAAAAAGCTTAACGATCTAAAATAGTTTTCTTCTGTTGTTTCTTATCACTTAAAAATAATGAATTAATTCTAAATAATTATTTTGCTTATCCCATAAATTATTTGTGACTAAATCGTCCACAAGTATAATAGATAAACTAGATAGTTTAACTGTGTTAGGTTTTGGAGGGAACTTTATAGCTTATGGTTAGAGTGTGATTAGAAATTTAATTATTATCTAATAGAAAATTAAAGATAAAATTTGCAGATAAACATAAATAGGATTACGGGAAGTTAAAATTTTTTGTAGCTTTTACTTTGAAAAGGTAAGATTTTTGAAGTTAACTTCTTATGGCACGTTAAGGAAACATTTTCGTTATGCGTTACCATTTGCGGTTATGCGATGAAAGTAAGTTAAAGATGTATGAAGTTCCGACTTTTACCACATTCCTAAAAAAACTGTTGCGAGTTAAACAAATATTTATATCATAACTACGAGGTGTAATTTAATATATATATTTAATCTAAAATAAATTCAAAACTCTAAGAAGTTTATAATAATAAACAACTCAACTTGTATTGAAGCAATTTTGTAAATAAAAGATTTATGGTTTTATGTAAATGGAAACAGTGAGAGAGAGAGAGAGAAAAAATAAATAAAAAGGTTAAGATTGTCGAGTTTTTGTGTGGCTGTGAATAATTTTTGAAACTAAACTGTTTTATTACAAATTGGACGAAACAAAAGCCATTTAATTATTTTTATCAGACTCAGACAAAAAAAAATTACAGAATTAGAAAGATAATTTTTTTTGCCACGATACGGTATAATTTTTCTACAAAATAATCATATCTTTTACGATTTTTTTCGAAAATGAGTCAAAATTGATAACGTTTTTATGAAAATGATTTCTGAACCATTCCGGTTCACTTTCCTTTCGCGTTAATGAATTGATACCCTAAAAAGTTTCTACCCTAAAAAGTTCATGCCTTTCTCTTTTAGAATCCATTATTTAAAAAAGAATGACAAAACCTGTTTTTATTTACGTTTTTCAAAAAATACTCAAAATTTTAAGTAAATATTAAATAACTTCGTTATTTATAAAAGTAATTTCACGGAACTTTTTTTTCTGTGTGTAGAACAATACTATCGATAATCTGCACAAAGATTGAAAAAATTGCTTAAAAGTTACGGTTTTTAAAATTTTTTTGTCGTTTTTCGTCTATTAGCCATTTTACGAGAATTTTTTACTAAAAAACTGTTTTTTGGTTTTTTTGTTTAAAAATTACCATTGTTTTCAATCGATGTGTGAAATTGTAAGCCATTAACTTAAAAATTAAGCCTTCAAAAAATAAAAACTTTAATAAAAAGCGCGATTTTACGAAAAACAAAGGTTTGATGACGAAAACCAGTTTCGCGCCAAATTGGCAATCAACATCTGCTTCATCACGTCCACTTCACCACATTTTCTTAGGGGTTACACTTGACTTCTTTTTATTATTTATTTATTAACCTTCTTTACTATTTATTATTATTATTTATTAACCTTCTTTTTATTTATTTTTTCTCTCTCTCACACTGTTTCCATTTACATAAAACCACAAACCTTTTATTTACAAAATTCCTTCAATACAAGTTGAGTTGTTTATTATTATAAACTTCTTAGAGAGTTTTGAATTTATTTTAGTTTAAATATATATATTAAATTTTTCTTAGGGGTTACACTTGAAAAATTGGAGACAAATGAAAATCACAGATTTTGGCGAGGGAAAAAAATGCGAATGAAAAATTTATTTTTGTTTCTCAATAACGACATCTATATATATACTTAGCAAGATTACTAACTACTTACTATTACAAATTTACTACTATTGCAAAAAAAAGAGAAAATGTAATGCCCAAAGAAGATTTCTATCAATTAGTGAGAATGTCTAACGAATAACACACACACAGAAAGGACTTTTACTTCGTGTTATTTCGCATCTTATCCAACTCCATTTCAAATATTTTTTACCGGCCCTGCCGGATGCGGTAAAACATTCATCGTTAAACTTTTGATGGAAATTTATAATCGCTATACGAACAATGATGGATACTGTCTTGCATATATAACATGTGCTTCGACTGGTAAAGCAGCAGTAGCTATTTCAGGAACGACCGTTCATACAGCTTTAAAAATTTCTTTATGAAGATTACTTCCGTCACATTCTGAAACAGATCAACAATGCAGAACTCTTTTCAAATACATAAAAGTCATAATCATTAATGAGATAAGAATGATCAGTACTCAATTATTATTGAAGGTTGATTCCAGATTAAAACAAATAACTGGAAATTTTCAGTCAAATTTTGGCGGATTAGATATTATTTTAATAGGAGATTTATATACGTCAATTACCACCACTTCGTTCTGCGCTCGTCTATAATTAACCGAAACAGACCATCGTTAGACTGATTTTATGGCGAAATCTAAAATTTTATGAACTAAATGAAGTCACGCGTCAAGTGAATCAACAATTTTCTTCTATACTTACAAAAATTGGAAACGGTGTGCAACTTGATGAAATAGAAATAACTCTAATTGAGACTCGTTTTTGTATTGTGAAAGAAGCTGAATTAAGGTGTCCTCAAGATATACCATTATTCAACACTAACAATTCAGTCAATGAGTATAATAATAAAATATTGAATGCATATGCGGACAAAATAACTTTTCAACTGCAAAGGATGTATATATTGGTTGTACTTCAAAAGAACAATAAACTTTCGTAAGCCAAAAATTGCATAAGATGTCATTAATTGATACACATGGATTGCCTTATCAAACAATTGATGTGAATAATTTTTAGTACACGATTACTGCAAATAGTGATAAAACTGATGGATTGCCAAATGGTGCAGTTGGAGAGCTAATTCATTTAGAAACAAATGATGAAGGATTAGTTAAGACAATAGGGCTCCAGAAAGAACCTCAAGTAGGGAGGGAAATTAAGACGCAAACGGACGCCTCACCTCTATAAAGCAACAGAATAATATCAACGACAAAATCAAATACTGTGATGGATGCGGTGTTTTTGAGATTCTTAAATGATCTCAAGTACAAAACGTAAATTTCTCATTTTAGTTACCACAAGCCTTTGATAACAAAAGTATGAATTGAAACACCCATAAGCATAATGGAAAGAGACTAATAAAAATGATAGTTTTCTATAAATGTATACAATAATTTTTTTTAGTATTATGTATTGAAAATGAAAATTTGGTTTATACTTAAACATTTTCCATCCTAATTATTTTTTTAAATACAGTTTGAAATAAAAATGATCATAATAAAATTATTAATTCTATATAAGATTACTTTAAAATAAAACTTTATTATACAATTCAACACATATAAGCCGAAGAAGTTAACTTCTACCACGTGTTCACACTGATACACGCACACATTTTTTTTATAAAATTAACTGTTTTCTAAAATTTTTATTTTACCTAAACCTACTTATTGCATGCATGAATATTTACTTGTGTATTTTGAAGTGAAATTTTTGAAATATTTTTAAACCATTTAGCTAGAAAATTCATGTCGTAACAAAATAACTACAATTTTTATGAAATTCCTAATTATGTTTTACAAAAATTATCTTTTTTTAAAAAAAAGAATCTGAACAAATTATTTTTAAAATTTCACCGAAGTATAAAGATAAAGATTTATTCGATACATAGATAAAATCTTGAGTCTTAATGTTTAATAGTTTCTGAGAAAAAGTTACAAAAGACATATTGCCATTTATCGTTGCGAGGAACTTGTTACATACATGAAAAAATAAATGAATTTCAGATTTAAAAGCAAAAAAAAAAAAAAAAAACCCAGTCTTGTGGCTGTTTTAGAAATCGCTTGTCTAACATATAGAGAAAAACTTGAATTCTAATACTTAAGGAAGTTGTGAGTATGTTAACATTCAAATCCATAATGAAAACTTTCGAAATGTTGTATAATCACATGTTCCCAAATCATTGCTTTTACATTATTACAACGCATTAAAGATATTTTATGGCTAACGTTGATGTAAGTAATGCATCACAAAACTGAAAATTCTTTCAAGATTGATACAAAATGTGTTGAAAATCACGTAAATTCTCAGACATTTTTAGCTAAAAAGCAGTAGCGTAACACAGAAAATGACAATTTTTTATTAAATTGTGTGGAATGGGTTACCGGACAATATCATTTATCACGCTTGTTTGTTGCAATTTTTTTAGTACAATTCTAGGGTGGGCGTTACTAAAGCTATACCTTTTTGAAATATTCTTCAGACATTTTTAGCCAAAATGCAGATTTCGTAACACAGAAAAGGACAATTTTTATTAAATTATGTATTCTTTTTTGTATAAATCTACTGTGTTTATGAACTGGAAATTTTTACTATATTTTTCATATACATTCTTGTGTGTTCTTATTATTTATGTGAAATTTTTGAAATATTCCTCAGACATGTTTAGCTAATGAGCAGATTTCGTAACACAGAAAATGACACTTTTTATTAAATTGTGCATTTTTTTGTATAAATGTACTATATGCATGAACTGAAAATTTTTACTATATATTTCATATATATTGTGTATTTATACAAATTTTTAAGCTTTGGTGTTCAATACTTTCTTAGTAAAAGGTGTATAAATATCTCAAAATGCAATGCCTTTTTTCGTTGCACGTAGCTTATTACATACATACACATACATAAATTTCATGTTCAAAAACATAAAAACAGATTTCTTGTAGTTTTGAATACCATTTATTTAATATTTAAAGAAAATTTTAAATTCTGATGAAGAAATTGTGTTTACAGAAGAATATATAAAACACGTATGAAACTTTTCAAAATATCGTATAATAATGTGTTTCTTCTTGTTCGGACTTGTTTGTATACCAAGAATACAGTTTCGCTTCTACATTCATTCTTCCTATGGTGCCAGATGCACCAGTATAAATAGCGAGAGCAATACGGTTTTACCGTTGCCATACAAATTACATACAAAAATATAAGATAGATAACAATATGCAAATTCCAACATAACTCCTACCCATCAAGAATTTATTCTTGATGCACAGGTAATATACATAACTTTACAATAGGTCTTTGATACAGTCCCTTTTTAGTTTTTAATGCGACAACCCGAACTATTCCATCCTTACCTGGATGGGTAGATATGACCTTTCCAAGGGGCCACACAGATGGAGGAAGATTGTCCTACTTAATGATTACAACATCTCCTATTTTAATGTTTGATGTGTCACTTTTCCACTTGATTCTCCCTTGAATAGAATTTAAGTAATCAATTTGCCATCTCTTCCAAAAATTTAATTTTAATTTCTGAACTATATCCCAACGTCCCTTTAATGTAAGTTTAGATTCTTCACCCACTAAAAAGTGAGATGGAGTTAGAACATTTAAACTGTCTATATCATTATGAACCAGTCTAACTAACGATCTTGAATTCAATACCGCCTCCATTTGAGTTAGCAATGTATAGAATTCCTCAAAAGTTAAGTTTTTACTACCCACGACTCTCTTTAGATGGAATTTTACCGATTTAACACCCGCTTCCCAGAGTCCTCAAAATGTGGACTCAAAGGAGGTATAGTATGCCATTCAATTTCCTGTGGACAATTTTGGACAAATGTTTAAATAGTTCTCCTAATTTCCTTTTAGCCCCTATAAAATTAGTACCGTTGTCCGAATGTATATGCTTAGGAGTGCTCCTTCGTGAGCAAAACCTTTTTAATACAGCAATAAAAGTTTCAGACGTATAATCACTTACTAATTCTAAATGCAAAGCCTTAGTGGCAAAACAGACAAATATAAAAATATACCCCTTTGTTGTTGTAGCTCCTCTTCCTCTGTATTTTAATACAGAAACCGAACCTGCGTAGTCAATTCCACAACAGTAAAAGTACAGTAACAGTAAAGTTACTCCATCCTTAGGAAGATCTCCCATCCTTTGTTTGGACATATTACTTTTAAATCTACAACATTTTATACAATTATACACACATTTCTTAATTAACCTTTTAACATTTACAATCCAATACTTTTGTCGTAAGATACACATTAACAAATTACTACCTGCGTGTAAATTTAAAATCTGATAATACTTTACTATTAGACAACTTAGTTTATGCCGATTTGGCAGTATAATTGGATGCTTTGCATCATACTGTAATTGTGCGTTTTGAAGCCTACCTCCCACCCTGATCAACATGTTCTCATCAATAAATGGACAAAGAGCTGATAGTGGGTTTTTTCTAGGTAATGACTTCTTTAACTTTAAGCATTTAATTTCACTATAAAAATATACATTTTGCACACATAATATAACCATATTACGCGCAACAATTATCTCCTTTGTCGTTAAAGGTTCCATTTTACCTCTGGAACGTTTTTTGTTCTTACCATCTTTGCAATGTTGCATAAATCTAAGACAAAATGCAAAAATATGAATTATTTTTGAAAATGATGATTGTTTGTCAAACAACATATCAATAATATCATTTTTACGATATACAGAAAATACAAAAAGTCCTTTTAGTTTCTATTATAACAGATTTTTCGATGTCCCTTTTGTCCTTTATAGTTGGTTGCTTGGGCCAGGCTTCTTCAGTAGATAGCCATTGAGGTCCCTCCCACCATAGGCTGCAGTCGGGTAAGTCTTTAGGTGACATGCCTCTGGATCCAAGGTCGGCTGGATTCTCTTTCGATGGAACATAACGCCATTGCTTAGAAGGTATGATGTCTAAAATTTCAGATGTCCTATTGGCGACAAACGGCTTCCAGTTTCTTGGAGGGGATGATAGCCAAGACAAGACAACCTGTGAATCAGTCCAAGCATAAATATTAATAACATGATCCTTTAAACAATTACACAAATTTTCAAAAAATAGTGCCAATAATAAAGCTCCATTCAACTCTAGTCTTGGAATGCATATAGCAGGGATGGCGAACCAATGGCATGCGTGCCAATGATGGCACGTGACAGAATATTTTGGGCACGCCATCGATCAAAAACGATTTGCATTTTAGCTTAAAATAATTAAGTTTACTTTGAATTATTATGAACAAACGCGAGTGATCCGTCGCGACGCCGACAAATCGGAGAGTAGACTCGTTTGTTATGTCTTGCGTAAATACTTCGTATATTATAAATTGCTAATGATGTAAAGTTTATCTACGCATAGTATGTGTATGTAACTATTTCTAAATATATTCAAGTTGTTTAAAAAACATTCTAACGTTAACATTAATAGTTCAGCTTGTATACATCCAATTTATTAATGTGATCTAATTCTTGTCTTGTAAGTCTAATTGGTAAAATAACTCTAACTGCTTTATTTTTAAAAATTTTAATGACCTGAGACAAAAGCGAAAGAACAGACACTACAGAAATCTCGTACAAGCACTCAATTTCCTAAAAAATAAATCTGCCCATGAGCCCGCAGTCGTGCGCAGTCAGTAAAAAGGTTTTTTTGGTGGGGGGAATCAAGTGAGAGCACATAGAATAAGTCAATTTCATCGACACAACTGTATATTTAAAGTTTTGTGTTAAATATACGATTTTTAGCTGCTATTTAACATGGCTAGTTCAACAAAAAACAAAAAGTGCATGATAGTAAGTGTAGCAGAGAATTTCAAACTTGGTGGGCTGAGAAATATGGCATGATCAATAAAGGCGAGAAAGCAGTGTGTTTTATGTTCTGGAACAGTAGTATGCAGACCATCGTCTATAAAATGGCATTTTGAAACAAATCACAGATCCTTTTGTAAAAAAAGCGAACCAGAGCAAAAAGAATTAATTGAAAGTGCAATAAAAGACAGAAATAAACAGTCGACGTCTATGTTTAAATATACAAGCAAAAATTGTCACACAAGTGCGGCAAGTTACTCGGCTGCAAATGCCGTTGCTCGGCATGGTAAACCTTTTAAAGAGGGAGAGTTTTTGAAGGAAGTTTGGTTGGCATGCGCGCCCTCACTTTTTGATGATTTTGATAATAAAGATAAGATAATTCAGCGCATCAAAGATGCTCCTCTATCTAGAAACACAATGAAAGATAGAATCTTGAAATTGGCAGAAAATGTTCTAGACCAACAAAAAAGTGACATTAACTCCGCTCCTTATATATCGCTATGTCTTGACGAAAGTATTGACATTACTAAATCGGCACGTTTAGCTGTCTTTGCTCGATATTGTGTAGGAAACATCATTAAGGAAGAATTAATTGTGATATATAACATCGTTGTTAACAACTACAAAGGGTACAGATATTTATTTGTACGGCAGTAAGAAATTCGCTTGCTGAGAAAGAAATTGATTTGAAAAAAAAAATTGTTTCAGTATCCACTGATGGTGCTCCAAATATGGTAGGCAAAAAAAGTGATTTCATTTCTTTATTTAAAACAGACGTAGGACATTCGATTCTTGAATGCCACTGCATTATTCACCAACAAGCCTTATGTGCAAAGAGTGGTTTAACATCTCTTGATAATGTAATAACTTTAGTCACAGAAGTAGTCAACCTCATATCGTCGCAGGCTTTAAATAAACGAAAGTTTGATGCTTTGTTGGATGAAGTCAATTCGGTGTATAATGACCTAATAATGTATAACAGTGTTCGCTGGTTGAGAGTCACGGGAACATACTTCAAAGATTTGTTGATTGCTTGGAAGAAATCAGACTGTTTCTACAAAATGAGAGCAAAATGGAACAATACTCACAATTGATGGATATTATGTGGCTTTTCAAATTGATGTTTTTTACAGACATATGCCAACAGTTCAATGAATTGAACATAAAGCTTCAAGGCCTGAATCGTCAGTTATCGTCATGATGGATCTCATTCGCGCTTTTGAAGCTAAACTATATGTTTTCAGAAACGATATTATTACAAAAAACTACAAGTACTTCCCAAACTTGAAAAAAAAATATCAAAGATTTAGATGCCCAAGAGAAACGAAATGAAGAAAAAGTTATTGATGACTTTATTTCAATAATGGATTCTTTAATCAAAGAATTTTCAGCGAGATTTTCTCACTTCAAGGAATTATCGGAAACGTTCAAATTTATTATGTACCCTGATGTGATTTCGTTTGATAAACTGAACTTGTCTCAATTCGATTGGTTGGAAATTGAAGAACTTGAAATGCAACTGATTGATTTCCAGTCTAGTTCAATATGGATTCAAAAGTTTATTGAAACAAAGAAAAAGTTGGAATTGATTGAAGCAGAAAGATTGACAAGCAATATAAGTAAAAATACCAGTAACGAAATTTTGGAAACATGGAATGCGATTCCAGACGCATTTAACTGTTTGAAGAAGTTGGCGTATGCTATTTTAACCATATTTTCATCTACCTATTCCTGCGAGTCATTATTTTCAGAGATAAATAGCATCAAAGACTCGCTTAGAAACCGTTTAACAGACGACTCTACTTCAGCATGCATTCTACTAAAAGTAACCTGATATAAGTTATTTGTCATTTAATCTACAACAGCAGAAATCCCACTAATGTTATTTTATTTTAAATTACAAGTATAACTAAAACATTTACTACTATACAGTGCAAAATGTATTTTTTCGTATTAAATAAAGAATTTTGATTTGTTCGTATTTAGTTTTATTAGTTCTTCAATAATCACAAGTCAAAATTATTTGATGGCACGCCTATAACTCATTAAACGTTTTTTTTAGAAAAAATGGCACGTTGATCCAAAAAGTTTCGCCACCCCTGGCATATGGGCTTGAGGGGAGCGACTTTGCTTTTTCCGCCCAACATCACAACTTTGGTAGTTTCCCGATTTATTTGCACCGCATAGACGACACAAGCGTAAGCTGCTTCCGATGCATCTGAAAATCCATGAAGAGTTACTTTCTTATTTGTGTGTGTAATTTGAAGCTATCTCGGAATTGATAAATGGCAAACTTGTTGAAATTCCATTTGAAACTTTTTCCATTTAAGTACAAAGTGCTCAGGTAGAGCCTCATCCCAATTGAGTTTCAGTAACCATAACTGTTGATAGAAAATTTTAATTAATATCGTGCAAGGCGAAAGAAAACCTAAAGGGTCAAAAAGTCTTGCTGATTGGGATAAAAAGGATCTTTTTGTAATCTCTCCTTCAAATTTAAAATTTATATTGAAAATGAACCTATCTTCTTTAGAATCCCAAATAAAACCCAACGCTTTTGAGCAATTTTCAGGATGAATTTCTACATTTGGTTCATTAAATTCTAGATTTTTAGATATATTGATTAAAACATCTCGAGAATTAGAACGCCACTTTCTGAGGTGGAATCCTCGAGCACACATCTAAAACTTCAATTAAAGCTTTTATCAAAATGATCGCTTCCTTATTAGACGATGCTCCCGACATTAAATTGTCCACATAAAAAGAATTTTGAATTATACTAGATAGTTCAGGATTTTGGGGTTCGCAGTCTAATGATATTTGGTGTAAACATCTAGTGCCAAAAATGAGGCTGATGCAGTACCATACGTTACTGTCGACAGCTTATATACTTTAATATTAAAATCTAACGACTTTCTCCAGACTATCTTTTTCAAGTTTTGATCGACCGGATCAATTAAAATTTGCCTATACATTTGCTTTATGTCAGCCGTAAAAGCAAAATTTCATTTACTCTAAACCTTACGAGAAGAGTAAAAATATCTGGTTGTAAAATTTGACCAACTCCTAAAACAGAGTGTAATGAATTAGAGTTAGGAGGCTTGCATGACCCATCAAATACAACCCTAAGTTAAGTTGTAATGCTATCCTTTCTTCGCACAGCGTGGTGAGGAAGAAAATAAGATATTCTCCCATCTAGTTCTTTATTAGGCGACATATGACCCAATTTTTCATATTCTTCCATAAAATTCTTATACTCCCGCTCAAGTTCTACATCGGATTTAAATTTATTTTCCATTGCCGATAACCTGAAAACTGCCAACCCTCTTGTGTTTCCTAATTGATTAATGTCTCTATAAATAGGTAACTTAACCACGAATCTACCTTCATTATTAATTTTATAAGTTGCTTTAAAGTGATTTTCACAAAATTCTTCCTCCTCTGATAATGAAATCTTTTTAAGAGGCAATTCTTCTGTTTGCCAAAACTGCTGTAATATAGAATCAACATAACACTCATTTTCAACTCTAATTAGATGCGATTGCATGAAAGAAGATTTGCAATTTCCGTGAATTTTACCTGCTACAACCCAGCCAAAGATTGTGCTTTGAGCGATAGGTTGTCCTTTAGACCCAGTAATTCTGCCATTTCGCAAAATAGAAAAGAAACAGTCGGAACCTAAAATAATATCGCATTCCGATGGTTTTGAGAAATCTTCATCCGCTAAAGGAATACCCTCTAAATAATCCAATTCCTTTATATTAACCCTTTCAACGGGAATTTGAGACGTAACTTTGTTTAATATATACGTTTTAATTGTTAACTGATCTTTGCAGAATCTTGACCCAATCTTTAAACCCACCGAGCCACGCGTGGTTCCTGCTTGAATTCCACTTATTCCGCTAAGAGATAATCTATCATTACATCTTTAATCCCAAAATGTTAATAGCATTTTCAATAATAAAACTAGATTCGGATCCACTATCCAGTAACGCTCTAAATAAAAATGAACCACCTTCGTTATTATATAGCAAAACCTTTGCCGTAGGTAAAAACGATACACATTTTGCATTATTTACAGAAGTACTAGAGTTAAGCGTCGTATTTACTGCATCTAATTCTATATTTGATATTTCTTGCTGACCGACACTTCCTATAAGGGTATTATCAGCATCTCGTTTACAACTGGCATTGACATTTAACAAAAATGCGCTATTACGATTAGAATCTTCATGTAAAAGATAGTTTATGTTTACCTTGACAAATACTGCATTTTAAATAATTATTAGGACAGTCCTTAAGCTTGTGATTGTTTAAATACAAAAAACAAAGATAATGATTCTTTACGAAGTTCTTCCTAGCAATTAAATCCATATTTTTAAATTTCATGCATCTAAATAACTTATGTACACCTGAACATTTTAAACAATTCATATCAGATCTACTTCTTGGATTATTTTTACCAGCAATAAAGTTAGACTTAGTAGGTACTTTCGTATCAGAATCATTACAAGTCATTAATTCCAGAGATGAACATCTGACATTTAAAAACTCTAAAAATTCCTTTAAAGTAGGAAAATCCTTCTCGGCTGTTTTAACAGACCAGAGTCTCTTCGTTTCTGTATCTAATGTTTGCATTAATATTTGAATTAACCAAGGGTCTCTGTTTGTTGCTTCAGTTCCCAACGCCTTTAAACACTTCGTCACTAGTATCCACTAGATTTCTTAAATTTGTCATATTTACGAGAGAAATACCCTTTTGATCTAAAAATGTTTTAATTAAAGCATAAACAATTTGCTTCTTTTTATCGTATCTATCAATCAATTTTCCCCCAAGCTTCTTCATACGATTCATTAGACAATGGTATATGCATTATTAGAGACGCGGGTTCATCTGAAAGCAAACCTTTTAAACACTGGAACTTCTGAATGTTACCAAGTGAAGTTTGAGAATGAACTGTGCAGTTACAAACAAGTCTTTAAAATTTATCCAGTTTTCAAATTTACCCGAGAATACTGGTATGTTTAGTTTCGGTAATCGAAAATTAGCATTAGATTGCTCTGTTGGTATAGCAATAGAAATATTTTGCCCACTAACATTAATCGAACGAGTTGCATCAATCGCATCGATTTTATCTTAAAATTTCAATTTTAAATCAAAATATCTTTGTTCAAATTCCATTATTTCCGATTCTTCTGCACGTAATTCCGAATCTAACCTTTCAAAGTCTACAATTAACTTTTCTAATCTTTGCAGTCGAATAAGAATTTCATTCTTTGAATTTAAATCATCAGCTCCATTTTCTAACCTAGTTAAAGAACCTTTAACTCTCCCCCTTGCTACCTTTATTGACTCTTTTCTCTTCAGACATTCTGATAAAGTAACAATTAACGTATTGGAAGAACTAATTCAATGAGATTCGACTCACAAGTCAAAATATTAATTTCACAATACAATTTTAAATCAGATGTTCTTCTCGTTTTAATCTATACAAGAGAATAAAATTTGACTTATCTGCTTTCTTTGAAGTATCTCGTCGGTGCCTCCAAGATATTATTTCTTCTTGTTCGTGTACCAAGAATACATTAATAACCAGTTTCATCAGTTCATTTCTTCAATGACGCAATTCATTCGCTTCTACATTCATTCTTCCTATGGTGCCAGATGCACTAGTATAAATAGCGAGAGCAATACGGTTTTACCGTTGCCATACAAATTATACATACAAAATTATAAGATAGATAACAATATGCAAATTCCAACATCATGTATTACCAAAGCCATATTTTCCATTCAGGGTGACACACACCGTTGTTAATAGCTGAAAAGAAAGTACCGAACAAGAGGAAAATTATAATAAGCAAAATGTGGCTCAAAAGTTTGTAATTAGTTAATGATTGTAGGGTACAAGGGCTGGGGTTTTTTTCCTCCAGAGAGGGCGGTTTTTTCCTAGTCAGAGCCCAAATGGGGTGTACTTGTATGCTATATTTCTATTAAACAGTTGTACAGGAAATGCACTGGTGTAATTGATTGAATTTAAGATAAAAAGAGTAGGTTCGTTGAGTTTTTTTACGCAATGTCGCTAGTGCGTGACTGGTTAGGAATTAAAGGATGTTTAGAATTTCTGGCAATTTCCTGAAGCAGTATTAAAACTTAGTAACGTAATTTTTGTCGGGTTATTGAGACCGACCTATAAATCACGTCACTTTTACGGGGGAGGGGGAGGAATGTGAAGGGTCTATCCGCGAACTTTCTACTAATCCTCTTGGGATAAAATTATTCTTTTTAACTGTATGTTCTATTGAAAACTTTCTCTCGAAGAAGGACACGATGTATTGAAATGAGTTGCTGTATTTAAGCGTTGACGTTTAGGTACGCGATGTTAGTCGGCGAATTGTAACTGGCTAGTCAATTATTGATAATTGGAGAATAAAAGTGATAAAATTGTGCTTAAGATTTACGGCCGGAGATCGAACAATTAAGAGAGATAATTACTGTGAATTCTAGCGTAGAAGTCCAGATTGCTCCAAGAGTAAAGGAAGTAGAATCTGAAAGGGAGCTTCCAGGATATTTCCACGTAAACAGCCTGCTTTGACTAAACATTTTAAGTTTTTATTTCATGTATTGTTGATATTTTTATTTTGTAGTAAAATGTAGACCGAATGCTTCCCACTTGAATCAGTCATCGTCACAAGGAAACAGCACTTAGAGTCATGCCATTAGGTCAGTGACGTAACAGAGAATATTAGGGATCCCCTGCAATCTCATGTTTTGGGCTCCAAGCCTAAATACATACTTAACGTCAGTCAAGCTTTGGGCTCCCCGCAATGCGGGGGTTGCTGGGTTACGCCACTGCATTAGGTGCCGATCACATAAGCTACCGTTCCATTTCCGCCATGTTAAGGTTATGGCCTCTGTTTGAAATCTCCACCAGAACACGTTTCAATAAGAAAATAGACGAATGCATGTTGTCCTAACCAATCTCGTTTTAAGGTTGTTCAAATAATATGACCAGCACGTCCTCTTCGTTTGTGTCGTTCGTTTGAAGGCCACCACTCGCCATCTGCTACGATTCATTAGTGAGTTGAAGACTCAATAAATGCCGCACCCGTATTATACTTCTTTATTATACTAGGTATCGTAGGCACCTGTATGGTTAGTTCAACGAAAGAACAAAATTGGGAGATAGTACGTGTAACAGAGAATTTCTAATTTGGTGAATCTAGAAATACAGCATTTTTAGTAAAGGCGGCAAAACAGTGTGTGTTTAATGTTCTGGAACAGTGGTATGCAGAACAAAACGTCGGTAAAACGGCATTTTGAAACGAATCACAAATCCTCTTGTCAAAAAAGTAAACCACAGCGAAACTAAATTATTGTTTAGAAACCGTTTTACAGAAATTCCAATTCAGCATGCATTTTTCTAAACGTAACATCTTACAAACCTAATATAAGTTATTTGTCATCCAATCCTACATAATAAGAAGTCCCACTAATGTTACTTTATAATTTGAATTACACGTATAACTAAAACACTTACAACTATACAGCGCAAAATGTATTTTTTCGTAGTGAGTAAAGAGTTTTGAATTGTTAGTACTTAGTTTTAGTATTTTCGCAAGTCAAATTCATTTGAAGGCACGTCTATATCTCACTAAACACTTCTTTAGAAAAAATATGGCAACAAAGGTTCGTCCCCCCCCCTGTCCTAGGTCCTTCTGGGTACTTAAACCGTTGTATGCCTCTAAGGCACCTCAATCATCGATTATGTGATTCAGTTTCAGTTGTTGTTTTTTGTTATTTAACTTCTCACTCGTCTCCTGTTTCTCATTTCAGAAAGTCCCACTGAATTTTTTATTCTTTTATGATTTCACACACACAAAATTACTGGGGCAATAATTTTGAATAATTCTTAAAGTTTGTTTTCGTGGAAGTTTTTACAGGCAGAATAGCCATTAACATTATTCTCATTTTTCTCAAGTTTCCGCAAGTTCCGTATTATATTATAGAAAGCATACCCAAGAGTACATTGGAAATAAATTAGGTGAACGCATAATTATACGAGAGTTTGTACTTACGAAGAATTTCACTTATAATTTTTATTTAAAAAAATCCCTTCTTTGCATTTTTTTTGTATTTAATCACATAAGTCATTCACTTAATTAATACTTAAAAAAAAGGTATACAACTAAGGAAAATGCAAGAAAAAACGTCCGAATTTTTAAATATTTTTCCAAACTATTTTTATAAGAATGGAAGCATTGGTTTTACTTCAATTATGAGGTTGTTTTCGACCGACACACTTGCGCGATCCCCGGTCAAGCTGGTAAATTTTATTCCTGCAATTCTTAAGGAGTAGTTTCAGTGTTCTCTCCCGTTCTCATATTTTTTCCAAAAGAAAAACTTCACATCTCCCTCTTCTTCGAATACAAACATTACGGGAAGTTTTCCATCTGAAACTCAATCATTTCTTCCTTTCTCCCTCATCCGTCTGGAAAAAAAGAGGAAAAAGTGTATCGGATTCCGATAGTTTTAAAGAGTCCGGAATACCCGAGTCCTCATTACCCTCCACATCGGGTCGAATGTTTCGGTCGTCGGATCTCGACTCGACCTCCCATCTCTGCAACTCCATTTCGATAGCAGCACAATCAAGACTCGATTTGTGTAGCGTTCCAATGTGATTTGCACAATGCTAACGCATACATTTATTTTTTTTTAAATTACGTTCAATTAGTATTGCATTTACTATGCATTGTTAATCCAATGTTATCCACTGACTCCCTAAAATGTAAAGTGTCTCTTCTTTATTATACTCCCATCATTCAGTGAAGTAATTTAAAAAAGGATGATTTAATAATGATTTTTTCTAATGTGCTTCATATGCTTTGTTTTTATCTCATTGCATTTCAAAACATTTATATAAAAACAAAAGTTATTTTGAGTCTTATGTTTGTTCAGATGGCGATACTTGGCTTTGTATCGTGACGAGGCTAATCATCCTTTCAATGCATCCTAATTTATTGTGAAACTATTAATTAGTAGATTTTCTTCTAACATGAAACAACACACATCTACAACCGAAACGTTTGAACAAAACCATTACAATTTCCCAATAGTAAATGAGGCTGCGAGCTCGTGGCTGGCGTTGTCGAGCTCAAAACCTAGTACGACCCACCAACCTTCTCTGATACACAATAAATCTGTCGAAGCTCTCGCGTTAGCTTGAAGAGAGAGGTGCTAGCTCAAATGTCATTTGGACATGGTTCAAAATTACGAGGGCCGTTACTATTAGCTACAAATTATTCTATCTGGAAACTCTTCTATTCTGCTACTAAAAATTAAAGGTATAAACCAGTGTTTCTCAAACTGTGGGGCGTGCCCACCAGGGGGGGGGCGTGATAACTCTACGAAGGGGGGCGCGAGCATATTGAAAAGTCAAAAACAAAGGATAATTAAAAAAATATTAATTTATTGAAGTAAACAAATAAAATACATTCTGACGCAATAAAAAATAAAATACACTGATAAAATACACTTATAAATGTATCATTGCAGCACAAAGTATTTATAACTAATTTAACAATACCACAAGTGAAGAACAAATTTAATAATTACCAGTGACCCCATGGGCTTGTCATTTACAAAATTAAATACAAAAATTAACACTTATCTTAGAAATTTGTAAGGTTATGACAATCCCCCATGTCGTGTATTCATTGTGTTGAAATGAAGAAGTCTTTTCATTACTGGAACAAATACTATTTTATGTTCTTACGTTCCACAACACAAGGGGTCACTTAAATAAAACAACAAAACAACACACATCCAATATCGTTACAGAAAATGGCTTAAGGACTAAAAGGAGGGAAACAGGCTTTCCCTGACTCCACGTGTACACCTCTTTCCCCGGTAGCGATCCAGAGCCGAAGAGCGAGGGGAACGAGTTCCCGCTTCCCTAAAGAACAGGTGGTGCCCCCTGGCAGCCACTAATCATCAAGGGAAGGCAGGGTTTAAATGTAGTTGTTACATTTTCCCCCTACACCGCCGAAGACCGTCTCGGCGAGGGGGTGTACTAGCAGACATTATGGCATTCTCTCCGGCAGTTCCTCTAGGAACCAATGGCTGTTTGCGTGGCCTTCCTCTTTTCTTGAGAGGTACTACAGGAGACTGGGTCTCTGTGCCATTCAGAAAGGGTGTTAAAGCTGATGTATGGTAGACACCTATAAAGGTTCGTCAGGTTTGTCACAACTGGCTACTACAAAGGTAGTGGGAGATCTCTGGGATAGCACAATGTACGGCCCGTCTCTCCTAGGCATGAGTTTTGCACTCCTGTTCTGACTCGCTTTACTTAATGGGTGAAGTTTTACCCATACCAGATCATTAACTTTATAGTTAGGACTTGGTCTGCGTGATTTATCTGCATATGTTTTTTGACGATCTTGACTCATCTCAATGTTTTCTTTAATTTGTGACATGTATCCTTCAAAACGTTTTAAATAGGGTGTAAATTCAGGCACAAAATTATCGTTATGGATGACGGACCGTAGATCAGTATTTAATTGGTCCAAAGTTCGTAGTTCTCTGGCGAAGGTTAGGTATGCTGCCGTGTGATCTGTTGACTCGCATTTTGAAGTATTCAGTGCAAACCTAATAGCTGGTAGCTTTTCAATCCATAATGTATGGTTGTTACCTACCATCATTGCCAAACGAGGTTTCAAATCCCTATTTTTCCTTTCGACTGGATTTGCCTGTGAGTGATATACGGGAATGAGACTGATTGATATCCAAGACAAAACATAACTGCTGCATCACCGCACTCACGAATTGAGTCCCATTGTCACTTATTAGTCTACGGGGCGCTCCGTATCTTAGAAAGATTTTATTTAGAAGTGTCATGGCACATTCTTTAGCAGTAGCTTGCTTTAATGGGAATAACTCTACCCATTTTGTTGTGTAATCCTCCACTATGAAAATCCACTTCATACCTTCCGTCGTTTCTGGTAAGGGACCAAAAATATCAATAGCTATGCTCTCAAATCGTTGAGCTGGAACAGGGGTCTGCAGAAGACCTGCAGGTTTCTGATTCGTGGCTTTGTATCTAATGCATTCTGAACAGCTCTTCACATAATCAACAATAAATTTCCTCATACCAGTCCAGTAATATTTCGAGGAAATTCTGGAAAAGGTACCATCAGCACCATAATGTGCAGCGGTGGGAGCATCATGGTGCAATTTTAATATCTTCTCTCTCTCATGAGTAGGGACAACTAGTTGAGCTTCTTCAACTTCAGCATGAGGTGAGTACCGGTACAGTACTCCCTGATTCATCACGTACCCTCTCCCAGTCCAATTGGCAAAATCAACTCCCTCTTGTTGGGATTTTCAAAACAATCAACTATCTTTTTTAGCTCAAGGTCCTTCAATTGTTCTGTTCTTAGCTCATTAGCAGTTCTCGTCGGGAAATCAATAATTATAGTTTTTAATTCGCAAATTTCTTCATCTCTATACTCTGGCCTGGAAAGCATATCTGCAATAAAATTGCATTTCCCTGGAAAATAGTCAATCTTCAGATTGTAAGATTGTATTTGAAGTGCCCATCGCGCGGGCTAATCTTCCGGTTGGTGATGTTAAATTCATCAGCCACTTTAACGGTTGATGGTAAGATGCCACTGTAATTTCTTCCCCTTCAATATATCCTCTAAATTTGTTTAAGGCCCAGACTATAGCCAAGGCTTCTCGCTCTGTTATCGAGTAATTTTTTCAGCAGAACTCAAGAGTCTACTGGCATATTCTACTGGTTGTTCATCGGTGGGGCTTTCTCCTTGTAACAGAACTGCACCGAGGGCGTAACTGCTTGTATCCGTTCGGATGATAAAAGGCTTTTTAGGATCAACTTGTCTCAATATTGGCGGGGTTATTAAACATTGCTTGAGGGTTTGGAAAGCTTGTTGCTCAATTTCACTCCATTTCCAAGCAGTACTTTTCTTTGACAAGTTGCTAAGGGGTCTAGCAATATCTGAAAAATTCGGGATGAATTTTCTATACCATGAGCAGGTCTGTAAAAATGACTGTAGCTGCTTTAGGTTACTCGGGGAAGGAATGTTTTGTATCGCTGCAATTTTATCTTGATCCACCTCTATTCCCTTAGGAGTTATCCAAAGTCCAAGGTATTTTACGCGAGAGCAAACAAACTTGCATTTTTCTCTATTAGCACATAATTTAAATTTTTTAAGTCTGTCAAAGACCATTCTTAAGTCCTCAATGTGTTGTTCAAACGTTTCAGACAACACAACGATATCGTCTAAATACACCAGGATATTTACATTTGGCAATCCATTACGAAACTGGTCCATAAGACGCTGAAAGGTTGCTGGGGCATTGCGAAGTCCAAATGGCATTCTTTTGTACCTAAATGTACCAAAAGGGCAAACGAATGCAGTCTTGTCCTGGTCCGCTGGATTGACCTCTACCTGATAATAACCGGATTTTAAGTCAAGGGTAGACATAAAAGCAGTATATTTAGCATCATGTAAAAGAACATCCATGAGGGGCAGTGGATATTTGTCAGGTATAGTAATCGCATTTAGTTTACGATAATCTATGCACAACCTAACAGTTCCATTAGACTTGGGTACTAAAACTACTGGGGCTGCGTATGGGGACTCGCATTCTTCTATAATATTATGAGCCAAAAGATTATCAATTTCTTTCCTTAAGTGTTCTTTCCTGTTTGGAGATAGTCTATAAGGTGCAGTTGAAACTGGTGGGTGGTCACTTGTGTTTATAAAGTGTTTTACGAAAGGAGTTGGTTCTCCCCCCTAGTCTAAAAACATCTTTACTTTCATTAAGCAGGACCATCAAATCATTTCTTTCTTCTACATTTAGGGCCTGTCCTTCTTCTCGCAAATGGAGATCATTTGTCTCAGTTTCATCAACAGTGTTGCTATGTAATGGAATTTCACTGGGAATCGAATTCGTGGGACAAGAACTACTATTTATTTCGACAGGACTGTCGTCTACAGGCAAAGGAACATCTTTTGAAAAAAGGTATCCTGAAGCTTGGTTTGTCACCAAAATACCAAAAATTGTTACGCATGTCCATTACGATTCCTGATGTCCTTAAAAAGTCAACACCTAGAAGAGTGCGGTTACCTTTTGCATGTGGCAAAAAAATAAATCGATTTGGAAAGTTTGTCCACCTACGGTGATTGGTACTGTAGCTTTTTGAACAAGGGATGTGGATTGTTGACCATCATCTAGGCACATAGCAAGATGAAATTCTGAGAATTTTTGTCCACGATTTCTCAAGAATTTAAACATTAATTCTCCCCGAGTGACTGGCTGGCTCCTGTATCAGCACAAACTGTGCCTGTAGCCTCATAAACTTCGATGTCAAGTAGAGCTACTGGGGAGGTAAGACAAGTAAACATGTGTATGGCGTTGACAGAGGCACTCTCTTTTTTGTGAGCATTTTGGACATTTCGATTTTATAAATCCAGGGTTGCCACAACCATAGCAAGAAATAGGTGGATGAAAACCGGTGTTGGTATTCCGAGCTGGCATGTAGCTAGGGTTAGCAAAAGCACTATTGTGGTTACCCGAAACATTCTTTTCAACTTTGAATGAGTGAGACTTCCTAAACTCCGGATTGCCTGTATTCCTAGAAAACGAGAGTTGCTTTTTTTTTTTTTTTTAGTTTTGTTAATTTTTGCGAAGAGGGTTTAACATTTTCGTATGAGTCCAGCTTTTCAGCTAACACAACGGGATCATTCAGTATTTCCCAAGTGTCTAGGAAATTATTCTTGTAATCTGGTGGACACCTTTTTTATTTGATCTGCTATGATAATATCTTTCAATGTTTCAAATGAATCTATTTCTAATTCTTTTTAGCCAACCTTCGAAAAAGGTTCTTAGCTCAAAAAGAAATCTTTCCACGTGGAATGATCCTGTTTCTGGTGTCGGCAAAAAAGGACTCTGAAACGGTCAGCTGTCAGTTTGAACCTTTGCAATAAAATATTGTGAAAGTTAGCATAATTCCTAAACATCTCTTCCGGTTCTCTTGCAATTAACCTGCCAATATCACTTGGCAGGACTCCAAGGTAAGTGTGATACCCAAAAAATCGGCAGGTACATTTAGGAGCTTCATTTTGTCTTTCGAACATTGTTAAAAACAATGATATGTCATCTTTATCAGGGATGAATGTGGGAAAGACTGTTTTTAAATCCAGCCTCATGGGGTTAGAATCCATTTGAGAAGAATTACCTACGGAAGCTGGAGGATTTTGCGCTTGTAATTTAAGCTTTTCAAGCTCAAATGCTCTCTGATCAGCAAGGAACGTATCCTCGCGTTCTATTTTCTTTAAGGCTTCGATTTCAAGCGATTTACGTTCATCAACAATGTTATCGAGCATCTCTTTCACAAACTGCTCATTATTCTGAAAGAATGTACATGAAGTGATTTTTTCGCGTAAGTCAATTATTTTATCCTCTAAAGTCACAGAGACTCGTAGCTCACTTGCTAAATTATAGAGGTCTATTTTCTTGCCTTTTGAGAGAAAAGCCATATTGGTTTTTAAAACTAAAACTAGATTCAGGTTTTAAAGTATACAGGAAGTTATAAATTAAACTGGTTTTCCTAATATCAATGGATACGTATTAACTAATCATTAAACAACAACCTTCCCTGCAGAGAAAACATATAAAGAGAAAATTCAATATAAAGGGAATAAACAAAACATTTTTTTACAAAGATCTTCAGAAATTTTTGTTTTGTGATCTAAATAAAATACCATAAATTCAACTGTATATGAAATATAAAATTAATCATGAGTCACAATAGCATATTGAAAAAAACGTGATTACATGTTATGTTATGAAATATATACTTAATAAGTACAAACAAAACATTTAAAAGCTAAATGTACCACACTGTGACTCAATTAGGAATATAAGATTATTTAATATTCGTCTTTTTTTTTGGTCCGGGTAAAAAAGAAATATTTCTTGTGAAATACTTATATATTTTATGAAACCTTCCTTACGTAATTCAAAAAACACACCGGAAATGCACAATGAATAAAATACACAAACTAAACAAGTACTCCGCTATCACAGGATGTGACTCATGCAAATTAAACAAATCTATTCTCAAGAAACATAAAATTTAAAATCACCAAATAGAACTTTTGAAAGCTATAAATATATCGATTCATGAAATATATATATATATATAAACAGTAAAAATATCTAAATCTGAAAACATTACATATATCAAAGTTTGATAATTAAATGAGGTTTCTCCCCCTCAGCTTGATAGCAGAAATTACCTTTTATTTCAATATTTAACTTTAAGAAAAATATATATATATATATTCAACAGATCCTTATAATAATAATAACCAAGAATTTCACCATTTACTCAATATAGCAATTATTTACAGCAAATTATTATATAGCAATTATTTTAAAATGCACCAATACATATTTATCAACAATATTATATCAGTTACTTCTTCCTGAAAGCAGAAATGATCTTTCACTATTTGAATTTCACAATTATTTCCAACAGTAGATTGAAATAATTATAATTAAAAAAAATGCATTATAGAAGCAAAATATACAAATACTAATATCTCAAAAAAGATAAATGATCATATTCCTCAATATTATTGTACAAAAGATTTGTTACATCTACTCACAGATTTAATTTCCATTTTCTTGTTGAAGTACAGGTGAAGATTTCATTAACAAATAATCTCGGGAAGAGATTGTTTTTCTTCAAAATAGCAGATATCTTGTAAGCACCACTCGCGCACTTCAAAACATAACACATAAAGCAACACAATTTCACTTCGGATTATTTACTCACTTTTCGAGCACTTTCACCTTAGTATCCGGATGATACTAAACCGATTATTTTCCAACTAAAAGACGAGCACTTTCACCTTAGTATCGGGATGATACTAAAACTGACAATTTTCTGAAAGACGAGCACTTTCACCTTAGCATCGGGATGATACTAAAACTGACAATTTTCTAAAAGACGAGCACTTTTACGTTAGTATCAGTATGATACTAAAACCGATGATTTCCAGATACAATCAAGCACTTTAACTTTTGACTGTCGGGGCGACACACACTAAAATTTCCATACACGTGGTTAGTTGGTCGAAGAAAAACAACATGTCCGCTCAAGGAAGCGTTGATCAGCATCTCGGTTTCCTGGTCCGGTTAGAACGTTGGGCGCCACTATGACAATCCCCATGTCGTGTATTCATTGTGTTGAAATGAAGAAGTCTTTTCATTACTGGAACAAATACTATTTTATGTTCTTACGTTCCACAACACAAGGGGTCACTTAAATAAAACAACACACATCCATTATCGTTACAGAAAATGGCTTAAGGACTAAAAGGGGGGAAACAGGCTTTCCCTGACTCCACGTGTACACCTCTTTCCCCGGTAGCGATCCAGAGCCGAAGAGCGAGGGGAACGAGTTCCCGCTTCCCTAAAGAACAGGTGGTGCCCCCTGGCTGCCACTAATCATCAAGGGAAGGCAGGGTTTAAATGTAGTTGTTACAAGGTTTATAATTAAAACTGCCGATTCAAAGTGACGCGATCCGCTCTGCAAAGCCTCTGTCATCCACGTATGCGTGCGTATGTGATGTATTAGGAGGGGGGAGGAGAGAAAATAAATAAATAAGTAAATCCTTCGTAAACACTGTCAAGGTCCTTTTATTGCATTCCAAAGCCATCGGAATAATTTTATGGATAGCAGGGCACAGAAAAGATCGAACTTCGAAAAGATACGTCCGGGACAATTAACACTTTGGCTGAGTGAGACGTTATTATACGCAGGGAGCCTTTAAAAGGTTAAAGTCGTATTGTAGCTTTAGCGTCTTGAATTCAATGAATTGTTATTGTATAAAGAGGGCAAGGGGAGGCGCAATGGAAATTACGATTGAATATTGGGTCGCAAGTATAGAAAGTTTGCGAAGCACTGCTTTCAACTGTTGCATTACACTTAATAAAATCTGCCTGATATCTAAAAATTCTATTTCAGTTGCTACTAAGGAATATAATCTTTAAAGGCACTATAACACAAATATCATAAAGCAAACTATATGACCAATACTTTTCAAAACTTTTGTGAAGACAAGTTCTCCGAATTGAGATCAATCCTTCAAAAACAATAAAATATAAGCATTTAATTTGCTCAAGACTGCTGTAAAAGTTATATATTTAAATCTTTCAAGCAGATCGAAATCATTTACTGAAAGGAAATTTACTGGTGAAAATTTATTTAAAGTAGTGGAAATAGTATGTCCAGCACAAGCAAAGCAAATTAAATGTGTGTTTAAGTCGAAATATTGTAGCTAGTAGAGTTGGTGACATTTCAAGCCAAATTTATAGCAATATTAATGAAAGTACAAATATTCTGAATTTTTGATCAGATGGTCGGTTTTTATTCATGGACGCAAAGTTAATTTAAAAATAAGTGAAGAACTCTCTCTCTTTTGAAAATCATTCACATTCAATCTGGAGATGTTTTTAATGTACTTATAGAAACATAAATTACCAATGGAAAAGTTGTTTTGCCTTGCATGATGGTGTGCCTACCATGCTCGATATTACTAAAGGAGTTGTTGCAAGATTAAAAGAAACATGCAAACAGCATGGTAATACTAATTTTGAACATTTTCATTGTATAATTCACCAGCAAGTACTGTGCTCCCAAGTTTTAAACATATCACATGTTTTAAAAATAGCCACCAATTTTGTAATTTATATTCGAGAACATAGACTTTACCATAGTAAATTAGCTTCATTTCTCGAAGATATAGAGAATGAATTCAATGATCTACTTCCATATTATTTGGAAATTCGATGCCTTTTAAATCATAAAGTGTTAAAATGATTCTTCAAATTTCTGGACGAAACTATAATATTCTTGGAAATAAAACACTATGAATGTCCTGAATTAAATGATGGACAATGGATAGATGATGTGGCTTTCTCAGTTGATATTACAAGTCCTCTTAACTTAATTTTAAGCAAACAAAAAAATGTTGTTACAACTTATTTTTGATAATATTAAAAAGTATTACTTGGGATGAAAATAAAGGAGAAAACTTGTCTCACTTTGAAAGCTGTCAATATTTGTTGAATAAATTCCATATATTAAAATTTACTGAATACGCTCACTAAATTAATTTATAGATAGAAAATTTTCTGATTTTAAAATACATTAATTGCCATTTCGCACTTATATTTCACCTCCATTTATTGGTATTTAAAATGTTGAAATTAATTAAAATCCAATGTGATTCTTTGTTGAAGCAAAAATCTATGGAAGTTGGATTTCTAGATTTTTATACATATTTATCAGTAGATTGGTCCCCTAAAATTTATTGTTTGTTATACGAATAATGGTTATGTTTCAAATCACTTATTTATGCGGGTTATTATTTTCTTGAATAAAAAATAGCGAAAATTCTTAAAGATCACCATTAACCAATCAATATTTTTGTCAATCTTAAAAACTCCGCCATCTCAGAATTTTCAATCAAATCTTGAAAATTTGCTTTGTGAAAAATACTAATGTCAAATATTCTTCTAAAATGTAATGTTAAATTGAATTTCTTATAATTTTTTTTACATAAAATGTATATAGTTTAAGCTTAAAAAATAACATGAAATATAAAATGACTACATATGTATAATATACAATACTTTGAGCTTTACATTGAGTCTAATAAATGTATAATACATTATAAAAGTCGTCTTTCATTGATTTTTTTTGAAGATTGAAAACATGTGGTCGCCAACTTATAATAAAATAGACCATGTGGCTCCTAATATCGTATGAGTTTGACATGCATGGTCTATTTTAATCCGACATATGTATCTAAATAATGGTGCATGCTTAAATGAAGCATTTCCTGATGATTTTGCGAAAGTTTCAATAAGACTACGATAAAGAATGAGCTAAACCAAGACTACTCACATTTTTTTTCGGTTTGACCCCATACATATAGTAGGTATTTCGCGCAGTCCGAATGGGGGGCACTGTAAGTCTAAGACGACATTGACCCTTAAAATGTGGAAAATTGATCAAAATATTTAAACTCATTTTTTTGGGGGGGGAGTAATTCCATATTATTCTCTCTGTCAAACATAAGCAACAATTCGGTTTTATGTATTTTTTACTAAGTAGTGGGATAGTTCCGATTTCCCTTTGTCCATCGCCAAGCCCCTTGTTTACATTCCACTATCGAACAAACAACGCAGCCATTAAGTTAAAAAAATTTTTTTAACAAAGCCTCGCTTATTTTTACTTAAATAGTAATTTATTCAAAGTAGAATAGCAGAAAAGAGTTTTAACCGAATTTCAGACTAAAGTGAGTATTGTTTCTTTATAATTAATTCTAACTTGCATGTACCCTTTTTTTTCTTTCAAATTTTTGCTGAAGTAAATAATTCTTTAGCAACCTAAAAATCATTTTGAATTTTATTTGTAGATAATCAATTATTTTCATAATTTTGGAATGGTTTTAAGTGCCAAGGATTTTCTACGTGAAAGAGCGTATTCTCGATTTCTCTTAAAACCCGAAATCTACTTTTGCAATTCATACCGACTGAGTAACATAATTGGTTTCGTCGCTGACCTTGTGTACCTACGGTTGCGAGTTCGACCCCAGCCTAAGAAGGTGAATTTTCATGATGTAGAAAATTGACAACGTTCATGTCGCATGCAAAAAATTCCTTGAATGCTTGTTAGTCTTGCCAAGATTAAATTCTGCAGCGGGAGTCAAACTACGCGACGATTGATATTCCTCCTACATGGTGCCGAACTCAAAAGAGAGACCGGCTCCAAAACAACAATCCGTAGCCTTTCAGCAGAAAAAAAAATTTACAATTCATCGGATAATGCAGCTATTTAATTTGAAATAATTGAACTAATTAACTTTCCAATTGATTAATTAACTTTCCAACAAAGTGTCAATATTTTTTTGGTTTAACTTTTATCACATGGTTAAAAAATTGTGCATTATTTGACTTTACATATTTTTTTGATGATAAAAGTTTATTTTTTCTTCAAAAGCTAATATTATTTTACTGACCCTTCATGAAATTATTTTATTTTCACACTGTTAGGATTCTCTCACAAAGAAAAGCTAAAATATATCACCGTCCATTATTTACTATAAATTGTGTCCTTCCTTGCTTCCTCTGCTAAATCAAGGCACCGATGTATATAAAAGAACGTCACTCTTCACATCCCTCAAAAGGCTTGATTTTTCAGTATTTCAATTCTCGTACTCGAATATAATTCCCTATAATTATAACTGTTTTCATGATAGTTTCTATTCTAAAATTAGTAATGCTTGTAGCCAAATGAAAAACAGTAAAATTGTATAATTATTTAAATAAATTATCTCTCTGTTTCAAGAGCGGTATAAATCCCTTTTCGGATTCAGTCACTGCAGGATAGCCCTCAATACACTCTAATTTATTTATTTTGCATATATATTGCTCTGCTCTTGAAAATTGGAAATACGTTCCAGATAATCTATGCCTTAGTTTGGTTCTTCATTGTAAGGAATTTTAAAAACTCTTCACGTATTGAGTTTTGTTTAATGTAATATTTAACAAAAATAGAGCATTGGGATGTTTCTGAAATATCTACACTGGTCTTAAAACTCAAAGTATAAAAACGCAGTATTTCAAATATTTAAGTAAGTTAACACAAATATACTTTGTAATATCTTCGTTGCGTCTAGCACAGGTAGAATCCGAGAGTTAATTTTTTTCATTTCCAAAATTATTTGATTTTTGTACATCGGAAAACACTTTCCTCCCAATTTCTGCATCAGTAAACGGTTTCATATGTTTACCAATAATATAGCATATTGCATAGGATACCATTGTTACCTCTGCATTTTGTGACATTACCACCACATCGTCAAAATACTTTATTGCTGCTGCAACATTTTTTAAAAAAGCTAATTTATACATAAATCGCCTCGTGATAGAGATATTTGAGGAACAGTGTCATTGAACGATTTCTGTTTAGTGGTAGAAGGGCGACCAATATTATATTTATCTACATATAAAACTTTCGTAACTCATCAAACAAGTTTCTGATCCATGTTCGTTTTCCTCTACAAAATAGTATTCCTCCCAATTGTCAGGAAATAATCTATTTTATTCGGATACTTCTTATCTTGGAGAAGACTTGAGAAATAATTAAAACTTAGTCACCCCCATTAAATGATGTTTTCACAAGTGAGATCTGTATAGTGAACGCATTCTCGCTATTCCATTGTTATTTGACTCACCATCGCAATTAGAAAGAAAAAATATCTTGCAATTCATATCCGTGTAACATCGAAGGCAAAATTGATGAACCTGATTGCTTGCTTAATAGAATTTCCCGCTAGATTTTTAATAAATTGTTCTTAAATAATAAATAGATCCTTACTATATAATAAATTTCTTTTATTTTAAATAAAAAGTAAATTTCTAGTGCAATGACCCATGACTCAGAAAAGCCCGTCAGGCCGCAGGTTGAGTATCGCAGACCTTCATCAAATTCTTAATGAATCCCCAATTCCCTGCTTTGGGAAATTTCAATTAAAAAAAAACTACTCGAGTTGTCTGCAAAGACTTTCAAAAGCATTACCATGGAGAACGTAGTGTACAAGAGAAATTAAATTTTAAAAATTGATAACAATTTAGGTAGAATTGTTAATACGTGAAATATTTAAGTTTAATAATTGATCATTTATATAGTCTCCTGGTTCTCCTATATTAATTATATTAAAGAAATAAGTTATAAATTACTGACTCATTTTTCAACAGTCTCCAAATTTAAGTCGTATTATAAAAATAATAATATCAAAACATAGTTCACTGTTTCAATTGATCTAATTATTGCATGTGCTGAGGGGCTTAGCTTCAAAGGAAATACCCAAGCTGAAATCTTTACGGCGCATTTGCTTTAAGTAACAAAAGTCATTCTACTAATGCTCTTTAAGATTTTAATAGGAATTTGAGAAACCATCCATTCACACATATCGATCGTAATATTTTCCTACATAGTCCCATTCGCAGACTAATTTCTTTTAATATTTTGAAAGTGTCCCCGGAGGGTTGAGTCCACTCTGAGACTGGTATAGTTGTATGTCCGGGGAATCCTTCATAAGGTTTTTCTTTTATACTAAAAACATTTGCAGTATATTAGAATTCATTTTTATACTGATAGTCTGTTCTCAGTAAATATCCTTCTCCATAGTTTGACAATTTTTTTTTATTTAAAGTCAATTAAAAACAAACTATCTTTATACGGAAATTATTGTGACACATGTTTCGGGTTCAGATTTATAATGAAAATTACTTTTACGATATTGCTGATTTTAAGCTTGCCACTTCAAATGGCGAAGAGGTAACTGGCCTGTCTCTCGCTCTTTACATCTTAAAAATGTGGAAAAAAACGAGCTTACTGAAGACTGGGAGGGTTTGGGACTAATTCTAACACTGATCAACAGGTCAAGAAATACTCGAACCCCTAAATATTAAATCTTATCCTAGATGCATTGTTCAGTTTTTAACTAGCTATAGCCCGTTCCAATACTGTTTACACCTATTTAATATAAAAACTAGCCCCAGTTGTATCTCTCTGGATATATTATGGATGTGGATCCCAATGTTTCACAAAAAACCTTAATACGCCCATCAATATATTCCTTAAATTAATTCTTTAGTTAGCTATTTAAATATTCATGTGAAGTCAATATCTTGGTTTAAAACAGCAAAAGAGGTCAAATTCTTCGCCACTCTTGTTCAGAATTACTAAAAAGTGGTTTGTAAACCATCTTTCTGGCCATAATACACTTTCAGTCGAGATGGGAACAAAATCTGAAATTTCTTTATTCAAGGTTACAAATGCATGCACTCTTTCACGATCGATGCATCGAGTAATGTGTGTTGACACACGAGGAGACATCAACAATGTAAAAAAGTGGAACATACAAGAACTAAGCTTATGTAGCAATGCATTTAACTTTGTACAGCTATTTCAAGAGGAATATTTCAAATGACCTGGTGAAACTGTAAGGAAATTACATTATTACATGACAACGCTTGTCCACATACAGCAAAATGAAAGCAGGTTTTCATCTTTTTCTTTTACCGGGAACTTGTTCAGTATACAGCATAATCTTAAAAGACACACTTCTCATTATATTACTCATTAAAATTGATAATTGGAAGACTATGACTTCGCGAGAGTTCAAGATGGCTCGATGACTATTTTGCTTCGACAAGTTTCTATCGCGAAGGCATTCATCGTTTACCCTGTTAATGGCTAAATATCTTAGATAGTAATTGAGAAAGTTTCAATTATTAATCCTGCATGCTTTCAAATAAAGTTTAAAGACCAAATCAACTCGAACACTTAATATTTAGAAATAATACCTACCTCTATTATTTTTTTTTCAAAACCTCATCATTCTTTCTGGGAATTAGATAAAATTAATATTGTACTGTGTTTCTTATGCATGCCATATTCTATTTTTCTTTTCTGCCCATTCAATTCAATGCTCTTGGGGAAATGTTTTCACCTTCAGAGTGTTAGAAAATGTATCCTACTCATAATGGAAATTTGCAGTATGAAAAGACAGTTTTAAGCTGAACTATTTTTTTGTTTTAAGTAGAACATTAAATAGAATAATAGTAAAAGAGAAATATATGAGAAAAAAATATTTGCAGTGTATTCAAGAAAATTATAGTTACACAATGGTAATGTCACTTGTCCTGATGTTGCCGCTAAATACCGCTGTGTAAGGGTAGATGTAGGTTCAATATGACGGTGGCGTGTTGTGGAACCGTGGAGAGGAGCGTACCTCCTCGCCTGATCGTGGTCACCAGCACTGACACAATTTATTTGCCCCCAAAACTCGTTCGCTTCCCACACGTCACTTAGGAATTCATTTTACTTTTCGAATGCAGATATCCCTAGAAAATTGTTTTCCGATTATCCCTATTTTGGATTTACTGTTGTGTATTTTTCAAACCTTGTGGGATAAAACAAAGTACCTTTGTCCTCATTTTACATAATTCTCTGTACTCTGGAGTGAATTAGATTAAAAAAAAAACAAGTTCTTGAGAGTTGAATCGGTCTTCAAAAACTTAAATTTCTTAAATAGGATCACTGTTCATTAGAAGATTTAGTTATTTATATATATATAGGTATGTATTTGGGTGCTCTGCGCTGGGAATGGATAAAACACATTGAGGTTCTAGCTAAGAACCCTGCTGCAATTCTGTAAAAGTTAACAAATAGCATGCATCCAATCTGACACGGCGCTTGAGTCTCGCGAGAGCGATCGGCTTATGCTAATGAATGTTCCTGACCTCGGGAATCTTCCGGTTCCGGTGGAACAGTTCTTGACTAATGATGCTTCAGAAAAGGGAATGAAGGCGTCATTAATATCAACTCCAGATCTCTGTCACTAAACATTCGGGAGACTCTTTGAAATCCACCGCCTGGATTTCAAATACTTCTCCCGATTAGTACCACGATGCAAAAATTCTTTTCATGAGGTAGGCACACGCATTTCCATATTATTCTAAAAATTCATTCATGTGGAACCATTTAAATTCTTTTCTTAGACTGCACTCACAGGATGCTTTTATTCATTATATTTACTCCATCATTTGTAAGAAAAGTTAAATTTCTTTTTTGAAAATATTGTTACATCGCTTTATTTATTTAAAAAAGCAAACGGAATTATTCTAGTTTGCTCTCTTATTGTTACATAGTTTCGACTGGTAAGACTTTTTGTTTTTATTTGATCAGTTTGTGATACCCCCCTAACTGGGGTACCATCTCTTCATCTACGCGACCTAGATTTGTGGGAGGTAATGATTGATGACCCAAGCTCTAGTCATTATACACAACCAATTTATTATTATCAATTGAAATATTCAAAGACAGTCTTACGCTAGGAAGGGAATCAGGGGTGATATAACGCAACCCTAAATTCCATGTAAATAAGCGTCTGGAATCCTAGCCGCTTAACTTTTAGTAAAGTGTTATCCTCTGAATATCAATCTTCCTTATTTTATTTAAATAGCTGAAGCCCGTTCTGTAACTACGCTTCTAAGTTTAAATCCTTACCATTAGCTCACGGCGTTCAGCATCTCAGCTTCCTTTCTCCTTCGCGATTACAAAACCTCCACTATATATCTAGTAGCTAACCTGAATATCAAGGTTTCTTCTTGAGAGGATTGGCTGTGAAATAACTCAATGCTGGCCCCAAAGATTTCCCAAGAGGATTAGTAGGAAAAACACGGTAAAGCAGTCTACTTCAGACGTTCCTTTCTCGAAGTCAACGAATGCAAATGTGTTAATAACAGAGTTTCTAATTTTATATATAATGGTGCTATTCAATGCACTCAGCAAGAAAGTAGTGAATGAATGATTGTTTCACTCATGCCGTTTAGTACCATTTCAAACCATTTTAGAATGTCTGTAATTTTAATATCATTTTATTTATACATAAATAAGTACAAATTTAATTTGCCAGACATTAATTCGGTTGTTTACTTAATAGCCAAGCCGATTTATTGGTGTAGTATACCGCGGTATTATGCCTGTCGTTAGACAGAGACAGTGGCAAAGTAGGTAGGCATTAGAGAGACGGGATAACGTTACACTATTTAAAGTATTCAAATTTTTTTTTTATTTTTATGTCTTTGATTATGAGTATAATAAAAAATAATTTTAAATTCTTATTAAAATAATAATAATTAGTTGATTAAAGTATTTTTAACTAAAGGGAAAATATCGCTTTTTAAATATCATATAAATTTAATTTTAACTGGATAAAATGATTTTATAAAAGATAGAGGAAAAATTGACATTGATACAATAACAAAATTCTAATTTCTATTTATAAATATTATGTTTAGATAATCAGAATATATTTTTCCCTGAAATATGTATTTTCATTCCGTAATAGTGTTACAAAAAACGGATTCACATCTCCAAAGTCAACATCATCGTCACTGCTCCCATTATTATCAATATCATTATCATTATTGTGTTTTGGTTTTCTAGTAGTGTTGGTTCTGGAGCAAAAAAAAAATCATTATTAGGTCATTATGGTTTAAACAATAATTTACTCTTTCGCGATTTATCATATTATAAATAATACTTTACTTTTTATGGTAAAGTCAGCTACAGATGATGGAAACTGCTCCCCAATAAACCAAACGAAATCGTATTTATCATAATTAATAATGCACATGGAAGCTAACGGCGATAATGATTGTATTTTTAAATGAGCATTTTTCAAAAACTTTGTCACATACTGATATAATGCTGACATAATCAGCTTTACATGGTGGTAAGCTCGACGAATCGAAACTTCGACATTCCTTTTCGAAATTATCATCGGATTTTTTCGATTGATAAGTTTTGGAAAATAGACAGAAGTGAGCATCATATTAAGATTTGAAGAGTTAGACACCCCATACATAAGACATAAATTTTTCCAATGTGGTAAATGTACTTTCAAGTTCATCTTCATCGTCAGTTCTAATCTTTTGACGTGCTAACTGGTACTTGACAGATTTTTCGAGCAGCTTGAAGGGCCTTAGTTTACCTTTCCGAAAAAATGCTGGTGTGTAATCGCACCCTGTTATTGCATGGAAACATGGTAGAGCTTTCGATAAAGAAATACCAAGACCTTGTTATAAATCATTGATGCTTATTAGACGTTCATGGCTTCCTACACCTCATTGGAGCCAAGGCTTCAAAGATGCATTCAGATGTCCCTATTGCCAAGAAGTTAATACGGACTTGATAACGTCAGCTCTCACTTTACCCCAGCAGAAAATCGGTGCAAAGTTTTCACAGACCTCCTGTTGGGCTGCCATGCAATTCTTTGATACCTCTGGGATACGAGATCGAGGAAGTACTATTGCCACCTGAATGATCCTCTGATTCGAATTTTCGGTATAGAACACCATTCTTGAGATGTAGAGAAATTCCAGAGGGCCCAATATTTAGTTGTAGGACTATAAGCCGAGATGTCCTGCCAACTTGGTTTATTGCTGGAGGACTCCATAAAACTCTATAAGGGGTTTAATATCAGGATCCGCCATCTGGTCTTCTCAACTTTCTCGTCACTCCAGGGATCGGGTGGCGTCGCTGTTGAAGTTGTTATTGGCGTATAGCATAGTCATATTTGGTCTCTACTCTGGAACAATGACGACAATTTTTCTGGGCATGGTCTTCTTGAAAGGGCATCAGCATTTCCATGCGAGGAGCCTTTACGATGTCTGATGTCAAGTAATACTCGTTGAGCCGTTGTATCCATCTGGCTACCTGGCCTTCAGTATTTCTAAAATTCATTAGCCAGGTTAAAAGAGGCATGATCGTACGTGAAGCACCCATAGAGATAGTGATGGAAATGCTCGATGGCTTGCAATAGCCAGTAGCTCTTTTCGAGTGACACAATAATTTCTTTCCGGTTTCGATAAACACTTACTCCAATAAGTACGACTCGTTCCTGGCCATCTAAAATACTGCTCCGACACTCTCATTACATCAGACCAAGATAAATGGCTTGTCCGGTTGTGGATATATTAAGATCGGTGAAGACGTCAAAGCTTCTTTAAGCTGGAGGAAGGAATCTTCATTCTTTTGTCCACTGAAACTTTTGTTTACTTTCTGTTAGCTTGTGCAAGGGTCTTGCGATGTTAGAGAACCCTTTCACACTTTCGGTAATAAGTACATAGTCCCAGGAAGCCAGCTCACGGAGGTTTTCAGGGTGTTTCCAATTCTTTACGGCGGACACTTTTTCGGGTCCGTACGAACATTCTGCAGAGATGATCCCCAGATAATTGACTTCTTTCTGGAAGAACTTGCATTTTGAAGGGTTTAGCTCAATTTTGATATATATTTTGAAGATGTTCAAACGTACGCCCTCCTATTATGACGTCATCCAGGTAAATAACAAGCTTCAAAAGAGACGTCCATCAGGCGCTCGAAAGTAGCTGGCGCATTGCATGACTTTGAACTGCCATAGTCCTTGGCCGGAAGTGAATGCTGTTTTTTCTCTATCTTCGGGATGGATCTCCACTTGCCAGTATCCGCTCTTTAAATCTAAAGTCGAGAACCATTTATGACCGGATATCCAGGGTGTCATCTATCAAAGAGGGTAGCTGTCCTTCTTGGTGACGTCGTTAAGTTTTCGATAGTCCACACAAAATCTTGTGGAGCCATCTTTCTTACGAACCAAGACGATTGAACTCGAAGACGGATCTATGATGTCATTTTCCTGCATCTCTCGTAGTAGTGTTCCGACCTTTCCTGTTTAGCAAACGGCAAGCGTCTTGGGTGCTGTTTAATCGGCGGATGGTCTGCTGTATCAATTCTGTGTTGTGTCACTGTCGTATGGCCAATATCGCTACTGTTTCTAGAAAACACGTCTTCAAATTCTGGAACAGTCTTTCTGCGGAGCTTTCTGTTCGGGGACAATTCAGCATTTCTAGAAGGTCAGGGAGTCAACTGTTGAGGCGAGTTGGAAAAAGCTCGAACTTTTGCAGACACACGTTACTGGACTGCAGGTTGCCAACACTTCACCTTTCTGGAACACTCTAGGTTTTTCAGTTACGTTGCAAATTCTTTAGTTTTTCTGGAAAGGTCCACTGCGTCGAAATTAGCAATCCATTCGCTTTATTTTCCGCAGTTCCAATTAGGCCAGAGTTGAAACTCACATCGTTACCGATGTATCCAGGTACTATGATTTCAGTCCTTGGGGAATGGTAATATTCTCGTTAGCGGTTACCTGTCGAATAGATTCTGTCCTGTGTTTAATTTTGAATATAGTGACTTCTTCGTGTATGGAACGTAATTCGTTCTTGTTGAAGTCTAGAGTGAAACCATGCTCACAGTCCAAGAATGAAAGGGTCTGCAATATCTGCGACATACACAGCATGTTGGTAGGTTGTAAACCTGATCTTGACTTTTAATTTTCCGTGAATATCAATCTTTTCCCCCGTCACGGTCTGTAGCACCACGCGGGGTGCCATAAGTTTCTCTTTTAAAGCCAGATCGTTCCGAATGATAGACACATTGGCTCCTGTATCGATGATCATGTTGCAGGGAAGCTGTAACATGTCCCAATAAAAATTCCATTCTCACCGGTACTCTTGGTCGAAATTTGACACACTGGGGCTTTCCAAAATCTGGCAACCTCCGCCCCACGAGATGGCCATTAATTAGTTTTTCCGACACCACCTTCTGGGAATTGGCGTGCCCGGCAGCTTGCAGATGCCCTTCTCGACCGCAGGTCCAGCATTTAAGGGTCTTCTTCCGTCTTTTCGGGACATCAAAGTTTTTCAAGAAGCTTCTCATCTGTCGCTCTAATCGCTCCAATTTCGAATTGACGGCTCGTGCTGTCCTTTCGTGTTGCTTGCTGGGCTGCCTTTTAGGCCCCCCTTTAAATTGAGATCCGCCATTCGGAGAGCTTTCTGGATTTCCGGATCACGCATGAAGTGTTGCAGCGCCAGGACTTCTCTTACTTCAGTCGGACAGTCAGAAAACGCCAAGTGAAAAGCCTCTCGACGTCCGTCGCCAGTTCTTGGAGCGTTTCGGCGTTGACTTCAGCTGGAGTCTGAATCCTTCACACATTTCTCTCCGAAGCGTAACTCCAGAGCATTAACGAGAGCGTCGAAATCCAGCCGCTGTGTTTCCGGCAAAGAAAATGTCAGCAGCGTCGGCTCGAAGAGAAGCAGCTAACTTGGTCTGGGAGTCCCACTTTTGCATCCGCCACTATGGATTGGGTTTTATACACCTGCCAAGAGGACTTTCCGTCATAACTTGATGGAAGGTTGTTATATTTTCCCCTTGACCAGTCATGACTTTCTGCTTCAACACTAGGTCACTCCTGAACGAGATGGAAACTTCTTCTAAAAATTTTCGCCTCTAGTTTGCTCTCCATATCTTCGAATTTATTTTCAACCGACTCGATTCTTCCTTCCATTTCTTCAAATTTCTTGTCCATAGTCGTCAATTTGTCGCCAATGCCCTTCAAATCACTTTTCAACTCTTCCTTGTTCGCGGTCAGTTTGTTATTCAACTCGTCCATATTGGCGCTGATCTGCTCGTTTAATATTGGCGCTGATCGTTTACGTTAGTAAGCTTATTCACTTCGCCCATATTGGCATTCATGCTGGCGGTCAACTATTTCATTTTACAATTTTTCTAGAAGAGTCTGGAAACTCCATCGCTCTTGTTGTTGGCATTCAACCCCACCTCTGACACAATTGTTGCGTTTTCGAGGGTTCAAAATGATTGAAGCCGAAGAGCATAAAACAATTTTATTCTTTGCCAAAACAATCCTCCACAAATTGTAGAACAGTTCGAGAAATTCACGTACAATCGATGAAAATACTGATAACACAGATGCAATACACTAACAAAAACAATAGTAAACACTCAGCACAAAATAATAACTCAATAAAAGCAGCACTATGCAATCGTCTCTCTCAAGCAGAGGTATCACTTGCATGAAAGCTGAGATCTGACTGACTGACTAGCCGGCCCGGGCCCTTTTATACCTTTCGGTCAGAAACCTCTTGCACTTGCCAGAATAATTAGAAATAGAAAGGTCTAGAAAAATCCGGAGCGTACAGAAAAGCTCAATACATAGTGTTACAGGGTTGCCAGACAGGGTTATTAGGAGCAGGGTTGCCATGGTCGCCACTTATCGCCCACATTTGGCGACATATCGCCAAATTTGGCGCCAAAAAATTAAGTCAATAAATCGCCAACTTGGCGCTGCTGCAATATTTGGCGAGTTTACCATTTAAACCAATGTTAAAGCATGGGGGCCGTGCAATGCAGTGGAAATGATATTACAGGTAAACAGGGTTGAAATCACATTAGATACGACAAATTAAACTGTAGAAATGAACACAAATGAGTAGAAACAATTAGAATAAGACTAAATTCGTAACAGTATAAATAAAATAATATTAAAATCACAGACATTCTAAATTAGTTTGAAATTAATCAGTTTTTTTAATACAAAATAGCATTTGGCACAATATTTTCAACAACAAAAATCTGTGATTAATAAATTCATGTTGTTAATAACGTTTTAAATTTAGTGAAAAAGAAAAATTTCTCCCTAAAATTATTTAAAAATCAATATTTTTACATGTAAAGGTATGATGCGAATTAATAAACGCAACGTTTACAGGCAGCCAGCTGTTCGTAAGGGCATAGAGAAAGATATATTAAAGAATCAGCTTTTCTAAAAATTTTTCTCGAAAACGCTCTTAGACTAGTAGTTGTTGTCGTGTGTTTATTACTGGGATACATACGAAAGACGTGAGATAGATGAACAGAAACATATTACACAACCACAGAAGAATACAGATTTTATTACAAACGACGATCCCAGCATATAACAAGAAGAGGTACGCTGATTTTCCTGTCGAAACGGGAATTCATTTCTGGCGAAAGACCTACTCGGGATTCGAACCCGAACCCACTCGGTTACAAGCCGATGGTCATAGCCACCATACTGGCTGGGCGACCTTACACTAGTTCTTTGCACTCAACGAAGGCCTTGTAATTTCGTAACAAAGTCAAGTGACTAAAATCACACCTGGACAGGCACGCTACCCTTCAAACTTCCCTACCGCAACAACGTGAGAACTTTGAAACTCGATGGATTTCAAGTTCACAAATTCTTCTGCATGGCGTTATTTAAGAGGTACGATGAATAGAATGAAGAGTTTTACGTTAAACCTTTTTATAATATGAAATATTAAACCAGTTGTGAAGTATATTATTTAGATTCCAAGTATATTTTGATCGAATCGTGGGTTTGAGTCTTTGTATCACTACAGATACGGCATGCACAGAGGCTCAGTAGAAATGCCGTTGACTTTTTGAAGCGATTTCTCTTGCATGTGGTTATTTCTTACTCAAAGGCACATCATCGGAATAAGTCATCCTTATTGTTATAGGTGGGAACTTGACAAAAATATGAATTGGCAAAGCTGTACTACAAGAGAAAATAAATTATTTTACATTTATAATAATTCATGCGATTTTTCAGGAACTCATTTCAAACCTGCGTACAATTGAACGAATCAATTCTAAACTTATAAGAAATTTACTAACGTTTCCAAAAGTAACAAATAATAATACACTCAATGAAAGCAGAAGGCGATGTTGTGGCGTGATTTGAGTACGATTTTCGAAAAAGGCAGACGATGTTTACAATACATAACGCAGAATTATAAGAACTTCCTTTAACACAAGGGGATGCACTGATATGTTTTTTGAGGTAAACTTTTAATATTGGTTGGTGAAGATTACGTAGATCACAGTAAAAGTTATTTCCGAAACATTTCGTTGTTTGCATCCATAGGCGACACGCGCCCTTAGCGTTAATGAGTTTCTCTTAAGGCATCAAGGTTTTTAGTACTGGGATGTCGACCGATGTCGATCCTGACTTGAAAAAATCCTGTCTAACTTTAAATCCTAAGCGATATTGTTCTATTTAAGTGTATTACTTGGAACAAATTGGATTGGACACCATTTTAAATACAAAACTTTTCGATTCTGTTCTGAATTATGAACACAGTAACATATAGAGTTTGCAATTCCGTATTTTATTTTGAATCCCGGGATTAGGATTGGAACATTTATGAAAAATACTTAAGCATTAGCATAGTTGAATTTACATATTAAAACGGAAAACATAATTATAAAATTGGTTTAATGTTATTATTTATTGGAACAAATTAAAACAAAACAATTCATAAGAAAAAAAAAATAAAAACTAGTAAATAATGAAATTAAAAAAAACAAACATTTCTTCATTTCTTGTGTTTCTGTAAATAAGCCTAAAAAAGTACGTCAAGCGTTTCGTTGTTCAGCTTCTTATTACCTTCCAGATAATAAATACATTTGCCTTTATTTTTGTTGTGTTGAAATCCTTTAATGATTTGATAATAATTAGCAATAATTACTTAACCATAAACTGTTTTGAAATGGAAAATTTAATAAAAGCCATACACATATATAATTACTAAAGCTTAATAATACATTTATTGAAATTAAAATTTTTTTTTAAACTCAAATCCCCCCCCCCATGTTGCTTTAAAAATGAGATTTAAGTTATAAATTTATAACTGATACAACACAATGTCAATATAATATATATATAGAATTACTAAATTTTTTTTCACAATGTTTAAGAAATCTATTAAACTTGAATAAATAATTGCCTTATCATTTAATCTTTTAGAACCAACTTCTGATAAATAACAGTACTAATATATTCAAAATCTTTCATTTTATATTTTAAAAAAATTTAATCAGGATAAATGAGTAAATTACTACAGAGCCTTAACAGAGAGTTTAAAAAGATTATTTTATTATAACATAAATAACCACAGATTATAATAATTTACTTCAGAAATTGTTATAAGAAATATAATACTAATAACTATACTTAAGTACACTTAATAAGAGTAAATATACTAATAATTAATAAGTTAACTTAATATTTAAATTGTATTTAAACATGCCTTCAGGAATAAAATACAGTTACAGCAAGAAATTAATATTAAATGATATAACATAGTATATATATTTTTTAAAGGATTACCATAAAACCCAGAGAAATACATCACAGTATATAAAATGAAAATAATTTAATATTCCTTGTGCGGACCGGCGCTATTTGGTCAACGGACCAGTATCGGTCCGCAGACCGGAAGTTGGGGACCACTGGTCTAGGAGACATTCTATGCCATCATATCAAGCATGTAATATTGGTTTTCCTAAATAGGTTTTTTTTTCTTTTTTGTAATTTGTTCCAGGGAGCAACCATCGCAATTTTTTATTAATGATTTTAAACATATCAACATTTTTGTTGCTCTCTTCTTTTGTTTAATAAAAAGGCTTTACAAATAAGTCACATTTGTTTTGCTTCTGACTCTACATTTGCCTGAATTTTTATTATCCTTAGTATATGGACATGAGTGTACATCAGGAATGGCCTACCGAGATTGTGGATTATCTTTCAGGCAAATCGGTAGTCGTGTTGGACGAAACCGAAAAACTGTAATGCGGATATGTGACCGTTGGATGCAGGAGGGTACGACGGATCGACGTGGTCCACCTCAGTGCACCACTTCACGTGAGGACAGGAAAATTGTGCGCATGGCAGTGACGGATCGTTCAGTCACATCACGAACCATAGCACAGCACATTGAGTCTGTAACGCATCATTCAGTGTCTGCGCATACCATTCGACGCCGTTTACAGCAGAGTGGTCTGTCCGCAAGACGTCCATTGCTTGGTCTACCCTTGACGCAGAACCACAAACGTCTCCGCCGCCAATGGTGCGATGAAAGAAGGATGTGGGTGACAGAATGGAATGAAGTTGTCTTTACTGACGAGTCACGCATCTGTCTACAACACCACGATGGTCGGGTGAGTGAGTGACTGTAAAATTTAATGGCGCAAGGGCCAACTATGGCCAAGCTGCGCCAAACACATGTTAAAAGAAAAGGTTATATATTTTTAAGAATATATATATATATATATATATATATAAAAGTAAATGTACACATGTATATGCATGCATGCATACATACATACATAAAATATATTAAAAATACAAACATACAAATCAAATTAAATGTAAAAATCCAATTTTTGAAAGGAAGGCAAAAAGGTTTTGGCGGGGAGTTTCCCACACCAAGTTAGATAAGGTTAAAACAGATGTATGAAAGAAGGTGATGCGATGATGGTTAAAAACGGGACAATCTATTAAAATGTGATAGACGGAATATGGGACTTTACACGAGGGACATTCTGGGGCATTTTCACCCAACAGAAGGTGCCTGTGCGTGAAACGAGTATGACCAATGCGAAGTCGAGTCAAGCGGACATCATGTCTTCGCACTGGTAGTGCTGCCCAATGAGAAGTGGAAGGATGAATATTATGTAGTTTGTTGAGGATCTGTTGATCCCAAGTCTCTTGCCATATATGATGGACATAGTGCTGTATGGAAGTTTTTAAATCCTGGTAACAGACAGGCCACTGTATGGGATCAGACATGGATCGTGCAGCGTTATCAGCCTGTTCATTACCAAGTATACCCACGTGTCCAGGTACCCAGGAAAAAATTATATCAAAACCCTTCCTTTCCAATTTTCGCAGAAGAAGAAGTATTTCTATCACAGTGGGGTGTCTATGCTCTGTTAAAAAGTGTAAGGACTCTAGAGCACTCATGCTGTCAATGTACACACAAAAATGACGGTGGTTAGAAATTAATATGTGTTGAAGTGCGACAAGGATGACAGTCAATTCAGCACTAAAGACAGACATGTAATTGTGTAAGGAAAAACTAAGAATGGTATTGTTAAAAACAACACCACACCCAACATGTCCTGCAGTCTTCGACGCGTCCGTGTAGACTGGTATGCATTTAGAATACTTACTGCGATAGAAAGAAAAGAGTTGCTGATAAATAATAGCAGCAGTGCCTGCTTTGTCATAGCCCGAAAAGGGGTTACTATAGTTAAAAATTTGGATGTCCCAGGGTGGAAAAGCAAGGATATTATTTTCCTGGATATTTATGTTATTTAAGTGGGCGTCATTTAGAACAGCCTTTGCTCGTTCCGAAAAAGGTTTGATGTTAAATGCACGGGCTTCATAGAGTCGGGTGAGACCAATGGAAAGAGCAAAGGGTTTTAATGGATGAGAAGGAACAGACATGGCACGAATAAAATAATTTGCACTTAACTGCCACCGCCTTAGTTCTAAAGGTGGTTGATGGCATACCACATATAAGCTGGTAACCGGCGAAGTTCTGAATGCACCAGAGCAGATTCTCAGAGCAGAATGATGTACTGTGTCCAGTCGTTTTAACACAGATGTACGAGCACAGAACCGTACACTACACAACCATAGTCCAAACGTGGAAGGATTAGTGCTTGATATACTCGGAGTAACGAGACTCTATGGGCTCCCCATAAGGTGTTTTATAGCACTTTTAAGACGTTGAGGGATCGTTCACACTTCTTCCGCAAGTAAAGGACATGCGGAAGGAAAGTCAATTTACAGTCAAAGATTACTCCGAGGAAGCGCACCTCACTGACTACGGGTATTTGAATATTTCCTAAATAAATAAAAGGATCTGGGTGTAGGTTACGTTTTCTGCAAAAATGGACACAGCTGCTCTTGGAAGGAGAGATCGTGTGTCCATTCTGATCGCACCACTTAACTAATCGGTTGACAGTTGTTTGCAGCTGTCTCTCAATTAGTCGCATGTAAACCTTGACAAGAGCCTTGTAGATCGTCAACATAAAGCATTCCTCGCACTGAAGGTGGAAGGGGTGATCAAGTATGCTACTCATATGAATATTAAAAAGGGTAACGCTCAAAACGCTACCCTGAGGAACACCCTGATCTTGTATGAATTTATGAGAAAATGAATGACCAATGCATACATGAAAATAACGAACAGCTAAAAAGTTAAAAATAAAAATGGGAAGATTTCCCCTTAAACCAAAATCATGCATATTACGGAGAATCCCATAACGCCATGTTCGGTCGTATGCTTTTTCTATATCAAAGAAAAGGGAAACCAAGTGGTTTCTCCTAACAAAGGCATCCCTGATTTGGGATTTTAGGAATACGAGGTTATCAAGAGGGGATCGGCCCTTGCGGAATCCACTCTGTAGAGGAGAAATACACTTTTCTTTCTCCAAAACATATACCAAACGAGTATTTATCATGCGTTCAAAAGTCTTGCAGAAGCAGCTCGTCAGAGCAATGGGACGGTAACTCAGAGGATCTGTTGCCACCTTACCCGGCTTAAGGATTGGAATCACAATTGCTTCTCTCCAGCTGGAGGGAAAGCAATGCTCCTTCCAAACTCTGTTAAATAAAAAAAGAATGTTGGTTAGAGAGTTAGGACTTATAAGACGTAGCATCATGTATGTGATTCCATCCGGTCCAGAAGAAAATACAGAGTTCGTAAAATAGGGAAGGAAAATTCCCGATACATCCTGTTTGCTGCCTTAACCTTTTTCCATAATTGTTTACTGGACGTTGACGAAGTGAGTGAGGGCACATATCGAATCCAGGATTGCATCTGACTCTGACGCCCTACTTTGCGAGCATTTGCTTTTGCCTTTTTGAACGCAAAGAGATTCTCCGTAGTGGGATATCTACGAAAGATTCCCCATAACTTCCGCTGGTTCTTATACGCTGTCTGACAATCAGCATTCCACCAAGGTTTGTAACGTTGAAAAGAATGACTTGAAACTTTTGGTATGGATAAATCAGCAGCAGCAATCAAAACATTGGTGACTTCTTGTACTGCAGTATCAACACTTTCTGTCTTGAACATTGCATCAGGTATCACAGCCAACTGTGTGAAAAGGACCCAGTCTGCACGACTATAAGAATACGTAGGTGGGAAGGTTTTTCCACCCGTATCAGAATCGTGAGAAAGGATAACAGGGAAGTGGTCACTATTATACAGGTCCTTTTCAACAGAAAAATTTAAATTAGGGAAGAGTGACGGTGAGCATATGGCCAAATCTAATGTGTGAAAGGATCGTGTGGGTTCGTGAAAGTACGTTGGTTTCTCGTGATTAAGCAGGCAGAGACAGTGATCAGAAAGTACCTGTTCAATCTGTCTGCCACGAGGGTTCGTCTTCACACTACCCCGCAGAGTGCTATGTCCATTGAAGTCACCAAGTAAGACAAAGGGTGCTGGCAACTGATCAACCAGATTGTTCAAGTCTTGTTGGTGGATAACAGCGTTTGGTGGCAAGTAAAGACAGCAGACTGTGATTAGGCGCATGGAGTGGATTCTCACGGCTACAGCCTGCAACGAGGTATGGAGTGGCAGAGCACTAGATGGAACATCGAGGGATGTAAAAATACATACGCCTCCGGACACAGAGGGTCCCTCCGTGTCTTTCCGCACACAACCATACCGACGTATCTTTGTTGTGTGACAAGACTTCAAGAAAGTCTCTTGAAGTGCTACGCATACAGGATGGTACTGACGTATGATGTCTTTTACGTCATCTGTATGCGATCTATAGCCACGACAGTTCCAAGAAACCAGGGAAGCTATTTTTTGTGCGAACTTGGAGAAAGGGGCCCTTTCAAGGGATTATCTGCCACTTTTTTAAAATCAGCCTCTAAAAGGCTTTCATCTTCTTCGGATGCCAGACCTATGGCGTAATCCGAGTCAGAAGGATTAGCGTCTGTGTCCATGGCATCCGAGGTTTTAAAAGTTTTCCGTCTCCGAGATTTTTTGGAGACGGGAGATGTTTTATTGGGGGAATCTTGTTTTTTCTCAATTTTTAAAGAAGTGTTTTTTTACAGAGGTGACCTTTAAATTCGTAGTAGGTTTTATTTTCTTTAAGTCCGTCTTTTTGCTATCCTTTCTGGGGCCATGTGCCTGAGATGGTTGTTCTTTTGTATCAGACACAAGAGTTGGTAGCTGAGGATGTGATACTGTAGTTCCTATTGAAGAGATTGATGGCAAGAGTTGTGTTTGGGATGAGGATGATTTGGAAGCAGCAGGAGAAAACAGTGAAATATTTGGTTTCGTAGGTTGATTGATTGATTGATTGATTGAATATTAACGTCGCACTGTTCAGCTACTCGAGGGCTTTTGGCGACGGACCACGTAATTTGAACCATGGTCAAGTGACGTGGACGACACCTGAGCTGGCACCCCCTCTCCTAACTACCACACCACACCAACGGGAGGACGTTTCAGCTCTCGACATTGGTTTCGTAGGAGATGAAAGTGGTGGCAGTAATGGTAGTGGACATTTTATTTTAGTGATGTTTTCATCTGTCTGCGTTGTAACAGATATTGGTGAAGGTTTAGTAGATTGGGCATATGTTTGAGGTAGCTGAGGAGGTAATAATTTTTTAGCTTCTATACAAGAAATATTATTGTTTGTTCTGATTTCTTGTATTTTTTTTTCTAGTTTCCATTTTGGGCATAATTGAGAATTCGATGGATGGGACTGAGAACAGTTAATGCATTTTGGCTCTAGAATACAGTCTGTAGAGGAGTGTCCAGCAGACGCACATCTAGAGCAAGTCAGTTGTCCACGGCAAGAAGTTTGTGAATGTCCGAACCTCTGGCACCTGAAACAGCGCAGAGGATTCGGAATATAAGGGCGAATCTTACAGTTTAGGTTTCCAGCTTTAATTGTTGTGGATAGTTTAGGTCTATTAAAGGTTAGAATCAAGTGTTTTGTTGGAATGACCGAATTATCTTTTTTTATTGTTATTCTTCTGACCTGGATCACACCCTGATCAGAAAATCCATCGAGAATTTCTGCGTCTGGGGTGGTCAGCAGATCAGATTATGAAATTACACCTCTGCAGGAATTTAGCGTTTTGTGCGGACTTATGGTTATTGGAGAATCTAGAAAGGATTTGGCAAGTAAAAAAGACTTAGTCTGTAGAGCAGAACTTGTTTCTATAAGTAAATCACCGGATCGTAAGCGTTTGACAGATTTAGGTTCGCCACCTATCCCAATTGAATGCTTTGTGGATAGCGAATGCCGATTTTTTCGACATATCATTGTTTGTTAAAGATAATATTAAAAATCTGGAATTAGCAGCAATTTCATTAACGTTGAGGTTAGGTAACACGGGTTCTCTTTATCAGGGCATGGATTTAAAGAATCAATGGCCTGATCATCATGAGTTGGATAGGGTGAGTTGGGGGTTTGAATAAATGCGTTTTGAGTTTTTTCTTTTCTTTTATTTATTTTGATTTTTTTTTAGGAAAGGAGAAGGATAATCCCTTTTGATTTTCAGAGGACCAGTTTGGCAGGGCTAGCCCTAGATTCAGCAACCAGTAGTGGCCTCGGGAGAGCCCCCGCTCTGCAATGCAGGACCCCATCCAGGCACCACCTGGAGCTACAAGACAGGCGAGATTATACACCAGCTGATAGAGCAGCCAGGACATGCTGGTTAGGCCGTCCAGGGCTCCTGTAGTATCTGGCGGCCTGAGACGCAAAACTCAGCTTTTCTCCGGTACCTTCTACATGGCCGCTTCCTCCAAGACCCCACCTCACCAGTCCAAAAGTCCTCAAAAGTTCAAAACCCCGCTCCAAGTGCCAGTTTTACCAGGGAGCAGTCCGTTGTGTCATCATACCAACAGTGAAAACCCATCAGACACAACTTCATTCCCCTCAGTCCTGGTCTGCCACAGGACTACGAGGCAGAAAAATAACGATAAGTTGAACACAAAAAAATCAATAATCGAACATAAAAGAAGCAACGAAATCAAAATATTGAAGAAAATCAAATTAAAAGAACATAATATAAAATACGGCAGTAAAAAAATATCAATTTTTTTACTAGAAAAAAATAAAGTTGGAACAATGTTCATTGTCCAATGTAGGTCTGTGGTCTGGAAGTGAAAAGAAGAAAAGGGAAATTTGAATGGCAAGAAAGAGGGCCGAAAATAGAGAAGGATCACTAGGGTTCCCCGGGTTCGTGAAGCCCGTGTTTACCAAAGACAGTAAACCCCTAGGAAGAAGGGAAAGATCACAAGGGCACCTCGGGAGCGTGAAACCCGTACTCACCTAAAGAAGGTGAGCCCCCTGAGGGGACCACGATGGTCGGATTCGAGTCTGGAGACACCGTGGAAAGAGGATGCTGAACAGCTGCGTTATGCACCACCACACTGGTCCTGCATCGGGTATTATGGCATGGGGCGGTATTGGATATCACTCTCGCACTCCTCTAGTACGCATTGCCGGTACTTTAAACAGCCAGCGTTACATCTCAGAGGTGTTGGAGCCGGTTGTCCTTCCTTACCTTCAGGGCTTGGCCACAGCCCTATTTCAACAAGATAATGCACGACGACACGTGGCACGCATTGTACAAAGGTTCTTCGTCAATCACTAGATTGAACTGCTTCCCTGGCCGGCTCTTTGGCCAATAGAAAACACGTGGTCCAAGATGCCCAACGATTGACCCAGGTTACACCCCCAGCTGCCACACCAGATCCACTTTGGCAACATGTGAAAGCTGCTTTACCCAATGAACACATCCAAAGTCTCTTTGAATCAATGCCGAGGCGTGTGGCAGCGGTGATATCTAACAATGGTGGCTACTCTGGCTACTGATTCAGGCAGGAACCACACTTCACAGAAGTCTATATATTTAATCATTTGATACTTGGTCAACATGTTATCTACAAAATAAATTTTGTTGTGCTATCTCTTGTCTTTCTTGGTGTTGCATTCACGGTGGTCAGCAGTGTAGAATAACATTTTCTTTTTACAGAATAGTTACATTCATTTTTTTTACACAAAAAATCAATGCAATTCTTGCCCTTGCAATGCGTGTTCCAACAACTTGAGTTTCCTGATCTATAAATTATTAGCATATCCTTATCTAAGGTATGAAGAGCAGTTTTCAAAACTCTCAATTATAATTTTTCCGCCAACACAGCTACTAAGGTTGCATTTCAAACCCCTGCTTTGAAAACGGTTTTTCCTTTCTTTTATCCTAAATTTCGGTTTTAATGCTATCAAGATACCGAGTTGATTCATTGGATATTAAAGTATCTGATAAGAGTATTGTTCACAACGAAGTATTTCTAATACTTTGAATAGCCCATAAAAAGGTAGAAATTGAAGAAGCCGATTGTTAGGAAGAGCGGTTGTCGTGCGGTAGAGAGCTGCTCTTACTTTTGAGGATTGAAGGGCATTTATTGTGAATGGCTTGGAACTATCTCAAATTCCTCCAGGCTTCTGTAACCGAGTGGTCATGGTCACAAATTCGTAGTTGGCGTTGTCCACTGATGGGTTTGAAACCTAGTGCCAATTAGGACCTGTCATGTAGAGGGGCTGATACATGTTTAATCTGTTGATGTTCAAAGTCCTCCCATTGGTGTAGAGTAGAAGTTTGGAGAGAGAAAGGGGTACCAGGTGAGTAGTCGTTCTCGTTACTTGACTGATATTCACAATTACGAAGCCCGTCGACAACACCCTCGCGTTGCTTCAGGGTACGACCTAATTTAAGAACAATCCATCCAAGTAATACAAGGTCTACAGGCGATGTGGACTACGTAATTTTGAATCATTGTCAAGTGACGAAGAACAAACTTCAGCTGGCACTCACTCCAAACGTCAACGCGCAAATGTTGACCAAGTACGTTAGGTGTTCATTCGCACCACTGAACCAAAGCAATTCCGATCATGATCACACCAGATCGACTGCTGTAAACGATCAAAGTAAGTTCGGTAAAGGGGATTTTGTTCCCAACAGGGAGCCACCCATTTTCCTCCTCCTAATAGGATGGAGGGGAAAACTCTTGAGCGAAAGAGGATTCTCCCATTCGTCGGAGGCAGTGTTTTCTTCAAATTCTTTCAAAACAAACAACTCGCGATCGATAGTTAATTAAAAGCAAACATTTGTTTTTCACTTTATTTACAAACAACGGTACGAAGAAATGAAAACAAAAATAAGACGGAGAGGGAGGGGAGCTCTTCTGATGAATCTAATTAACAATATCGGAATTGTTTTTGAAGGAGCATCTCTTAAATTAGAACTCAGTTCAGGAAATAATGATCGGGAGAGCTTAGGTTACCTGCTTGTGGGACTTTTTTTACGTGAACTTTCATTTTTAAATTTTTTGCCTTTTTGTATTCTCGCAACAACCAAGTCCAGCAAACAATGGCCATTCCGATCAGGAAAAAACCCCTCTAAATGCATAGTAAGGTGACAAAAGTAAATTAGTATACCCCCTGTTCACCTTATGGCAGATCAATCCCCATTTTATAAATTATACAACTGCGCATACTCATTGCTGAAATTGTAAAGCTGTAATTTTCATGTATTACATTGTTCTAAATTTAAACTTCAATTTGGCGAAATACTGCCATATGGCCAAGTTGTCATCATAAATAAATTTATTACGGCATCACGAAATGCATATATATATATATATATGTATATGTAATAATTCTCCCTAGCATCTCTTTTTAATTAACTCTTTTAATAATATTCAAATAATCTTTTAATTATTTGTTTGAAACTAATACCCTGATTTTAATCGTATAATCGACTAATAATATTACATCATAAATCCCTTTCCCACCCCTTGTAACCAATCAGAGTTCTTATAACCAAAATGTCACGTGGTCTTCAACGTCAGGTATAAAAGCCGATGCCTCTGGAAACCTCTCTCTTCGCTCGTTTCTCTGTAGTCATGTAGCCGGCTGCAGCGCGTTCTGTGTGTGTCTTTGTCTGTGTTATGTCGTCCATGTTTGCTTCTTGTATAGGTAATGCCGTCCCTACTGGATCTTTATGTGTTTATGGATGTGTTTATGGAAACTAATACCCTGATTTTAATCGTATAATCGACTAATAATATTACATCATAAATCCCTTTCCCACCCCTTGTAACCAATCAGAGTTCTTATAACAAAAATGTCACGTGGTCTTCAACGTCAGGTATAAAAGCCGATGCCTCTGGAAACCTCTCACTTCGCTCGTTTCTCTGTAGTCATGTAGCCGGCTGCAGCGCGTTCTGTGTGTGTCTTTGTCTGTGTTATGTCGTCCATGTTTGCTTCTTGTATGGGTAATGCCGTCCCTACTGGATCTTTATGTGTTTATGTGGATGTGAATAAAAAGGAATTTCGATTTCCATGAGTGCCTCTTCGATACTACCCTACTCGACCATGCTCCACGTAACACAGCCATTCACCACCGGCCACGCCCAATCTTTGGTTCTCCATTATTTAATCAACCACTCGCCACATCTTACTATATATTTACCACTCAACGGAATTATTGCAGAGGCATTTCATATATATATATATATATATATATATATATATATATATATATATATATATAGAGAGAGAGAGAGAGAGAGAGAGAGAGATTAGATTCGGACTTTGCAACTTATCAATTGTGAACCAAGAAAAAACTCTTAAAAGAATGTGAAACACGGATGCAGTCAAATAAATAATTGTCCACACTGAATATAAATCAGTTGCCAAAAGTAACTTTTAACTGGATTAAATTATTGAATGAAGATCCCGCACAGCGGGATATGAGCGACGAGCTTCGCCATTTTGAATAAAATAATGACCCCTCGATTTCACCTTACAATGGAAGGAGTCATTTAGGTAAATCGGAAGGATTTGCAATCCGCGATTTTACCACCACACAGCTACAAGAGAAAAATTTGGGCTTCACACCCACTAAACGTGTACGAATATTCGAATGAGGAAGGAAAAGAGCCACGCGCGCTTGGTAAGCTGAGGTTCACTAGCGCGCGGGTGAGTGAGTGAGTATTAAAGTCGCACCGTTGAGCTACTCGAGAGCTTTTGACGACGGACCTTACAATTTTGAACCTGTGTGAGGACCTCATCTCTTAGAAGAACCAGTTTTTAAAATTGAAGGGATGACACCTCCCTCTTCTACTTACCGCACCAAACCAACGGGAGGACGTTTGATCCTCGACATATTTCATGTGAATCGGCCTCAGTGCACGGCGAGTCATAAGTGGTTCTTGACTCTAACTCATGACACGCCGGCCACGAGTCCCTTATCTTAACCACAAAACTACCGCGGCCACTATGGAGCCAAGGAATAACTAAATGTATAATTATGAGAATTAGAGCTACAAAATGCATTGAAAAATAATTTATTATTTCATTTTTATTATTCATGATTAAAACGATGTGTTTATGCATAAGCTAAACTTTAAAAAGAAAAAAAACTTTTTTTTTATTTATAGTGTGTTCTAAACGGTTTATGTTTTTGTGCTAGAGACATTTTTAAAAAATGAAGTTAAATCCCCCCGCCCAAATGTATTGCTGAATCCCTGTAATGCACTTATTTGCTCTTATCAAGTGACACGCACGCACGAACACACGCTCGAAAATAACAAGATCCCAGTGCTGGAGAGATAAGTTGTTTTTATTTACAGTTCAACAATTATTTACACGTCTCTTGGAGCGTAAGAGCTCAGCTTCTGCCAGCGAGAAGGCGGCCACACGATATGTGATGCCTTAGCGAAGATCAACCCCACAGACACCTGCGGAAGAAAATTTACATTTTTAGACATATTAGCATACAAAAAGGTTTTAAGGCGGACATTTCTTGAAAATTGGTTAAAAATAAATTTTTCAGTTTTTATTGAAAAAACTACATTTTTTTTTTTTTTTTTTTTTTGCTCCAGCAAAACCACAAGTACTTTAGCAATCCAAATCGTGGTGCATTGATTTTAATCGTAAGTTATATTAAATTTTGTATTGTTATTCTCATCTCTGACGTCGTTTTTACTTTAAAAAAAGTTGAATTACTTAATCGTATACACCAGCAATAGTCTAGTTTCGATGTTTTTCGAAACATCTCAGAGCCAATCCCTTTCTCTTTTTCTAGTGTCGCTCTGTCCGGCTGTTTTCCATGACGTCACCTTTTAAAAAATTATTTTTAAACGAGGCCCGTACTAACCAGCATCCATAAATACAAGGCATTAAACTGGGAATATTATCAAATCGGATGAGAAATATCAGGATGATTTAAAAAATTCTTATCTATATACAGAAAATAAAAATTGCTTTTAACTTGCTTCGAATTTTTTTTCCTTTCTAAGACAGTGATTTTTAAACTTTCGATCACGCGAGTTCCCTTTATGCATTAGCCTAACATCTCGCACTCCCACGAGGTATTGAACACCCCTTCCCGCCTCCCAACACATGGCTGAGTGGTTGAAAAGCTCCTCAATAATCCTAAGATTGCCGCTGCTACACATATAGAACTTCTTCAAATACATAAGTACAGGGAAAATAACACAGAATTTTCGTGTTAAAGGATATTGCAAAAAAAACCCCCTTCATATATTCAACAAAATCAAGTTCATTAGAGTACATTTTATTTACATAGATACGTATATCTATGTACATTTAGAAAAACATGAAATTTTATATAAAACAAAAAGGAGCTGCATTATTCATTTAATTTTCATCGTCTGTATAAATGATACTTTTTCAGCATTGAACAAAATGTCTTTGCCATAAATAGTTGGGGCTGTACATGCATTATCATCATCTACTGTAATGCGATCATACAGTAGGACAGTGGAGTAATACAGAAAACATTTCATTGTCTCTCTCGGCTCTCTCTCATCTCTACCTTCTGCATTTCTTTTGGAACCAAATAATCTGAAGAACATGATACTTTTGAGAATCCATGCATCTCGCGGAGTGCGTTAAAAGAGATTTACACACTAGTATTTTAATATCGCGGATTGGAAGCAGAACTGAAATTGAGAGCAGTCATTTTAAAGTAACAGCATTATTATAGTTTGCTTAAATGAAAAATGTCAGCATGCTAAATTTGTTAGACGAATTATTGTTTCAGCAGCCAATAAATTGGTCAAATAATACTTTTTTAATATTGTTCCTATTATACTTCAAGTGTCTGCTTTTAACAAAAATTAATTTAATTTTCAATGTATGTTATACGAATGAAAAATACCTTTTAATGATTTATTCGACTGAAGTGGGATTTTAAAATATAACATTTGGTTCAAATTCTTTTAGTGACCTCTCGAATTCTTGACGCCAAACCTTCCTACTTTGAACCAGAAAACGTTTTTATACATCATTAAAATATCAATACGAGCCTCCGTTTTAAATTCAGCAGATCTAGTTTTGAGGGAATCTCTTCCCTTGATGCTAGCCATCCTATAAAAATTCAACATTTTTGGAAATCCATTTCAACAAAAATATCTACTCAGGTTAAAAAACATATATATTAGGTTCGGGAAAAAGAAATCCATATTTTTTCAGTAGATGGCTGTAGTGTCCATATCTCTTGAAGTATTGATCAAACAATTTCAAATTTATGCTCGTTGTCATGGTGACATTTCACACTAAAAAAATTCTTTTGCTTTTTTTTCTTTGGTCCATTCATTTGTGAGTTATTTGGTGTTAAAAATGGAAGTCAACAAAGAGAAAACTCGGTACATTTCACAGTTTTTCTTTGATAAAGGCAAAAATGCAAGCCAGGTGGCTGAAATTGTGCATGGTGTTTATGGTGCCGATACTGTAATATATAATTACGTGCAATTTTGGTTTCGTCGATTCCGTTAAGGCATTTTTGATGTTAAAGATGCACCGCGCACAGGCAGGCCCGTCCTCGGAAATGTCGATAAAAATCACAGAAATAATCGAAGTTGACCGGCATGTTAGTAGTCGTAGCATCACCCAAGAGCTAAAGATCAACCATAAAACAGTTTTAAACCATTTGCGCAAAGTTGGATCCAAAAAGAAGTTAGATGTTTGGGTGCCACACAAAAAAACATGATAGATCGAATTTCCATCAGCGGAGCCTTGGCCCAACGCAATGAAATCGACTCATTTCTTAAACGGATGGTGACTGGGGATGAGAAATGGGTCACATACGACAGTATTGTGCAAAAACGATCATAGTCAAAGCGCGGTGAAGTAGCTCAAACGGTCGCCAACCAGAACTAACGGCCAGGAAGGTTCTACTGTATATTTGGAGGGACTGAAAAGGAATAATTTATAATGAGTTGTTTCCGTATGACCAAACACTAAATTCAGATCTCTTCTGTCAACAACTGGACCATTTGAAGCCAGCGATTGACTAGAACTGGCCAGAATTGGCCAACAGAAGAAGTGTTTCGTTCTATCAGGACAACGCCAGGCCACACACGTCTGTAGTGACTCGCCAGAAACCCTGGGAGCTTGGTTGGAAAGTTTTAATGCATCCACCATATAGTCCGGACCTGGCACCAAGTTATTACCATCTTTTTCTCGCATTGAAAAACTTCCTGAGTGATAAGAAATTGGAATCAAGAGAAGATTGTGTAAATCTCTCTCTCTCTCTCTATTACTAGAGTTTTTCACCAATAAGGACCAAGACTTCTATAATAGAGGCATTATGAAGTTACCTTTAAAATGGCTACAAATTATACAACAAAACGGTGCATATTTTACCTAAATCGGACAATCCAAACATTTTAAAGAAAGTCTTGAATTTCATGCAAAAATAATAGATTTCTTTTTCCCCAACCTAATATTTAAAAAATGCATTTTTATTTCAGAAATAGTGATTATTTGTTGACATCCCATTTCGGGACGCAATACAGAGTGACACGTTATTCCGAAGGCAGCAAAAAATTCTGGAATGGCGGGGCGGGAAAAGAGGTTACGAAATGAACTTCGATCGCGAAGCTCTGCACTAAATCAAATTATTCTTGCCGCTGGAGAGGAATTGAATCGCATTTTCACGAATCCGGAGAGGAATTTGTACTCCGGGACCGTTCGAAAAGTCGATTCGAATGAAACGATACAAAAGCGTTGGGGGCGACAGAAATTGGATTCAATCCTTCTCTCTCTCGCCCTTCAACAGATTAAAAATGGATCTCCATTACATGCAATTCCATCGGATACTACTCAAAAACTTAGTTATATAAATTTAATCTATTGCTTTTATTGTTAGCGAAATATGGAAATGTCCATAAACATAATTTTGAACCACTTATCTCAACCTATTGTATCTCAGTATAGAGTAATTTATCTCCTTTGCCACCAGAATTGAATAGAAAGTTTGGTTAAAAATTTCCTCGTATGCACACAGACTTTCATATCTATGACGAAGCTTTCAATTATTTGTCAGCTTAAAATGTTGCGTATGACGTCACTCTTAGGAACCAGCGTGAGACAGGATCAGGAATGCTAGTTCTTCGAAATTATTGTGTTTCAAGATTTCAATAAAAATCGACATTATTTTTCAAGCAACAAAAACCTTTGAGATACTGAATTGAAAATTTCAGGAGAAATAGAAGCTGTTTGTTTTTATACCATAGATTCATTGATTACAACATTGAGAGGTTTTGAGATGATTTTTCCTTGAATATGAAGGAAATGGCCCTATGCAGCGGATCTCCACACAACCAAGCTTTTCGTGAAAACCATTCAATCGATGACCGTAGACGAAAAGGCTCTGACCCAAAATTCACCTCCAGGAATTTGAGAAAAGAACAATCCATCATAAATGTGTGGAAAAAAATGTTCTTTAAGGATTCATTATTTCGATTGACCATTGTATTTATACTGCCAAGTTTTACAACTCAAAATGTAAACAATAATTAGAATAAAGTTTAATCACTATTTAATACAAAACTTACGTCTTTACACTAATTGAAGGCTATTGTGCGTCATTCAAAGAAAAAGAATGTGGTTTATCATGAACATTAATTTTGAAATGAATGTTTTAATAATTGCAGGAAACAAAATGTCTCTTTATTTCGTAAAGCATAACTATTCAAATAATTTTATTTCCAAAAAATTGAAATGCGTAATTTGATATGCATACTACTTAACGAGTGATGTTTTACACAAGACAGGGTTAGTTCCACAAATAGTGTGCTTGCTAGTGTTTAGCACTCATTCCGCGAACATCTCAGTGTTGTTTGGGATCACACATTTTTCCATCTTTGTTCTTCGGACTTATTATAGTTTATTAAGACCTTGCAAAAATATTCCCAAAGGAAAAGAAAATGAAATGGATGTGCCAGCGCTGCTGTAATTTAGCACGCATTTTCTTTCGGTACAAGGACAGAATCCTCAGGGACAGAATGAAGGATGTAGCGAGAAACAGGGATTTATTTTAGACCAAGTTGTTTCTCAAAAGCGCCATTAAAGAGAATATTATTTGTGAGAAGGAGAAAGAACATTTGTGACACACCTTTTATATATATAATAATGCATATAAAATTTTCTTTAGATAACTATTGTGCATAAAATTTCTTGTGTGATTTTTTTTTTTTTTTGGCATGGAACATATTATTGTACTATACATTAATTTATACGATAAAAAATTGTTCCGCTCTACGAGAAATATTTTGAAACGAATTATGATCATTATAAGCGAGGTTCCACTCACTGTAAATGTATTTATTCTAAGCTTAGCTTGCATAGAACAATTATTTTAAAAAAATTAGTTCATTACTGGTAAAAGCAAGCCTAAAAATGCTTATTTCGTGTTGTTTTCACAAATGTTATCTGATTTATTCAAAATACAGAATAACAAACGGAAAGCATAACGTTATCACAGAAGGAATTCTGACGAAGCAAGCAAATCGGAAAAACAGTTTCCGGAGCGAAAAACCGATTTCAAAATAAATACTGCTCCAACAGACATTCTTGAAGCAAAACTAGATCCGTCATTTCTCTTTCTAGAAGAGGTGGACAATTAACGCGATGTGAAAGCTGTTAGCATTCATATAATAGTATAATAGTCTAGCAAAAACTCACCGGACCGAAGAAGTTGCTGTCCATGCTGTGTGTCACGTGATCGCCTTCCACCCAGCAGTGACCCATAGGTACGGACACAAAGCGACGCTTGTCGGAAGCCCTGCAAGAACATCGGAAGAATAAATTTAAAAATCTCTGAATAGTTTTCCTGTTCAAAGAACTAATGACCGATATTTTTATAATTAATAAAACGACGGCATGCTTTTAATTCAATTCCCTTCGTTCATTACGCGTGAATTTACTGACTAAAAATAATTTTTTATATAAAGTAATGAAAATTCATAAAGTAAAGCACTTTTTATAAAAGAAAAACTATTATTCAAATAAAGTAAATTTATTTTTATCGAATTTTACGCATTCCATCAAAGTTTTGATAGCGTTAGAAACCCAGCTATTGCAACTCAAATACAAGCGCTAACTCTTTCGGCGCCTGTTTACGTCATAAGTGTCTCGCCTACGCTTATTAAAACTAATTTAAAAGCCTATTCAACAGCTTCTTTTTTTAAGACCTGTACTTACGGTGGTTTAAGTTACACCACATTTCAAGGCGAGCCAGCCAGGATTGATAGAATTCTGTTGAATTCCGAAGCTGTATAGGTGTTAGGCTTAGCGATATGGAGGCGCTAAAACAAAAGCGCGCTACGTTAAGAAGCACTTTTACTAGGAGCGCCAATAGTTTGGATGCACTGCTTACGGCTGCCCAAGCAACTTCAGCAGATATTGAAGTAATATACGAACAGTTGTTTGAACGATTTAAGAATTTAAAGGACTGTGACATTAGAATTTTGGATCTTCTGCAAAAAGATAAGTGTACTCAAGAGGACTATGATAAGGAATACAACGTATGCGAGTTGTATGAAGACAAATTTATTACGTATAAAATAAAAGCTAAAAATATTCTAGCTAGAAAGGCACAAGGAGTGGATGTGCTACCTTTCACAAATCCAGGTACAAAATTCAAACTCCCGAATATTGAGCTACCGACATTCGATGGTAACCCAAGATACTGGTTAAACTTCTGGACTCGGTTTGAAAAAATACACGATGATGTCAATATCGACGATCGGGATAAATTCCAGTATCTCATACAGAGTACTGCATCTAGGTCAAGTCCATGAGAGATTGTCGAAAGCTTCCCTGCTACGGCAGCTAACTATAAAAAGGCAATAGAATATATCTAAAAGAAAGATATGGAAACACCAGTGTTGGATCCAAGTCTACATTCGGGACTTGTTACAGCTGGTCATGGCAAAAAATAAATCGGATATCTCCTCTCTCTATGATAAACTGCAAACCCGAATTCATGCATTGGACTCTCTCGGTTTGACCAAGGACAAATACGCAGACATTCTATTTCCTTTAGTAGAATCGGCATTGCCGGTAGATATTGTCAAATTATGGGAAAGACAACGGCATTTATCAATTGATAAAAACCAAGGTAAGACTGATCTAGATTTATTAATGGAATTTATAAAGAATGAAGTTGATAGTGAATTTAGAGTTAAAATTGCTAGAGAAATATTTCATACTGATAAAGTAAATAATAAGAAAAATGTAAATCAATATCTGAATCTAAAGCTGTTGTATCAACTGCATGTGAATTGTTAACTGCTAATGATAATAGTAAATTCATTGACAATAGTAAATTTAAGAAATTTGATAATTGTATTTTTTGCGATAAATTACATGCATCTGAGAGTTGTAATGAAGTGTCTAACATGAAGTTAGAATTCAAAAAGGATATTCTTAAGAGAAAAAATGCCTGTTTTCTGTGCCTTAAACGATTTCACAGGGTAAACGAGTGTAAATCGGGTCATAAATGTCATATATGTAAGAAAAGACATTTTGTTATTTTGTGTCCTGATTTACATTCTAATAAGTTGGATACACTCTCATACAGAAAGAATGAAGAAAACAAAATTAGTACGTTAAACAGTCATGTGCAACTCTCTGATGTATATTTACAAACTTTAGTTGTAAAATTATGTAATGGTAAAAAGGAAATGTTAGTAAGAGTCATATATGATACTGGTAGTATGAAATCCTATATATGCAATGGTATTGTTTAAAATATGAATTATGAGCCAGTGAGTGAAGTGAATTTAAAACAGTCATTATTTGGTGGTATTGAAACAAATGAAATGTCGTATAAGAGAATTATGTTATTCAATTGTGTAATGTTGATAATAGTTATAAGTGTAAATTTGAAGTACTATGTCAAAATTGTATCTGTTCTGAGGTAAAACAAATCCCATCTGGTCCGTGGTTAAAAGAGTTTAAAATGTACGGTAGTAAACTAAGGGATTTTATTAATTGGTGCTGATGTTGGGGGAAAAATTATACCTCTTAAGTCAAACCTAACTGCAGTACATCCACGCTTAGGCTGGACAGTGAGCCAAGTGTTTTTTCCAAAACTTTTTGGCAGTGAGCCAAGTGTTGAAAGTAAACATTTTCTGTTCATTTCTTCGCTTTTAACTCAAACTCAATGCATCAGTGACATTTAGAATTTAGATGTACTGGGGATTACGGGGACGGCATATCGCCAAACTGCAAAAGAATTAGAAGAGGAGACTACGAAATATTTTAATGAAACTCTTTGTATAAATGCAGAAGGCAGGTATGAAGTTGCATTGCCATGAGTAGCAGATAATTTTTCCTTTCCTGAGAATAGAAAATTGGCCGAAAAGGGTTTAATGAGTACAAAAAGGAAATTAATGGCATAAGGAAAATTAGAGGCTTACGAGGAAGTATTCTATAACTGGTTGAATCTTGGTATTATCGAGAAAATACCACAGGGAGAAATAGGCGGAGCACACTATTTACCGCATAGGCCAATGATAAAATCAGGCAGCATTACGAGCATAAGGCCTGTATTTAATGCAAGTTCACATGTATTAGGGTCTCCATCATTAAATGATTGTTTATCCACTGGACCTAATTTGATAGAAATCATCCCAACGATTCTAAATCGATTTCGTAGGAACTACATTGGTGTTACGTCAGATATAGAAAAGGCTTTCTCCTACAAATATCGATTAAGGAAAAGGATCGTGATTATTTACGTTTCTTATGGTTGGGGGGAGATGACTTGGAGCGTGTTCAGAAGTATAGGCATCGAAGAGAGGATTTTGGGTTAACATGTAGTCCTTATTTATTGGCTGCTACACTACAATATCATTTAACTAAGGTAGAAGAAAATTTGAGTTACACATCTGAAATTCTTAAGACTGCATTTTATGTCGATAACTGTGTAACTAGTTTGGATTCTGAATTAGAAATGCGAAAGTTTATACTAGAATCACAAATAATCATGTCTTCTGGCAATTTCAATTTAAGAGGTTGGAAGTCAAATTTGCATAGTGTAGAACCCATTCAGGATACATCCACAGATAAAAGTGTTTCAGTCTTAGGCCTTGTGTGGCATACAGACAGTGATATGTTATCTTGCAAAGTAGAAATAACTAATATTTCAGAAAAACCTATTACGAAAAGGTTAGTTTTAGCTCTAGTTCATCAGGTTTTTGATCCTATAGGTTTTACGGCACCTGTTACGTTGATCCCAAAATTAATTTTGCATGAAACATGGAACTTAAAACTTAGATGGGATGACACTCTTCCAAATGACCTATTAAGAAAATTTAAATCATAGTATCAACAGTTACATTTAATTTCAGATATAAGGATCCCAAAATGGTTTAACATTACCCCAAATGTCGAGTCTGTTAGTTTACATTTTTTTTTCTGACGCAAGCCAAAAGGCTTTTGCTTGATGTATATTTTTAAGAGTTAAAGATAACAATCAAATAAAAGTTAGTTTAGTATATGCCCGATGTAGAGTTGCACCAGTGAAAACTGTTACTATACCCGTTTAGAATTACTCGCTTGTTTAATTGAGGCAAGATTACTATCTACTGTGATTAATGATCTAAGACTTTACGATGTAAAAATTTATTGTTGGACAGACTCCACAACATCATTGTGCTGGATACAGAAATTGGGGGACTTTTGTTCAAAATCGAGTACAGGAAATACGTTTATTAACTTCTCCCGCCATGTGGCGCCTCATTCCAGAGACACTTAATGCTGCAGATCTCGTATCTAGAGGGTGTTCTGGAGAACATTTATTACAAGGGAAATGGTGGGAGGGACCTACTTGGTTACTTGAAAACGAAGAGAATTGGCCAAAATCTGAGGATGAACCAGATGAGGATTTGGTTAACTCAGAAAAGCGTAAAACCATTGTAACAACTTTAACAAAAACTGATGAAAACGTTAATTGGTATTGTAGGTATTTTTCATCTATAGGAAAGATTGTACGAATGCTAGCTTGGATTTTTAGATTTTATAATAAGATAAGAAAAATTGCTTGTGATTCCTCAGAAACTTTGTCTGTTTCTGAATTAAAGAATGCTGAGATAGCCCTCATGTATTTGGTTCAGAAGGAATCGTTTAAGAATATAAATGATGATAAACTTAAGCAACTTAGACCAATAGTTGATTGTAATGGTCTAATAAGAGCAAAAACCAATGTTTCTAATAGAGATGATACTAATGATTTTAGATTTCCTATTATTTTACCTTCTGATCATACTGTAGTTAAGTTATTGATAATGAATGCTCATAATGATTTATTGCATGCTGGTACCTCTATGTTAATGTCTCACTTACGAGAGAAAAGTATTGGATCATTAAGGCTCGTAAGACTATACGGAATTGTATCAGAAAGTGAGTAAAGTGTCAAAGGTTTAACGCTAAGAAACGTGATGTAACTCCAGGTATTTTGCCAAAACATCGCGTACGTGATGCCGCTACCTTTGAAATTGTAGGTGTCGATCTCGCAGTACCACTGTATTTAAAACATGGTCCAAAGGCGTACATAGTCCTTTGTACTTGTGCTGTTTATAGTGCTATTCATTTAGAGCTGATCACTTCCTTGACATCTGAAGCATTTTTTCAATTAATAAGACGTTTTATTTCTCGTCGTGGACGACCTACCACCATATCTTCTGACAACGGCACGAATTTTAAGGGAGCAGAGAGACTTCTGCATGTTTTGGATTGGAATAGCATCCTTTCCAGAGTTGCAGAAGAAAAAATTCAGTGGAAGTTTAATCCTCCATCTCTGCACCCTAGTGGGACGGATAGTGGGAGCGCTTAGTGCGAATGACAAAGGCAATTCTACGAAAAATTCTTGGTCGTGCTGCTCTTGATTACGAAGAGTTAATTATGGTACTTTGTGATTGTGAGAGAGTGATCAACTGCAGACCACTCACCTAAGCGTCAGAAGACGTTGATGATGTTTCTCCCTTAACTCCAGAAATGTTTTTGCGGGAAATTCCTAAATCTGGAATTCCCGATATTGACACTGTAGATAGAGAGAAATTAAGTAAAAGAGAGAAAAATATCTACAAAAAATGCGACAACAACTCAGGTTAACATTCCGAATCGAATATCTTGGACAATTACGTCAACAGTCCATAAAGGACTATAAAGACAAACCTCTCAGTGTGGGAGAAATTGTTCTGCAAGAAGATAATAGCAAAAGGCGTGCATATTGGAGTTTAGCACGGGTATTAAAATTGATACCTAGTCGTGATGGTCATATAAGACTTGCTCCTATCAAGACAGAACATTCAGAATTCTTACGGCCAGTGCAAAGGTTGTTCAGGCTGGAATTGGATAATCCAGTTGGAAAGGTGAATGATGGTGTTATTCGTGTGTGTTCTACAAGTAGGGGTAGAATGGTGAAAACACATAAACGGCCGTAAAATTTTTGTTCAAAATTACATTGTTTGCAATTGTGTTATGTATTATTTTGTTCGTATTTTGTGTTATATAAGTATTGTATTTGTGCTAATTTTTTCTAATTTCTTTAAGTATTACAACATTGAAATGTTTGAAAGCGTTTTGAAATTTTTTAAAGTTGTTTTTGAAATGTATAAGATGTTTTGAGCATATTTATTGTAAAATATCCACTCAAAAGGTGGGAGGATGTGTTGCAACTGAAATACAAGCGTTAACTCTTTCGGCGCCTGTTTACGTCATAAGTGTCTCGCCCACGCATGCGCTTCGCGCGCGTGGCGAGAGATTAACGAGTACGTAAGATGGCGGAGTAAGTTACAACAGAAATGTTATGCTGCATTTTTCCTTTTGAATGTACATATGTATAAAGTTGTAATGTGTGTTATTAAAACTAATTTAAAAGCCTATTCAACAGCTTCTTTCTTTTAAGACCTGGACTTACGGTGGTTTAAGTTACACCCCACCAGCATTAGTTTTGGTTCCATAACAGAGAGAATCCTTTACTTCAAGCAAAATTTCAACTTTTTCAGCGTTCCTGCAAAAAAGAAATAAAATTCGACTATTCCAAAAAATTCGATTGCCTTTCAAATGCCAGAGAACGAGAAAAGAAAATATGCGTGAGTGTAATAACAACTTTTTACGTAAATTATAATTAAGAATACCCTATTTCGAAAAACAATTCTCATTTTATTTCCCATAAAAGATTAAAACCCGTATTTTGTCAGAATTAATATCGATTTCTCGTTAAAAGGATTAAAAAAATATTAAAGGATCTAGAATTTTCGACAGATTTATACGCTATTCTTAGAACAATTTGTGTCTTACTGAGTCATTGAAAGTGTTCCCGAAAACACACGCACATACGTAATTTCTATAAATAAGTAATATTTCCCTTTACTTGGAGCTCGCGACTAAACATTTCCATTATGTTTCTTGCCGTTTCCCTTATTCTGAATGTAGAAAAAGATATCTTTTATCGGAGAGAGGATGCGTAATTCTCTCTCTCTCCTTATGTACCTAAATAAAAGAAGATTTGATTCATACTCAGAATTTTCATTTGACACGACTACAACATATACAACACTTTGGGTACATCTTTCCATACAATTCGCAGTAAAATTTGCTACGTATTAGTGTACAATTTAGATACACCACAGGCCAATCAAACTGCTGCACCAAGAAGACGACACACGTAACTCGAAAGGGAAAAAAATGTTATGAGTGAGTGAGTGAGTTTGGAGTTTTTTGGCACAAGAGCCAATTCTGGCTATACTGCGCCAAACAATTGTTAAAAAAAATTAAAACGTTATATAAAATTTAAAACACAGTAACAATAGTATAAGATATAAAAAATCCATATCCATGATATTTTAAGATAAAAGCATTTAAAAATTTTTGGTCTGGCATAGACAATACAGTTTTAAAAAGTTAAAAACTCAAATCACTGAAAAAACTGTTATCAGTTAAAGAAAATAAAATTTGGTGGGGAGTTTCCCCATCTAGTCAGACCATATCTTAAAATAAAAAACATTGAAAAAGACAAATGGAACATGTTAGTTGAAAACAAAGTGAGGCAATACATGGTAGAAAAATTAGCTTCTACTTTTTCTGAATCGGGTGGGAGTTAATGCACGCATATATTCGCTAGGATTGTAAACAAAACATTCTATCATGGCATATTTATCCTCAGGATCTGGTTCTAGTTCCTCCGCCTGCACATCATACGTAATCATATCCTCGTCATCGGTTGTTAATTCTGTAGTTACTGATTTTCTGGGTTTATGTTTAGCCATTTTTGTTTCTATTTCTGCTTTTTGTGCTTTTGTGCGTTTTCTTCTATTTTTTGAATTCATTTTTACATTCTGCGGGACTTTAGATGTCTTAGAAAGTTCGCTATTGGATGTAGTTGCAGACTCTAATAAGGGCTCTGATGGTTGAAGTGCGGCAAACTTATTAGAAGTTGTAGAAGCTGGGCATGTTTCAGTTGATAAGGATGAGGTCGAGGTATTTAGGCTATTGTCAGGGGCAGCAGCAGAAGCAGAAATGGGTCCAGGTAACCGAGATTGAATTTGTGTGGTTGGTTTTATTGAAGTTGCGGAAGGCAAGAGGTTTGCCTTAGTAGAAGACGATGTGGAAGCTGAAGGAATTGAAGGAGATGCATTTGAATGAGGTACGGATGATAGAGGTGAAAGTAATTGTAAAGGTGGACATTTTATTTTTGTTATATTTTCATGTGTTTGTGTATAATTATTTAAAGTTATGGATTTGGCAGCCTGAGCATAAGTTTGAGACGGTTGTGGGCCTATTAATTTTCGGGCTTCTAAATATATGTTTTTGTTTGTTTTAAGCGTTTGAATCTCTTTTTCTTTTTTCATTTTGGACAAAGTTTAGAATCGGCAGAGTGTGGCTGTGAACAATTGACGCATTTCAGCTCCAGACTGCAATCTGAGGACGCATCTCCAACAGAGGCACATCTAGAGCACGTCAATTGTCCTCTGCAGGCAGTTTGAGAGTGTCCGAACCTCTGGCACTTGAAACAGCGCAGAGGATTCGGAATGTACGGGCGAATTTTACATTTAAGATATCCGGCTTTTATTGTAGATGGTAGTTTGGGGCTATTAAAAGTTAAAATTATGTGTTTGGTCGGAATTATTGATGCGTCTTTTCTAATTATTATTCTTCTGACCTGAATAACACCCTGACCAGAAAACCCATCAAGGATTTCCGCATCAGTAGTGGTCAACAGGTCAGGTTCAGAAAAGACACCTCGACAAGAGTTAAGGGACTTGTGTGGAACTACAGAAACAGGACAATCTAGAAAGGATTTCGCTAGAAGAAAAGATTGTTTGTAGAGCGGAATTCGTTTCAATTAGTAGATCTCCGGAACGCAATCGTTTTACTGATTTCGGTTCACCACCTATTCCTACGAGAGCTTTCTGTATTGCAAAGGGCGATTTCTTCCACATTTCATTGTTTTCAAGTGAAAGTAGTAAAAATCTGGCAGTCGTTGAAACGTTGTCAATGTTGAGAGTGGGTAGTACATGAGCATCATGAGTTGGGTAGGGTGGGTTGGGGGTTTTAATAAATGCGTTTTGAGATTTTTCTTTATTTTTCTTTATTTTGATTTTTTTTTTTGAGAAAGCAGGAGGAGAATTCCTTGTGATTTTCAGAGGACCAGTTCAGCAGGGCTAGCCCTAGATTCAGCAACCAGTAGTGGCCTCGGGAGAGCCCCCCGCTCTGCAATGCAGGATCCCATCCAGGCACCACCTGGAACTACAAGACAGGCGGGATTATACACCAGCTGATAGAGCAGCCTGGACATGCTGGTTAGGCCGCCCCGGGCTCCTGTACTATCTGGCGGCCTGAGACGCAAAACTCAGCTTTTCTCCGGTACCCTCTACATGGCCGCTTCCTCCAAGACCCCCTCACTAGTTCAAAGATCCTCAGAAGTTCAACACCCCGCTCTTCTCTGATACAATCAACATTTTAAATCCACTTCCGAATTTCACAATTGTGTAACTTTCCTTCTAAACGTGCCATTTCTCCCTCCTGCGTCACCCGAAAGCGTTTCAATGCTAACCAATTTCATAACAGTATATTTTGATGCGAATATGATATCTGCATCATCCCTCCTTCGTAGTGTTGCAATTTTAATTGCCACCAGTGTATTTGTGCGTGTATATACATATAAAGTCGATTGGACAAAATGAAAAACTATTATGTTTTCTAGAGCTGTCATCGATTTACAGGGGGTGAAGTAGGGTTAAGCTTGCTTTATAGGATCCCGACCTACCCCTAGAGCAACAAATTATACATAATTGTAGTGTTTAACTTTCATGCACTAACTATAATTCTGGTATATTCTGTAGGACGATTTTGTAACTAATAGTATTAGGTTGGGAAAAAAGAAATCCATTATTTTTTCGGTAGATGGCTGTAGTGTCCATATCTCTTGAAGTATTGATCAAACAATTTCAAATTTATGCTCGTTGTCATGGTGACATTTCGCACTAAAAAAATTCTTTTTTTTTTTTTTTTTTTTGGTTTGGTCGATTCAGTTGTGAGTTATTTGGTGTTAAAAATTGAAGTCAGCAAAGAGAAAATTCGGTACATTTTACAGTTTTTCTTTGATAAAGACGAAAATGCAAGCCAGGCGACTGAATTGTAAATGGTGTGTTTATAGTGCCCATACTGAAACAGCTAATTATGTGAAATTTTAGTTTCGTCGATTCCGTTCAGGTATTTTTGATGTTAAAGGTGCAACTCGCACAGGAAGGCCCGTCGTCGAAAATGTCGATAAAATCACAGAAATAATCACTGTTGAACGGCATGTTAGTAGTCGTAGCATAGCCCAGGATCGACGATAAAACATTTTTAAACCATTTGCGCGAAGTTGGATTCAAAAAGAAGCTCCATGTTTGGGCGCCACACCAATTAACACCAAAAATCATGATGAATCGAATTTCCATCTCCGAAGCCTTGGCCAAACGGAATGAAATCGACCCATTTCTTAAGCGGATGGTGACAGGAGATGAGTAATGGGTCATATACGACAATATTGTGCGAAAACGATCGTGATCAAAACGTGGTGAAGCATCTCAAACGGTAGACAAACCAGAACTAACGGCTAGGAAGATTCTACTGTGTATTTGGTGGGGCTGGAAAGGAATAATTTATTATGAGTTGCTTCCGTATGACCAAACACTAAATTCAGGTATCTACTGCCAACAACTGGACCGTTTGAAGCTAGTGATCGACCAGAAACGGCCAGAATTTTCCAACAGAAGAGGTGTTGTGTTCCATCAAGACAACACCAGGCTTCACACGTATGTAGTGACTCGCCAGAAACCCTGGGAACTTGGTTGGGAAGTTTTAATGCATCCACCATATAGTCCGGACCTGGCACCAAGCGATTACCACCTTTTCCTCGCATTGAAAAACTTCCTGAGTGATAAGAAATTGGGATCAAGAGAAGATTGTGAAAATCAATCACTAGAGTTTTTCACCAATAAGGACCAATACTTCTATGATAGAGGTCTTATGAAGCTACCTTTAAATTCGGCAACATATTATACAACAAAACGGTGCATATTTGACGCAAATTGGACAATCCGAAACATGTTAAATAAAGTATTGAATTTGATGCAAAAATAATGGATTCCTTTTTCCCCAACCTAATATTTCATCAAGAGCAAAGGTAGAGTAGAATTGAAAGATAAAAATTATTATAATCTATTATTCACAATGCTTCCATTTTATAATTATGAATGCATAGAATGTTATTAGGATAATAACATAGTAAGCAGTATTTACAAAAAGATTTTGTAATTACAATTTTTTTCTGAGTGGTCATAAAACAGATCACTATATACATAACTTAGAATAATATTTTTTAAAAAAATATGTTAGTTACAGCTGTTCATAGAAGCATCCGTGAACAATTTTTAAACCATTCAGTTCAAAGCTCATAAAAGTGAATTGGTAAAAACAGGCACGTTTGTAAATTCAATATTTCCGAGAGAACCCCGTTCAGCTCGAATTTCGTTTTGTCATTTAATTTTGAAAGGGACAGAAAAAGAATTACCTGATGGTCTCTCCTTCGACTGCGATCACCCTCTTGATCAACTTCTGATCTGGATCTTGAGGACACCTGCAACAAAGAGAGACATGCTTTAATGAGCAGGAAAAGACAGAACTTTTTCCAACAACAAAAAGAGGACGAGTGTCTTTCATAGGAGACTTTCCACTCATACTGAATCAGAAAATATACCTTTTTCATAAAATGTTTCTTTTTGCGATTCAGAAAAGAAAGGCAATGTATGGTTTTAATTTGCATTTGGGAAATACATTATTTAGCTTTGTACAGTTTATTATCACACTTCATAGAGCAAACGACGTGCAGTAAGGAGGAATCCAGAAGTGAACCATCGTAGATTTTAAGAGATAGCATTAAAATTTTCAATTGCAGTGTTTTAAAAAAGAATTTAATTAAAATAATGTGTGTGTAAGCCGCTTAAAATTTCTACAATATTTGGAATAGTTTTTTTTTTGCAAGGTAGAGTTTTGAGAATTTTTGTAGAAATTGCTCAAAATTCTTTTGCTTCCACCAAAAAATGAAAAATTAAAAAAGGACAAGAAATACAATTATGCTTTTATTTTTTGCATCAATATTAAAGAATTTTCAAAATATAATTTTTGAATTATTTTTATAGGGATTGCTAATAAATTATACAGACCTAACCAAAGTTTTCTCTAGACACGCTCTTAAAAAAGATACTTTAGATCCTTTAAGTACTAATAAATCTTTCACCCTGTAAATTAGCATTGGGCATGTCAGTTTATAGAGATTAACTAATGCGATCATCTTGATTATAATGCCATAAAAAAAGCTCAGAGAGTCGTACCTCCAATGTGTTTTCACTCTTTATTACTTGTTTTGTTTTTAGTAGAAACAAATAAAAAACATCCCATCCGATATTTATTCAGCTGATTCCAATCTTACTTGAAAACAAGTAAAAATGCCTCCCTGAATTAAAACAAAAAACACGGTTCCTTTTTTTTTAGAAACATAATTCAGAATGACAACGACAAACACAATTTCTTGATTTGCATTCCTTCGCTTCCTTGCTTGTTATATTTCCTGATTCCTTAGTTTCATAGTCAGTAAGACGATTACATTTCCATTATATTTTTATCTTATTCCAATAATTCAGTCCATCTATTAGGCCTTTTTTGTTTATTGGACGACACAGATAGAAGACATGTTTACAGCACATATAACATTACATAACTTTGACTCTACAAGCTAAACAAAGTATATCTCTCAGATGACTTGCAGAGCCATCTATTCATTTAGCATTTAATTTACAACAGTCGTTTTTAAACTTTGAACAACACATTGTTGTACGTACGCAGATGACACGGCACTATGAAGAATGCGAGCATACCCGCATGCTCAACAGATACCTTGCCCACCTGTAAAATTGATTTTCCAATGAAAAATTGCATTTACTGCAAGATGCTTCATTTCTTGGAAGCAAAGCTTCTGATATTTTTATTAAATAGAAGGAGAAAAAAATCACTGGTCTCAAAACACCGTACATTTTTAAATAAACAATTCGCTTTCGGACAACACATTCCATGCATCCAAAAGATACCGTCAAAATTTCGCGTTAGTCTGTGCTTATCAATAGACTGATTTCCGGACCATATTCTTCCAATAGTTTACAAAGAGTTCAAAATACAGTGATCTCGAGGGTTTAGGAGGAGCTCTGACCTAAGGGCAGTTGAAACTCGCAGACAAGTTAATGCCGACAATTGGGGCTAAACTGCGCGAAAAATTAGTTAACAACTATAAAAAGTATTAAAATGGATGTAAAAAGATTGAAAAATAAAAAAAAGCGTTATGGGACACTGGAGAGGAGAAGTCATTTATATCGGAGGAGACATACCAAAAATACTTTTTTTATAAGCAAGTAAAGAAATCGAGTACTCAGGTGATCACGGCACAGGGAGCTAAATGTCGAAATATTGGAGTTGTGGAATTAAATATCCGAATACGGGAGTTCGAAAAACCTTGGTTGTTCCATGTGTTGGCAGATTTAGAATACCCATGTATTCTCGGGATAGACATTATAGGTGGATCAAAGATCATTTTGGACTTTGATCGAAAATCTTTAACGATTCTAGATTCGTAGATTAATAAAGTGGTTAAAACGGTTGAAACAGAAAAAGTAGAAATAGATCTTTCGAAGACAAAATTAGAAGAAAAACAGAAACGAGAATTACAAGATTTGCGGTTGTTTCGGATAAACCAGGCCGTACAGGTATGATAGGGTTAAACAAGAGATACTCGATTATCACGTTGACAAAATGTTGAAAGAAGGAACTATAATTCCCATTCAATCCCTGTACGCGTCACAAGTTGTGTTATGTAGAAAGAATAATGGGTTACCGCCGGATAATCCGGAAGCGTATAGATTTGCTGTTGATCATCGGAAACTGAATGCGATTACAAAGTACCCTCGATATCCTTTACCCTTAATAGACGATTTAATAATGAACATATCCCACACAGGGATAATGTCTGCCCTAGACCTTCGGTCGGGATATTTTCAGATGGCTGTGAACCCTAGTGATATAGTTAAAACTACGTTTGTCACGAAAAATGGTACATACACCTTTCGCAGAATGCCATTTGGCTTATCAGGTGCGGCTCCTAGTTTTCAGAAAGCGATAGATATAATTCTCAAACCCGTGATAAGCAAGTTTGTGAATGTTTATATGTACGATGTGATTACATCATCTCCATCATTCACTCAACACGTTAAGCATTTGAAAGAAGTTTTTCGATTATTACATGAGGCGGGGTTAACACTGAATAAGGACAAGTGTAAATTTGGTTGTGAAGAGTTAAAATATTTGGGTTTAATTATTAACTGGAATTAAAACCGATGAAACAAAAATTCAAGCTATAGTTGAAATGAAACCTCCGCGTAACTCCAAAGAGGTGTCGAAATTTTTAGGAATGTTCCAATGGTACTCAAAATTTATTAATAATTATGCCGATATTTGCGAACCGCTTTATAATCTTGAACGAAAATTAAAGAAATTTATTTGGTCGATTGAGGCGCAGAAAGCATTCAACGCGGTCAAGGCGGCTATAACAAAAGCGCCAGTTTTAAAATTCCCAGATTTCAAAAAACCTTTTGAGTTATTTACGGATGCAAGCTCAATAGGGGTAGGAGCGGTTCTAAACCAAGAGCAGAGACCTGTAGTATTTGCTTCTCGTACGCTTAGTGCTGCAGAGAGGAATTACACGGTAGCAGAGAGGGAATGTTTAGCAGTGGTTTGGGCTCTGAATAAATTCAGAACGTATTTAGGTTCTTTGCCGATTAAGGTTGTTACGGATCACGCTGGGTTAACGCATTTAACGAATGGTAAAAATTTGTCAAACAGAATGATCAGATGGGCATTAAAATTAGCAGAATTTGATATAGAATGGGAGCATCGTCCTGGAACTCAGAATACAGTAGTTAACGTTTTGTCGAGAAACTCAATTGAAAATATAATAGGAGAGAAAGTTAATTGTGCAATAATCAGGGATTTGGTACTTTCGTCACGAGATCATTTAATAGAAGATCAAAGAACAGACCCAGAATTAGGTCATATCTATAGATATCTGGAAAACACAGAAGATAGCTCGGTTAATGCGGCAATATGTGAGAATTGGTCTCGGAATTTTAGGTTAGTGGAAGGCATGTTCCACGTCATTACGAGAAATGCGAGTATACATTCCCCAAAATCTTTAAGGAATGAAATAATGAGAGAATTTCACGACAAGCCATTAGCAGGTCATTTTGGACGTTTTAAAACTTATCATAAAATAAGGGGTTTGTTATTTCCCGTATATGAGAAAATTTATCGATCAATATGTCTCTACATGCAATATGTGCCAAATTAATATATATAAAAACGCGTTACCAGCTGGTCGGTTAATACCAATTGTATCAAATTATCCAAATGAAATAGTTACGTTAGATTTGTTAGGTCCGTATCCTGTGTCGAGAGTAAGACGTAACCGATATGTATTAGTAATTACGGATCATTTCAGCAAGTGGGCTGAAATCATACCCCTTAAAAAAGCCCCTACTCGAGTTATAGCAGATAATTTTTTTTGATAATTATATATCGCGTTTTGGAGCTCCAATAAAATTAATTAGTAATAGCGGTCCCCAATTTATTTCCGATATTTTTGAGAATTTAAGTGAAAGATTAGGCATAAGGCATGTGAAGACTGTTGTATATAGACCTCAAGCAAATAGAACAAAACGCGTAAATCGCGATCTGGTGCAAATGAATGCAAATTATGTCAATGAGCAATATGACACATGGGACCAATTCTTACGTGAGTTTGCTTATGCTATTCGTACTGCAGTGAATGAAACAACGGGGAAAACCTCTGCGAAATCATTTTTAGGTCGAAAGTTGATTACGCCTTTTCAGAAATTAGTGATGGTATCAGACGGAACGGAATTTGCAGTAGGAGATATTGAGAAATTGTTTGAGGAGGCTAGATGAAACACAAAAACTAAACATGAAAAATGGGAGAAATATTATAATAGACGCAGGCGTGATGTGCAAATTAAGGTGAATGATCCTTTAAGTTCGGCAACAAGAAAGTGGTAGCTAAGTTTAAACCAAAATTTGAAGGTCCGTATAGAGTATTAGATGTAAAGAAAAACAATGTAGTGATATGGAAGGCGGGAAAAAGGTTAACGATTAATGTAGATCAGGTTCGAATATTTCGTCATAGGAAATGTGACGAGACGGAGATAGGAACTGGTAGTTCGGATAACGGTAGTTTGCGCGAAGAATCGAGTGGTTTTGACAGAGTACAACGGAGATCAAATGAGTCGCGAGATGGTAAAAAGAAAGGGTCAGAAGTAAAGCGTGCGTTGGAGGAAAAAGGGTTAAGTTTTAGAAATGATCAAGGTGAGAAACACACAAATAAGACCAATAAGCGCGGACCACGTATCAGATCAATACCTAGCTCTTGGTCTGAGAAAGATAGAATGATTAAAAAAAGAGTTAAAAGGAAATGTTAGGCTATAAAAGATCAAATGAATCTAGGTCGGGAGGACCAGAAAGGAAGGTTCAGAACATAGAGTGAAAAAAAGAAATTTGTCGTCAAATGATATTAATAGTGTTTTGACAAAACATAGAAAGAAAAGCCGAACAGAAAAAACAGTAACACCCACCACAAGCGGATACAACCTTAGACCGAGAAATGGAAAGGGAGTGGAGTCCCGACCGACCATATAGAGGAAGACACAACAAGGAGGACCAGTTCGATCCAGAAAAGGCAGAGGAAGGAACGATAGCCCCTACATCGAAGATCGAACAAGATCAAGCAACAAGAATGCCAGACGAGGAGGTGATCAACAACGGCAAGACCAGGAAAGGAGAGGACGTGTACGAAAAAGTCTTTGTCCCTGGAGATCTTCGTAGGAAACGCCAAATACAAGTCATAAGAACCAGGTTGTATTATTTCATTTTTTATTCTTTTGAACCATTGGTCGGAAGAATTATTGCAATGAAGCAAGTCACGGTCGGATACTTAAAATTTAAGAAGCCAAGCAAAAGTGGATACTAAAATGAGTGTGTTTTTCTAGAAAAGAAAAATAAACTTTTGCCTTGTAAATTTTTTATATAATTATGGAGAAAACAATTGTAAAAATGCATTTGTTTACTTTTGTTATGACTTCGCTAAGATGCGACAATTCCTTTGGTTGTTTTAATTCTTTATTTTGAAAAATGTTTGTAATTGTATAGTGTATATACATGTGTTGTTACATTGTTTCATATTAATGAACATCTGGTTTTGGGAAACGCGGCGTAGATAGCATACTAACATAACATTTAACCAGCGCTACGCGATTTGAGGGGAAGTTTTTGAAAGAGCCAGATGAAATATATGTATAGAAATTAGTTACAATTTAAAAGTGATATGTACTGTATAAAAATTGTGAAATATAATTATAATGTGTAAAACTTTGTTTTTTCAATTGACTTAAGAGATTTTTGTTTCAGGGTGACAGACCCTGAAGTCTATAGGAAATTAATGAATGGTTAATTTTTCTTTATACAAGGGACAAAGCAGATGAGAAACTGTAAAGAAGCAAAAATTGTTAGACTTTAAGTAATATTTAAGGAATTAAGTTAGTTAAGAGACGTGTGGGCCTCGTTTTTTCTACCATTCAAGTCATATATGGTTTTTCCCCGGCCCTGTAACCCTGATGGGACACGTCTATTTATTTTGTACATGTGAGAGTCTACCGTGATTAAAATGCATAACTATGAATGTTGGTCTAAATAATTGAGTAAAATTTATTGAAGCAGTTGAAAATTCAAATTAAGGAGAAATATTAAAAATTAAACTTAAGATGAATAGTGAAAATTAAAATTTAAGTGGAACATTAGAAATTAACGGTTAGAATGAATATTTAAAGTTAAAATTTAAAGCGTGAAAAGTTAGAAGTAGAAGAATAAAATTTTGGCACGTAATTTCTTAAGGGCCATTAAGAACCTCGAATAAATCACGTTTTGTTTCTTGGAGGGGATTGTGACGTCTTACGCGTCTTTTCTTTAACAAGTCGTCTTTTCTTTAACAAGTCCTTTGGGTTATTTGGGCCAGAATTAATGGCAACTCTTTTCCAACCAAATCCAAGAAATAAGATGTGAAGTAAAGATGCAAATAAACGGACTTTAAACATCGGATCTTAGAGTAAGCGCGATGGCAATGTAAAGGAATGTTAGACAATTGAAGTTGGTTGTGGCAGTTGATGATTATTACAATTCGTGTTTCAAGTTTCAATAAGTTCTGCGTGACGTGGATACATATATTGATGCTCGATTAGAAGGAAGCTGTACAGCTGCATCCCATTGCAGATAAAGACAAGAACTACTACGAGATATAATAAGGTAGGATTGATTACTTAATATTAGAATCGAGGAATAGGCGGTTCGCTTATTGAGATTGGTCTGAATTGTGGATTAGGTCTTATTATAAATATATATATATATATTGTGTGTTGCGTATTGCGTCATCGTAGATTCTCTCATATTAATTATTATAATTAAATTTGTTAAAGGTTTAAGTTGAATATCTTAATTAAGTCATATTAAGATAAAGTTTGATCCTAGTTCTTTCGCTAATTCTACACCTCTAGCTCACGCTGATGCTTCGAGAGATGTACTTCCAAGGGGAGGAACATCGCAGTCTGGCCATACTACTGTGGACGAGATCGTTTCCGAGGCAGCTGACTATCGCCTTACATACACAATGGCGAATTGTCATCAAAGGCGATAAAACGGCGTCAGTGGGCCGAAGGGGCTTGGCCATCGGAGCATGTGTCGGACACCTGCCGGTTTGAGAAGAAACGTGGGTAGAGGACGATTGGCGGATTATGCGCCAATGGGCTCTAATGAGTTGAGGTTCAAGGATCGATTCATATGGGCTCACAAATGAGAAAGCGTGAGGGGTGAGAAATGGACTTTTAAAAGGTCTGAAAAAAGAAAGAAAAGGGGAGATTGAAAAAAAAGCGAGAGCGGGTCGTTTTTCGGAAAGTGGAGAAAGGAGGATCACGGAGTTTTGGACCGTGATGCTGACCAGGAGTCCTCGACGAGAATAAGAAAAAACGCCTTGCGGACTGTACCGAGACAAGCTGTGGAGAAAGCGACTTGAAAAAGGGGCTACCATACTGGCTAGGCACAGAGACAATTTATAATTCTGAATATAATTTAATCTAATTACCTTGTAGGAGGAGAAAAATTAAAAGTATTTTTTTATTTCCAAAACCTTGTGATGTTTTTTTCGTACGCTACCTTCTCATGACGTTACAAAAGTGTTGAACATTATTAGTTTTCAATTGAGATTCACATAATAATTTCTTCTGAAAAGCCTTGATGTGATTAAATGCATCTACTAAAAAGCTTAAATCCGATAACCATTCATTATTTCTTAATTCTGGTGCTGGTATTTGCTTGTAAGTCATAAACGTCTTGACATAACTCATAAAAACGCTGTAAGCATCTTCCAAGACTCAATCATCTGGCACGAATGAAGTATACAACGTCACCATATGTTCACAACCTAATTCTTTTAGGAACTCCCTAAATTGCAATCGAGTGCATTTCACTGTTTTTGTGACATTTTCTATAACATGATTCATTGATAACACTTGCAAACATAGATTACGTTAATGAATCTAACAGTGGATTATAATTAAATAATCTCTTTTGCAGCAGATTAATTTTGTTGTGTTGGATCCTATTTTATGGATCAGTAATTTTATTGTTCCTTTTACTTTATCGATCACGTCAATTGATATTTCAGGAAGAATTTCCAAACACAAGTCGCTTTCGCAAAAAGAGTTTGTAACAGCGTAGAAAATATCTTCCCCTGTTATCGTACCTTTCAAAATTATCATATTTAGAATTTCTTGAAATGATTCATTTGCACCACGAACGAGAGTTGAGCTGTGTCTGAAATATCTGTACTTTGATCAAATGGTAATGAAAAATATCTCATACCTCGAATGGGTCGCTGCAATACAATACTGCTTACCTCTAAGTATGTATAAAAACAGAAGCAAGGTGATAAAATAGAAACATTTATGGGAATGATTTGAAACAAAAAACTACACTAAAAATTACTATTCGTTGAAATGAATCTCGGGGGCAGCGGGTTGGACTAAGTTGAATGACTGAACGTTATTCCACACACACATAGCTCCGGAATTCACATTAACGACTGAATCATTTTTTTCTTTACGCACATTTAAGCGGAAAACCCATCTCGCGATAAATTTCTGTTCGTGCCAAAATGCCTGGGAGGAAGAAGGATCGTTCGCTGATACCAGCGATATGAATCGTCGTTGCGGCGCTCAATTTTAAAGCTCATTCTGTTAAACAGTGGCCTGAGTCAGTGATGAGCAAACATTTTTTAAGGAAAGGGACAACAGAACAGAAAAACAAAGCTTTTGACCGGTCAATACATAATTATTATAATTCAATAAAGATTTTAAAAAAATAGCACATTACGAAAACTCTTTAATGCAAATGCGATGAATCAAGTCGTGATTCTGTATTTCTTGTTTTTTTTTTCCTCTCCAATTTCTTAAATATAAAACAATATTCATTTAAACTAATTTCCGTTTTTCCCTTTTTTTCTAATTAAGTTTTTTTATATAATTAAATAACGTGTCTTCCTACAAATGTTTCTACAACCGAGTTTTTCGAAAGTAATGACAAACAAGAGAGAAAGAGCTAACTCATTTTTTTACAGTTATTTTTGAGATTATGAACACTTATATGTTTTAATTCGATTCCATATCCAATAAAGAAAAAATGAAAAAAAAACATGCATTAACTTTGCTGCGTTAAGCAAGGCCAGTCTTCTGATATCTATATACACCCTCGTCTAACGACTGAATTTAAAATTATATTTTCTAACCCAATGGAAAGTAGGTTTTCCATGTGTTTAACATCCCGAATACTGTAATGCATGTAATCAATCGACAAAATTTTTTGTACGTTTTGCACTCAGAAATGAACCCATCCAAATGAAAGGGTATTTTGCCTCCTTTCAAGTGGCGAAGTCATATAACTAAATAAAGTAACATTGAAATCTTTTACGCATTTCGCGAAATAATCATCTGGATAAAGCTTTGAGAAACATCGCAAGTTCCTCACATTGAAGTGATTTCATAAAATGTGAAAAGAATGCTTCTAAAACATCCAATTTCAAACGTGATTCGGAAACGTACTATGCTTATGAATGGGATCATTTGATAGAATTTGAAACAAAAATATTGTGAAATTGGAAACATGACGATGCGTATAATCTTTCAACGCATATCATCCGTCAAAAAAGGCACAGCAAAATCAGGACATTTTAAATCCAGTCTAGTCTGACTCAATCTCTTTTCCTCCGGAAAATTCGAATGCTCATAAAATGTCCGGCGAACGAAACAAAAGAAAATGGTAGGTGGTTTTCGGTTTTTTGTTGAGCAGCTTTACGACAAACTTCGATTGTAAAAATAGGAACCAAAACACAGATGTCGATTTTATGGAAAGGAAAGACATCTGAGGGGTGCACTGGAAGACACGAGCAGAATAATCACAATGTAAATTGTTATTCTTTAAGAAAGATGAAAAAGTAATGTCTTCCTCGCTTAATTGAACATCAGGAATACGACGCAGGCACGTTTGAAGTTAGCGCGTAAAATTATTCGAGCGACTTTCTAATTGCTGAGCTATTTGTAATCAATCGCGTGAGTGCTTCATTCTCTTCACACTGCTACTCTTTTGATGATTTGATTGGGATTTATGTTTTTCATTGTGTTCGGCAAAATCAAAGGAACTTAATTTTACACAATTTAAAACAGTATAGGAGAAAACTATTATCAAATGACGATAATTGTTTGAAATTTTAAGCATTTTGAGGAGGAAGAATGGAAATGTGTGTATTTCTATTTATTTCTTGAACATTTTAAAATATTTTCTAGTACTTCCATATTTAATATTCGTAACATTTCTATTGTCAGGCCAAGCCAAATTTATCTCATAAATTAGCCCATTTCATTTTTTTATTTATCTCAAAAAGCCCCCATTTTCTAACGTTTGTATAAATATAGCGTTATAAATAATATAATTATAAGATTATATCTCTCATAACTCTAAGGAAATTAGAAAGAAAAATAATTCTACGCTAAATATACACACCCTATAACAGGTAGTGAACCAGTGACACGCGTATCATTGATGGCACGTGACACAATATTTTTGGCACGCTAGTGACGAAAATAGTTTGTATTTTATTCCAAAATTTTAAAGTTCACTATGAAGTATAACGAACAAACGCGAGTTGTGACGGGCTTATCGCGCTTTCTATTAATTTTCCTCTTGGGTTCTTTGGGGCCGAAAAAGGCAAATCCTTTCCTACCAAATCCAGAACCGAAGTGTGATTCTTCAAATTAGGAACCTTTTAAATAGCAGTAGTTTAGAGCGGTGTGACCATTTTGGAAGTGATTATGCTAGTCGGAGTTTAAGCGTGTAAGCAGAAGTAAGCCGATGTTCCAGTGTCAGCTATACGTGAAAGTGAGTTCAACCAAGGTGGATACCATTCCACGCCATATAAGGAAATTACATAGAAGATTCAAGAGTGTTGCTGCTACCTAGGATATAGATGTAGGGTCATTCAAGTTAATACTAGGAACTGCGTATTTACTGAGATGAGGAATAGGTGGTAAAGTTAAATATAGTGATTAGGTCGCGCTTATTTGGCAATACGTATTGTGTGTTTCTCACCTCAGATCCACTAAGTTAAAATATAAATATTATCAATGCATAGTGTTTAAGTTAAGATCTTAATAAAGAGATATTAAGATCATGGCAACGCCTGGTTCTTCATTCACTCCCACACCCCTAGGTCACGAAGATAACCTAGAAGTAAGGTATCACCCACGGGCGAATGCTTTACAGAGTGATCGCTGATTTGTTATTCTCTTGCCTTAGTTACGTTGTAGACTACAGTTGCTTATGATGAAAAGTCTTTCTACGCATAGCATAGTCAATTTCATTGACACAACTGTATTTTAAAGTTTATGTGTGTTATATTTACGATTTTTAACTCTTATTTAAAATAGCTAGTTCAGCAAAGGACAAAAAGTGCAAGATAGAAAGTGTAGCAGAGACTTTGAAATTTGGTGGACCGAGAGTCATAGTATTATTAGTAAAGGCGATAAAAGGGTGTGTGTTTTATGTTCTGGAATAGTGGTATGCAGAACGTCGTCTGTAAAACGGTATTTTAAACCAAATCACAAATCCTCTTGTCAAAAAAAGTGAACCACAGCAAAAATAATTAATTGCTTCGAAACCGTTTGCCAGGCGATTCCAATTCAGCATGTATTCTACAAAAAGTAACATCTTACAATCCTAATATAAGTTATTTGTCATCCACAATCTGAAACAACAGAAGTCACCTTAATGTTACTTTAATTTCCATTACACGTATAACAAAAACATTTATAAGTATGCAGTGCAAAATGTATTTTTTATAAGTTAATAGAGTTTTTAGTGCTTATTTTTATTATTTTCGAAATAATTACAAGACAAAACTATTTGACGGCACGTCTTTACCTTCTTAAACGCTTCTTTAGAAAAAATGGTACGTTGGTTCACCACTCCTGCCCTATAACGAAAAAAAAAGAAAAAAATACGCAACGCATGAAGGAGTTATCGGGGAAGATGGGATGTACTTTTATTGAAATTACACGTCAACTATATCATGGGAAAGGAATATTTTTTTCACAAGAGAAAAAAAGAAGCAATAATGCACCTTTGGCCTTGATGTTTCCATTAGCAAGTTAAATTTCACGGAATGCATCCGTGGGGAGAGATTTGGTGATCGCGCCGACCAGAGGTTGCAGAAGCACATGCAGTTGAAAGGCAAATGACGTGTTCAATCAGTTATTATTCTGTGGAGTCCGTGAAAGGAAGGACGACACTACGGGGTGCAGAGGGTCAACGACGAGATATTGTGCCGTAAAAGTGTCACAGACGAAATTGAATTAAAACCTGGCAGTCTCCCCTTTTCTGTTCATTGCTTCTGCTTTAGTCCTTGATTGAATGAGGCTAATTTGTATTTATAAGGTGACAGTATAAATTTTATTAAAACAAGTACTATTTCAGCGTTTCTTTCCAGAGTTAAGCTAAACAAGTATAATACTGGAGGGCCCGAATTTTCTCAATTTTTTACAGTCAGGACGTTCAACATTTAAATGGATTCTATTCAGATTTTGAAACCAGATTTGAAAATGTTTTGACTTTCATAATACCACAGTAGGCATTGAGTTCAAATGGTCACATTGAAAAAAAGTGTCACATTACAATAGATACTGGTCGTAATAAGCACTAAAGAAGATCTTAAAGTTTAGAAACGGATGTCAGCAATTTTGGCTTTAAAAAGCCAAACCTGTTATTTGTCCAGAATTATTAAAATAGCGTGAGGAGTTTTTAATTGCTTTTCCTAGTGAGAAGGAGTTTCTCTCCAAATCTCCAAAAGAAAAGAAAGAAAGAAACTGGACACTGCTAACAGAGGAGATTTAAGGTTAAACCTGACAAGATTGATACCAAATGTTGAAAATTTGTTATTCAAACACAAGATTCTTCCCTCCCATTATAAACATTTGTTTGCTGATCCGTTGTTTTATGTATTAATTAAACTTTAATTTAATTAATATGGGTTTCTTAAGTTTTAAACACTATACTTCACTACAGTTGGAAGTAATAGCTCTTTTTCTCTCTCTCTCTATATATATACTCAGCCTTTCATCTCTTCAGTGGGTCGATAAAGAACTACCAAGCTGTGACGACTTACGCGTCTTTTCTTTAACAAGTCCTTTGGGTTCTTTGGGCCAGAATTAATGGCAACTCTTTTCCAACCAAATCCAAGAAACGAGAAGTGAAGAGATGCAAATAATATAGGATAGCGTGATGGCAATAAGGGCAATGATAGCAATGTAATGGTAGTGTAAAGGAATGTTCGACAATTAAAGTGCGTTGTGGTATTGGCTGAGTATTGAAGTTCGTTATTCAAGATTTAAGTTCTACGTGTCGTGGATAAACTTATTGGTGTTCGACTAGAAGTTAGTCGTCAAGCTGCATACCATTGCAGATAAAGACAAGTAGAGCATTACAGAATAATATAAGGTAGGATTAATTACTTATTAGTATAATTGAGGGTTAGGCGGTTCGCTTATTGAGATTGGTTTGAATTATATTGTGTGTAGCGTATTGCGTCATCGTAGATTCTTTCATATTAATTATTATAATTATATTTGTTAAAAGTTTAAGTTGAATATCTTAATAAAGTCATATTAAGATAATGTATGATTCTAGTTCTTACGTTAATCCTACACCTCTAGCTCACGCTGATACTTCGAGGGATGTACTTCCAAGGGGAGGTACATCACAAAGCTTGCTTGGGAACTTAATAATGAGGGTTTTGCGTCAGACTGACCACTTGACCGGAAACATTTGCTCATGTCCCTCAGCACCCAAGGTCGCATATACTAAGTTGGGCACAGTAGGCCTTCGCCCTTATAGGCTGTCGTGCCACTGAGTTAAGTTTTTATGTATATACCAGTTGACAAAAAGACATTTAAATTGATAAATTTTCAAAAATCCAATATTAATTAAGCAGGGGTCTACCTCAAACCGAAAGATATGGTAAGGGGTCTATGTGACAAATAAGTTTGGGAATCACTGCTCTATACGACCATGGCTCATCTATTCCTGCCAACATCGCTCCTACCAAAATGTCGAGGGATCCGGCGATTTGACTCCCCCCCCCCTTGCTTCCGCAAGTCCAATTCAAATGGATAGAGGATTCACACTTTTTGCGAATCAATTTGAGAGGACTTCACATAGTCCACATACAAAAGGGTAACCATGGACTTTGGAATGTCCTCTGTTTTATTTAGATGCTTTGTTCTAATGCGTTCAAGATCCAGAGAATCAGTCACTGACCACTAAAATTAATAATTTCCATATTCAAGTGAACGGGTAGATTTGTGAAAGGAAATTCATACGGGTAACTTCAGAGTGCGTTAAGTTAGATAAATGGTATGATTTTTGAGGATAAATTTTTGCCATTGATGTTTGAAAGGTAAAATTTCAATGAAATGCAAAACAATACATTTTGTCCTATGTTGGAGTTGTAGAGTTACTATATTGGCAACATAGGCTAATAACTTTTGCCACACAAGTAAGCTTAAAAATATTTTTAAACAGACAAATCTTTTCACAAACAAAGATACGCTAAGAAGAAATGTAAATGAATAGGATATAAACATGACACAATGAAATTTCTTCATATACTTTGTGTGCGTTGTGTGTGTGATTCTATTCCATTTCTTCAATTCATTAGTGAGTACACATACATTACAATGTCAAAGGATTGACAAAAGTTGCTTAGTTTTTGCATAAATTTTACTTTAAATACGAATTACAAGAGAATTTGATCACTGCTGTGATATTTTTTGAAAATTAGGCTCACAACTAGTGAAAAGAGATGTTTGAAGAGAGTGATACGGTACAATGCTAAGATAATGAAAAATCATCAAATGCCTTTTTTTAAATCCACTGCTTAGGCGATAACGAATCATCCCACTGCCTGCTCAAGTCAAAGAAAAATTAAAGAGATTCGAAGCCTCTTTTGGATACAAGCTGGAAAAGAAATATTCGACCAGCGTTACTCAATGGTCAATCTGAAAAGGCCTATTTGTTCAGCCTAAAACACATTTTAAAGAGAAAGCACGGCTTTTTCTTTGGGCCTCCCTCTCTCTGCGACTCCGAGCAGTTGCTTCCGCCGAAACAAAATCGATTAGGGTAAAAGGAGGTCGGTCGATTAACTGCGGACTCGTTCATTAGACCCTCCCCTCTCCATCCTCCGAGTGACCAGAGGAACAAGGGCGCTCCATCGGAACTCTGGAAGTGATCAGTGTTCAAAGTATGTGTAAAAGCATTCGAGGTGACCTCATCTGTCCGAGGCCCGTTGACGTATTGCGAGAGAAGTAGAATTATCTGTATTATTAGAAAAGGGGGAATTTCGCGAAAAGATGAAAGCTGTTTTTAAAGAACTCATCCTGTTGACTTAAAAATAACCGTAAAATAAAAGCGCATTTGATGGAGAACATTCTATCCGTTCCAAATGTACGGAAACCACAACAAAAGTGCGATGAGAAAATCAAGTCGCGGAACAAACTTCGAATGCAGTTTGAAAAATATTCCCCCCAAAGGTCTCAATAGACTGCATCTTCATTCCAAAAGAAGTTGCAGGAGAGGAACCCCACGACTTTTCAATTGCACGGACTGTGTTCTATCTACGATAACAAACAACTTTTGTAGAAGGTTTTATCTCTCTCTCCCGCATCTCCACCGAAAGGGGAAGGTGGATCGATTTCGGACAAATATTTTTAAAAATGCAATAGTTACAAAGTGAAACGGGACCTGATGGTATCCATTTTTATAATTTTCTTTTATCCAATACATAACGAAATAGTTTACTGTTTCCGCTTTCAACTGTTTTCCGCCAATAATTTCCTGGAGGGGAATATAAATTTTAATGCAGCGTTTTGAATGCACTGCAACAAACTTTGAATAAAAAATATAACATTTCCTCTTTTGTAAAAAAAATAATAATAATAAGCGCATTGAGAAAAGTATAAAATATTCAGTGAGCATCAGTGGCGAACCCAGCAGTACTCAGCAAAATGTTATTCGTAGGTAGGAACTTTGCTCACACAAGTTCCTTCATGACACGACAGAAAGAACAGAGACATTTATTCGGGGGCATTGAGTGTGAAAAAATACCTTTCAATTTTATTATTTCTCGTAAAATGTGAAAAAATAAAAGAAAATATCAGTAAGCTCGGTTTTTACATGTAGCACATAATTTTGAATTGAAATGAATAAAATAGGTAACTCTCTGTGTAAAAGACTAGTTGTTTCCGATGTTCAATCAACACGATAGGTATTGGCAACAAGCTCGTAATTTCAAATCACGGTCAAATGACGAGGATGACACCTGAGCTAACACACCCCTTTCCTTGCTTCCACATCATACCAATGGGAGGACGTTTGAGCAACGATAGATTTAACATGCATTGGCTCCGTCTACAATGTGGGTCTTCAGCGATACTAGGCTCGAACTCATGACACGCCAGCCATGAGTCCGTCACCTTGACTACCGTGGCCACTTAAAAGATTCAAGGTACGTTAGGCCATCTAACTGGTGGGCTTACGATTTGACAAGGCCGGCCAGGGCTTCAGGATCATGACCATTTGGTTACCAAGGCCACATTACGGATATTAAAATACATAGTGAATAGAATAAAATAAAAATTAACTCATGAATGGAAGTTTTGAACAATATAGCTCTTTGCGGCTATATATATATATGCGCGTGTGTGTTCATTTAAGGTGATTGACTTTAAGTTCGAAACTGTGAGTTGGAAAAAAAAGTAGATATTTATTTTTATATATTTAGTGTCAGTTGAATTCTTACATACAAATAAAATTGTTTCAAGATTATTATTACAATAAAAAAATTATTTACATGCAATTTTTTGACAAAAATGAAAAAAGAATGATACTTTCAAAGCTCGTTTTATGAAAAATACTTCTATAATAACAATAGCTTGCCTGTATGAAGCTAGGACATCTATACCGGGATTGATATAAAATCTTTGAAACATGTAACTTAAAAGTGAATTTTTTCATGTTTTATTATATCAGAGTCAAAAAATTTTAGAGCAAAAAACACCCCGTCATTATTTTAAACTGATTGCAATTGTGAAATAATGTGAATTTTTCAATATCCTTTCCGAGGTTGGAAATCTTATTCAACACTTTATCAGTAGGTCTAATGATAAACTAAGACTAAAATTTTTGTATTATCAATGAAATCACAATAAGAAAACTTGATACCTATAGATCCATGAAAGTGAACTTGGTTTTCACTCTTCCCTTCCTATCTCAGTGGCTCCACAGCCCAGGGTGGGGCTTTGGGCCTTCTCAAGAATTCTTTTCCAGGACACTTTTCTTCCGGCTAGTGTTCTCCAACTTTTAGTTCTCAAAACTAAGAGGTCCTTTTCCAGGCCATCAATCCATCTCAGATTTGGCCCGCCTTTTCTCCGTGGTTGAGCGTTTAAGACTTTTTTAGTGGTTCACTCTGACAACGGCCCCTTTATTTCGCTGTACTTTGACGAAGTAAACGATGCCAGATTCTTTGTACGAGAGATAGAACTCGAAATTTGATCTTCTTCGCTCCACGAGCCCTTTTCGTGAATTTCTCCAAAAATAATTCTTAAAATCTTACTTTCGTAGATACTTATCATGTTCTCATTTGTTCGAGACATGGACCAAGATCTTAAAAGACTTTTATACAATAAAACCCTTGTTTTTCTTTTAATTACACATTGGATTTCATAGATTTTCGTTTTCCATTAAGACATCGAATAGCCATCGTAATTCTGTTTTGGATTTCAATATTACAATCGCTTCCTATTGTTAATTTCCGAACCTAAATAAGGTAAACTGTATGCAGCGTCAAAATTATACTCCCCAATTTTAAAGTGGGAATTGTTAAAACATGATTTAGTGCAAGGCGTGCATTTCTTATTAATTCTCCTGAGGGCCTCTTTCTCTAAAGATAAGAAGGCGTTGGGTGATAGAGCAATAATATCAATGTCATCAGCAAAAGACAACAATTTTGCCTCTCATTACATAATCTTATTTTAGAATGCGAACGTAATATTAAGTATGAATGAAATATAAAATTAGGTTGGATAAAGTTCCAATAATGTAACAACAACCGTAGTTTCTTTCACATCTATCCACACATTTTGGACGTACATCATCTGTAACATTTAAACTTTCTAAAAAAGGAAAAAGAAAATCATGAACAACATTTGAGAAAAAAATTCCACGAATTTCCTCTTAAACTTTAGGGATAGGGCAAAAAATTTGAAGAAAATTATTCGTTGAGAGCACTCAAACAGATAATCTTTCAACAAAATCATAAACGCAGTGGATTGCCATGACTCATCCGAGCAAGAAAATTAAATTTATTTAATCGATAATAATATAATAATGTTACAATGCATATTTTTAAATAATATATTCCTTAGATAATTACAACACTTTTTTTAATTATGCACAGAATAATTTATTCCAATCAGAATATTTTGCGTTTCCAAATGAGCAGATAGAATAAGGAAGCTAGAAAAGCGTTGTTTATTGTCAAGAAAGTACAATTAAGCTTTTTATTTTACTTTACACAATGAATACGCAATATTCTCATATCCCATGAACATCCCATTTAAAATAACAATAATAAACATGTTTTGAGACGTTAAAAAATATAGATGCACGCACAGAAATGTAAAAGATCACACAATCTGATACAATTCACAGATTAAATATTGTGTTTCTATAGTAAATGTTTTTATTCCCCTGTTTCTCCAAAAAAAAAAGAACTATTAAGAAACGGAATAAAAAACAAAAAATTCTAATATCATTTTATTTCATCAGATAGCCGGAAAATGCACCTCCCTTTAAAAAAAAATCCTTTCCTCTTCCGAATTGAATGCGTAACAAATGATTCGATTTTCATCTTTTGATGCTGCGTCCAAAAAAATAGATGGGACAAAGAATCGCGGAAGGGAAGATGCATCTGAGCAGAAATAAATAAAAGCTAACTTCTAATAAAATAATCCGTGAGAAGGGGGGGGGGGACAGATTTCTTCCTCTGGAGCTTTCCGCTGGGATTTGAAGAAATGAGAGAGAAATGAGGAAAACGACCGAGAAGCGACAACTTTCTTTTTATTGGAGAATGGATGAAGATATGATAAACCGCAGACACAACTCAAGATTCCAAGCAATTCAATGCAAGCGCTTAGCTGTGATACAATTATTAAGAAACAAAAAATATCGCACTTTAACGCGACATTTCTTGAAGCGATTATTTTTAGTTTTTCCCAACGTTATCAAAAACCCAGAGTTCGTGAAAGATGCCAGCGACAAGAAAGACAATTATTTTAATAAAGAAAATCGGCAGTCTCTTTTAATCTCCTTAGTCTTGAAAACAACCACGTTTAAGGTATCCGACTACATGCGACAACTTTTTTTTGAAAAAAAGGAAATATGGAGATCTTTTTGTGATTTTTATATTTATATAGTATATTTTAAGGAAAAAATCCTAAAATTGGTAAAAGTAAAAAAAATTATTATTATTAAAATGGGAAAAAACTAGTAAAAATGTACGAAAAATTACATAAACGGGGCCCGCTCTCTACAAAGATTTTATGAACAAATTCTCAATTTTTCAATTTTGATGTGTTACTTTGTTATTCCTGTTTGAAGTGATCTTCACGATAAGAAATATTTCAATTTTTACAAAAACTAGAGCACTTTATCTAAGTTATTATACGAAATTGCTTAAAAAAACATTGACTATATTCACATAAAGAGCTGCAAATTTTGAAATAAAACAGTTATTGATAAATCTGAAAATCAAAACACTTCTACTGTTATGCAGAACATAAGCAAAAAATTTCAGCTAATTATTTTCAAAACTTTTTGAGCAATCGCGGTCCCCGTTTGAGTTTTTCGAAAAAAACACGTTTCGCGTAAAACGCATTTCAAAGTTTGACATCTTGTGTAAAGTTATGGCATTTGCTTTTACTAAAACGCGTGTAGTTTTTGTTCTAGTGGAGGGAAAATAAAGTACTTTTTTTTTTTGGTATTGTTATTAAGTTAATAAAATGGTCTATAAAATAAAATCATAAAAAATTTTGCCGATTTTTGAAAAAAATCATGGTTTTAGGGTAGTCGGATCCCTTAAGGAATATTTTTTAAAAATTGATTATTTATATAGTAATTGATTTTTTGTCAGCACTTTTAAGAGTTCTATTTTTAAAAAAATTCAAACGTAAAGTAAAAGGTTTCAAAAAGATAATTGAAGAACATTTTTACACGCAAAATGTTTTTCAACAGCTCTTTAGTGAAAATATATTCTACAAAAATATATATTTGCATATTATTAGTGCGAAATTTTCAAAACTATAAATTAATTCGTTTAAAAAAAATATTCTTTTTGCGTTGAATTTCATTTTTGAGTAAATGCGCGAGAAATAATATTAGTCATCATTAGCTAATACGCACAAGCACCACGGCTTGGATTGCTAAAATATTTATAATTTTCGGCAGCAAAATTTTAAACTGCATTAGAAAGCTGCAGTTATTTTTCCCTAAAAAAACTGGAACCAGGCAGCCAACATGAAATGCTTTTGAGAGATGTTCGCCAAACGAATACACGTCTGTTGGATTGGAATAATGTAAATGCTGATTCATCAGACCAGGTGACTTGTTCTCATTGCAGTTGTGGCCCCCCAGTTTAGATAGTCTCGGCAGCACTGCACTCTTTTCATAACATTCGCTCCGAAGCTAACGGTTGTGGAATAACTACTCTGCCATGTATATTCGCTGCATGCAAATCCAACTGAATATTTTTCATGGATACAGGGTATTTTCTTGTACGTTATCTATGGCTGTGCAGTTTTGCGTTTTCGGCCAACTAACCTCTTCAATACTCGTCTGTTACCGACCTTCATTTCCGACTTACGTCCACTCTTGTGCTTCCAAGAAGACACTTTACCCAGTTTTGTGTAGGCCGTCATAACATTTGACACAACTGTCCTTGAAACACGGATGTTCCAGCGAGGCGAGCTCAAACTATCATGCCGCTTTTCATGTCGGACATGATCACGCTTTGCTAGGAACATTTTTATGCAACTCTCACACTGCCAAATGCTTGTCTCATACCTTCTCTTTCACGCCACTGAGAGGCAAACTGCAACTTTTCGAGTAGTAGCGGACGTTTTTTGAACGGTCGAAGGATGACTCATATTTAAATGAGTGTTTCTATTATTTTGTCCTATACCTGTATATCAAGCTACCTTAAATTGGAAAATAAATTAAATTAGCATTACTTAAATTTGAAAAATTATCTAAAACGGAGAAAATAGGCCTGGCTTTTTTTAAAGTTTTAGAACTTTTTTCCCCGGATGTGTCCTACATATTCATCACTGTGTTCTGCGTGATGCTGTAGACACCTTTAAGGAGGCTTCTCATTTTAGAGCATAAGATTCTTTACAAAAGAGAATTTACTTTCGAAAACTCTTCTTCGTGAAAATATATTTCTACTTCTAATATATAAAAATTCGGCATTACTCTTTTATGGCGGTTTTCGGTATGATTTCTCCCGCAAGCAATTTACTTGTTGTTATTCCAAACGACCCTGAAGTGACCCCTCAGGATCGAGTAGGACATTATAGATGATTTTAAGTTCGTTTTCGTGCGTAAATGTAGGATTTAATGGCAGAAGCACCCATTTCGGCTAAAATGCATTCAATTTTCTTTTTATAAAAAAATATCCTTCTACATTAAAAAAAATTACATTATTATTCAATCACTATGTTATTCACAAGGAAGACCACATCTTTCTCTCCCGGTTCGTAACCCAAGGGCATTTCCAGAATTAATGTGATAGCGAACACGCAAAGGGAAAAATACTGAAAAAATGCGTTCACAATGCAAGGAAGAAAATCTTATAAAAAGAAATTTTTGTCTGTCTTACGTTGCTTTTATCTTTTACATATTCTATCACCAAAAAATAAAAATGCCTTTTTTTCTTTTATTCACCATACTTAATCTTATATAGGAATACAAGCTTAATGTTATCAGCACATGAATGTTCTTCAAACATTTTGCCGTTCAATCGACAAAGCGCTTCTTCCGCACTCTTTCCCATGTTAAATTGAAAATTGAGCAGAAGGGTTGCAGGATAGCTATAGATAATAACCAGAGTGGGCAAGGAAATGCTGTTGTTGCAAACAAGAGTAATCGATGCGAAGAGGCAACTGTTCCTTTTCCCTAATTGTGACGTATGCTGCATTCTTCGTGCATTTTGCAAGAGAATGGCTCCAGAGAGCTTTCTCCAGATGAATTATAGATGAAGAGACCCCCTCCGAGAAGAACGTGACCGCACGATTCTTTTTGGCATCCTCGACGGAGGCATTTCCCTTTACGAAAGCAAGAAATTTTTGACTACCTGGTAGCGCGAGGAGTTTTAACACGGTCCAATGCATCCAAACTTTTACGCTTTCGATTGAATGCCTTTAGCTGAAGACAACATTTTACTACTGTCTGCACTGTCCTTTTCTACGTGAGCGAAACGTTTAAAATTCAAATAATTATATATATAAATCACTATTTCTAGCAACGAAGATCATAAGATGTAATTTTTTAGGAGGGGAGGTTTAATAAAAGTAAAAACTTTCATTTCAAACAGGAAATTTAAACTTTTTTTCAACACAGGAATTACTCAAAAATATTATACATCAAATTAAAACGGGTAGACAAGTTATTAAAATATTCGCATAGCAACTACGATAAGTTATTAAAAGTTTAAACAATTTTTAAGCATCTTTTTATTCTTCCTAGATCCATTTATTTAGCCACTAGCACGATGAAAAACTCTTGAGCAGCACAAAGAATGATTGTTACGTTTTAAGGCAATGAAAATGTCACACACATTTAACAAAGACTGAATGTCCAGTTCAGCAACGATGCCTTATCGAGATTTCGAATATGCAAATGGCGGAAAGTGTTTAAAATCTGCTGTGGAAAATATAAAACGTTGACCCGTAGTCGTCAAACTGAGTATGAAGTGAAAATTTAACTAATTCGTAACGTAATTCTCGATAAACAATGACTGGCATTTAACGAAATAAGAGACAAAAGAAACATGAATTATGAAAAAGTGCAATTCACTCTTACGAATAAGTCGAAATTTTATTAAATTACACCAAGGTGATTATCTCGAATTTGGAATGTAAATCAATAGGCAGCAAAAGCAGAAATGTGTCAGACAGATTTCAAACACTTTGAAGTAGAACAAAATGCAAAATCAGACATCTGCAGCCTTGAAACAAAGTGGTCCGGCACAAAAAGTGATTCAATGAAAAAAAACCCCGCCTTGACTATATTCTCCTCCAGGACGTAAGAAGACCCTTCTCTCAACAACGGACTCTCCTTTATTTGGTATTATTAGGATTTCATCGACTGTTTTTTACCACACAGAAAACACTCCCAAAAGAGCAGGTGGATTTTAAAGGATATATGCATTGCCAAAGAAACATTTTGCGCTCCAGAAAGGATTTCTTTTTAAAAAACCTCGTTTGAATCTGATCCTTTTTCGTAGTTTTGAAACCGATACATACAGAAATTTAAAGCTTCCAACTTTTTTCATTCATTTCCATGATAAACAAAGAATCCTTTAAGCGAATAACTTCTCCCTCTAATCTGGAGAGAAACGCAATCGTTTTTTCTTCGGGATCGGTAATGGATAAATAATCCGCACAAATGGAAGAAATCTCATTCCGTAAAAATTCCCTTTTGAATTAATGTCTTCGGAGGAACTATTTCTTCTTCCATCCTTCTGAGCCTCATCCCAGGCATACTTCGGTTGGAGGGAAAATTTGTCGTGGGCTGCAGTCCATCGATTTGAATATCTCGTTTATTTTTTTCATATCTTATTAATTCTCATTTTAAATTTATTTTAACTTCGTAAAATTAGATATCGATAATCCATTTTAACTATTTTTCATTTTTCACACAAAAACTTGTTGAAAACTTGGGATGCGGCTTAGAATCGATGGCGACTTAGATTTAAGTAATTGGAATCTAAGCGACCATCGATTCTAAGTCAAAAACGTATCAAATAGCAATCCTTCTAACCCAATGTTTCTCAAATTGTGGAGCACGCCCCCCCTGGGGAGCGCGGTAATCCTGCGAGGGGGGCGCAAGCATATTGAAAATAAAAGGTTTAAAAAAAATAATTTTTTGGAATGAAGAAAAACAAAATGTTTTTTGACATAATAAAAAATGCATATTTACACTAATATAATTTATATATATCATCTGGTGATTATCAAAAATAAAAAATTCCACTTCAAACGCTCATTGGCTATCTTTGATCCAATAACCAAATAAAAAAAAGACATTTTGTTTGCTTTACTGTAATCCCACGATGAAAGATTTTCTTTATTACGTTTCTTTTAACCCCTAAACTGCTACTTTTGACTATCATATATTTGACCTTCAAACTTACTGGTATGTTTCACTGCATCTCTTTTTCTTTTAGGAAAGTTGTAAATAATATTTTTCTGTTGCTTTTTTTTCCATGTGAATGAATTATATGATACATGAATAAGCATATTGAGCACTTTGAAGGATTATTTGACGAAGACGTATTTTTATGAGTATTCTGAAACATATAATGCATAACGAAATACTTTTTACGCAATTCTTTTTTAGAACTAATATCCATATGTTTTATTGAATACACGTTTAACACGGGATCGGGCACGCGATGCGCTGAGTCATCTCATGCTGACGAAATCGTTAATTCTGGGTAAACTATTTATTTGTTACCAATGACCTTGACAGAGTATCTCCAATATGACAGTCTTAATGGGAACTAAAATGAATTTATCACATTTTGCCCTCTTTTTTTGGGAGTTGCAAACGTTTTTTTTTACAATCAATTTACTGGTTTTGATCGAGTTCCCTGCGCGACTACTTTAATCTAAAAATATTTTCTATGAACATCTACACTTTCCCCCCAAAACAATTTTGTGGTTTTTGTTGCTGTGTTGTACGACTTATTATGGTTTATAAATGTAAATTATCAGAATATAAAAAATGGGCATCTGTGATCTCTATTGAAGGAAGTTGAAACTGATCAAGCAATTGAAGAACCTGCTGAAATAATGCATATTAATCAAGACAGCGAAAGTAAATATTACAAAAACGATAGACATGAAACGATTAAGTTGAATTGAATTTTTCAAATGCTGTCTAAAGAACTCTATGAAGCCATAAATGTAGCACTTCGCCTTGTCTAAAAGATACAAGGAAGAGAAAAAGTTCAAAATGCTATTTGTAGTTCATCAAACGACAGCAAAACTACAATAACGTGAACAAAATATGAGAGTTTTGTTGGAAAATAACGTTTGTGTATTGTTAGCGATAAGTGTCTGTGATTTAGGTCCTCTTTTAAGGGCACGCAGATTTGGAACATTTTCTTTAGTTTTATTGGATTTTTTCTCAAATTATCAAAGAAAAATTGAAAAGTCCTTGAAAGTAGGTAAGTATATTTTCTCTTAATTAAATTATTCACTGGAATTTTTTGTGATTTTTATCATGTATAGTAAAAATAATTATAAAATAAATGATAGTTTAAAAACAAACTAAAAAACACGCTTTTATAGTAAATGGAACTAAAAAGTAAAAAAATAAAAATATATATTACTTAAAAAAGTAACATACACAAAATTTAATACTTATCGTTAATTTGTACAGTTTATAATTATGATCGTATTGCAGCTTTAGCGCCCCCCCAAGTGCATTATTATTGCATTCAATACATTATTATTTGGGGTTGGGCGATAAAAATTATGATTGAAAATTGGGTCGCCAGTAGTGAAATTTTGAGAACCACTGTTCTAACCTGACTTGAATTTGATATAATGTGACCGACGAGTTGCAGCAACAACTTGTTACATGCGTTCCGGACTTTCGGAAAACATTACTTGCTGAGTGGAGTAATCTTCCAGAATATCAGCTCAATAATCTGATAGTCGGCATTGTATTTCATCGCGTGGAAGATATCCAATACATTAATGAACTACGTATTAATAAGTTTTGTAAAGGGCTTTTTTAAAAAAAATTTTTATAATTGCTTCAAGAAGCAAAAACTGCAGTTTTATGAATGGTACACCATTTTTTCTCTTTATCTTTTGTTTAATAAATGGGCTTTATGAATAAGTGACGTATGTTTGTTTCTGAATAAGTATTTGACGGAGCTGACATTATCCTTAATTCATGAACATGAATGTATTTCACGCTGTATTGCCCCCGTTCAATTCCGGATCGGACAATTTTTGTTCGTCTTTAGTCCTACGCATTGGCATGGAATAAAATCCTCTTTATTAGTTGTCTATACAAATGTTCTGTAAAGAGATATCACTTTAGCAAGTGCATAGGCTTTTTTAGCAATCGAATATAGCTTCAAGCATTCAAATATTGCAACAGTCAAATGAAGCAGCAAAGCGTAACATAGATGCAAAAATAAGCCTGCATTAGGGGTCCTGAAGCTACCCATATGTCTGAACAGCAGCGATGTTGACCGATCCATGGATTTTCCCCTGCTACAAAATTGGCATTGGAACGGAGAGTTCTCGGTGCAAAACAATTTATTTTCTAAAATTTTTTCGCTCAGCTGCGACATGATTTGTGATAATTCTATTAATTTGCAACTTCTGAGTAGTTTGGAAAAATATTGTATTCCTTTTGATTCGAGTTCCAGTGAATTTTTTAAAAATTAGTATTTAATTGATTTCAGAAACATGCGGAAAACTTCCCTTTTCAGATCTACTCCTTTTCTATTCTACCCCACATTGTATAAGAATTTTTGTTTATTTTGCCAATCTTTGTCCCTATTTCTCGTATGGACCATTGTTTCATTAAAACCTGATCGTATAACACAATAAATCCCTTTGTAAGCATAAGATATGTAAAAATAACAAACAATTACTTTTTATCCTTTAAGATATATATATAAGTCGGCGTTCTTAAACAGAAATTATCACTTATTATGTGGAAACAGACACAGCCAAAGAAAAAAGGATGAATAAAATTAAGAACACAGATAAAACTCCTTTTCAAGGAAAATATTTGATTTTCTATTGAATTCAATAAAAAAAATATAAAAAATGAGGATTTTAATATTTTTTGCTTTCGTTTAAAATTATCTCGAGTTTTTGTTCTACATAAGGCAATTATCTGGAATCAGCCGCCCAAAGGGGGTAGAAAGTGGCGCGCTTCACTCTCTAAGAGGAGCAAAAGAAACGTCAAGAGTGAGAGTTTCTCGTCCATTTCAACTTATCACAAATCTTTTGCACGTCTAGTAGAGAGTGACATCTCCTGAGCGGCGCGTGTTCGTTAAAAGCAATTCCACTGCAAGACAGCAGCGATTTTACTAGAATCGATTTAAAAAAGAAAAGATTGACAAATTTCTTTTGTTTCCTAATCGCAATGTCCTAAGACTAAATTTCAAATTTCCCTTTTCCTCCTCTATTTGTTTCGGGAAAAGTTTGGAATATTAATATTATTGAAAGAAAAAAAGGGGTGGGGGAATCAGCTGAATATATACATACATACTGCTGTTTGTAAGAAATGCAACACCATGAAAGAATCATCAGAATTAAATAAACTTTACAGCAAATATCAATTATAATGGATGTTACGTAAATAGTAAAGTTTCAAAACCACCACTATTGCGTGGAGTGCGCAGCGCCCTCTACACTGATGCTAAAAGCGTATAAATAAAGGGCTGTAGGGGGACATTGAAAATAGTTAATGATTATTTGTTAGTGGTGAACGTTTAGTGAAACTTAAGTATACCTCCACGACGAAATAAGAAGAAATTCCAACAACTTACGGAGTTTGAACGGGGAAGATTATCAGTCTTCGAGAAGGAGGATTTTCCTATCACGCAATAGGAGCTCGTGTGCAGCGGAACAGTTCCACAGTGATGCTAATTTGGAAGCAGTGGACCGACGAGCTCCAAACAACTCGAAAACTGGCAGTGGACGACGGAAGGTGACGTCAGCGCGCGACGATCGATACCTGCTCCACATGGCGGTGAATGACAGTACAGCTTCCGCTAGGTAGTTGGCAGCACGTTGGTCTACTGCTACAGATGTACTAATATTGGCTTCGTCAATTCGTCGAGATCTGCTACACCACGGATTGCGGAGTTATGATTTGGGGTGCGATTTCGCATCATGGACGATCCAATTTGCTACGAATTGAGGGTAATCTCAATAGCAACAGGTACGTCCGTGAAGTGCTCTGCAGTCCGAAGTCGTTCCCTTCCTTCAAGACATCCATGGAACTATCTTTCAGCAGAATAATATACGTTCATATGCTGCAAAGACGGTTCGAGACTTCTGTTCAGCTCAACACATGTAACTTGTATGTCAGCTATTGAGCACGTAGGAGATTTGCTTGGTCGGCGTCTCGCTCGTGATCTTCGTCGTGCAGCTTCAAAAGAATTTTTGCTACGCACACAAGCAAAATGGAATTCTCTTCCACAAGCAGACATACAAGCCATGTCGTATAGCAACAGCATGTGTTGGCTATACCAAATACTAATTTCGGACACTTAATGTTTTTTTTTTTTGCTTTGAAAATTTCGTCATTTATTTGTACTAATACAAGTCGTTCGTGCATTAAACTTCATTTAATTCTGATGATTCATTCATGGTATTGCATTTTTTACAAACAACAGCTTATATTCATATATGTATGAAATGTTCCACCAATTGGAGTGATGTATTCGATTTAACTAGTGATCAGAATGGATGTAGTAATCTTGTATCGACAGAATGGAGGATGCTGGTAGCTATTAACCCACATCCATTTTCAGTAGATGAATATTTCACGTTAATAACAAGTATGTGCACACACACAGCACAAGCCTATTTACGGAAGACGACAGACAGGAATTTAACGGAGTATTTTATACACAAGTAGTGGCCGGTGAATTTTCCTTAGATTATCAGCTTTTAAACAAAACGCAGACTGGAAGTTCAAAAGCTCACATGACTTTCGAAGACGTCTCATCTGATTGGTTTAGATAATTGGATGATGTTCGTTATGTAATTCTAAGTTTAAAAATCGGCTGATCTTTTAATTATTTCAAAGAGATTACGTTACGTTTATATCCCATTATGCGTTAACAGTTACTTATTTACACGAAGTCCTGAAGGGTAAGGACCCTTACAAATTTAAAAACTTGAAAAATGAAATTAATGTGAATTATTGCATATATAATATTGCTACGTAGATCCAGGTTCGAGGATTTTATGCAAAACAATCTCAAAGAAAATAAGCAGTTCTTTAAGAGCGATTCAAATTTATTATCAAAAATCTAATCCATTAAATACAGGATTCAGCAGCAATAATCACAGAGTAAATCCCCGAAGTTCTTCACACCTTCAACAGCAATCAAAAACAATGATCAGTGTTTAAAAATACACGTAAGTAAAAGATTATTCACACAAGCACAGCCGAAGTAATCGCTAGTCAAAACAGTGCTCACTACTCGCTGGTTTAATCAAGACACCCTAGAATCGGCAACCATCTCTATTTATAGGCACGGCAGAAACTTCCAGAAATATAATTGCTCGCGTCATAGAGCGTGATATTAGTGGCGAGGTCCACTACTTTCCACAAATTTCTAGAAGAATCCAGAGGATTCCGAACTAGCCAACATGGCCGCCAAAATGGTAGTTAACATGGTCGCCTATAATGATGCCAACTTGGCTCTACCGCCAAGTTCTTATTGAATCGCCATTTTAAAGTAAGGGGCGGCATTGCTTGTGAATAGTACAATTTTAACATAAAATAAATATAATATAGAGTAATATAAATGCATTTAACGTCCAAATACAAATTATTTACACTATTTACACAAAATTCGTAACACTGCCACCCTCCTCAAAGACTGCACGTCTCGGGCAGAGCAATCCTTGAGTAAGAGGCATCTATTTACAGGCAAACTACTCACATAATAATCACATATAAAGTAACAAATGTACTTCACAGCATATAAAGAGTGTTTTTTTTCCAGGTATAGAAGTTTAAGTTGGCATTACTTTCCAAGATGGCGACCGATTTAACAGCTGTCAAGTGATTTATTCTCAGTTTGGTTTGGCAATTCATAAAAACGATCATCAAGCAAGGCGTAGATTCGTCGAATGGGCCCAAAACGATATTGCCGTTGTTCCCGATTTTCATAAGCGAATTTTGTTTAGCGATGAAGCGCACTTCTGGTTGAATGGCTACGTCAACAAACAAAAATGCCGCATTTGGAGTGAAGCTAATCCACAAGTATATGTCAAAACACCGTTACATCTAGAAAAACTGACTGTTTAGTGTGCTTTATGGGCTGGTGGAATCATTGGTCCGTACTTCTTCAAAAACGATGAAGGCCACAACGTTACAGTCAATGGTGATCGGTATAAAGCCATGATTACTAACTTTTCATTCCTGAATTGAACAATCACAATGTCCAGGAGCTGTGGTTCCAACAAGACGGCGCAACATGTCACACAGCTCGTGCCACAATCGATTTATTAAAAGACACGTTCGGTGACCGCCTAATTTCACGTTTTGGACCTGTGAATTGGTCTCCAAGATCTTGTGATTTAACACCGCTAGACTATTTTCTGTGGGGCTATGTAAAGTCATTGGTCTATGCGGATAAGCCATAAACGCTTGATCATTTGGAAGACAACATTCGCCGTGTTATTGCCGATATACGGCCACAAATGTTGGAAAAGGTCATCAAAAATTGGACGTCCAGATTGGACTACATCCGAGCCAGCCGTGACAGTCATATGCCAGAAATCATATTTAAAATGTAATGCCACAAGATTATCTTTCGAATAAAAAAAATTCATGTCAATCGAATAATACATCGTTGTTTTATTGCAATTTTAAGTTCTATACCTCTAAATAAACACTCTTTACAATACAAATAAATTCAAAGTACATGAAGAGATGTAAACATAAATTCTAATATTAAAATAATCTAATCTAATAATCTAATTTTAAAATAATCTAATCTAATAATCTAATATTAAAATAATCTAATCTAATAATCTAATATTAAAATAATCTAATCTAATAATCTAATATTAAAATAATCTAATCTAATAATCTAATATTAAAATAATCTAATCTAATAATCTAATATTAAAATAATCTAATCTAATAATCTAATATTAAAATAATCTAATCTAATATTAAAATAATCTAATCTAATAATGTAATATTAAAATAATCTAATCTAATAATGTAATATTAAAATAATCTAATCTAATAATCTAATATTAAAATAATCTAATCTAATAATCTAATATTAAAATAATCTAATCTAATATTAAAATAATCTAATCTAATATTAAAATAATCTAATCTAATATTAAAATAATCTAATCTAATATTAAAATAATCTAATCTAATAATGTAATATTAAAATAATCTAATCTAATAATGTAATATTAAAATAATCTAATCTAATATTAAATTAAAATAATCTAATCTAATAATGTAATATTAAAATAATCTAATCTAATATTAAAATAATAATCTAATATTAAAATAATCTAATCTAATAATGTAATATTAAAATAATCTAATCTAATAATCTAATATTAAAATAATCTAAATTCTAATATTAATTAATCTTATTCATCTTGGCCAAGATAAGGGGCTAGCCTATTGTGATGTATTACCTTCGATTTTAAGTATGGTGATTTCTGTATACGCACCAAAACGTCCTTCAGTCTTTTTAGGACTGTGTAAGGACCTTCCTATTTGGTCTGAAGCTTCGGAGATAGTCCTCTGTGACGTTTCGGATTCCATAACCACACTTTGTCACCTTCGTGGAAGCCGTGTCCGGTTGCTCTTGCGTCGTTTCGGGTCTTCATCTTATCGGAAGCCATGCCGATTCTTTCCCTAACTAGATGATGTGTTTCCTCCATCCGCGTGCCCAGGGTTTCTCGATATACTATTCAGGCGACAAGGGTGCATCTGGTGGCCAGCTGAACAGAAGATCTGTAGGCAGACGAAGATCACGTCCAAAGAGCATCTGGGATGGGGAATAGCCGGTGGTGTCGTGAACGGGACTCCTTTAGGCAAGCAGGAAAATGGGCAATTTCTTGTCCCAGTCCTGTTGATTACTGGATACCAGGAGAGAGAGGTTGTTGTGACTCTCTCTACCATGCCGTCAGACTGAAGATGTAAAGCTGTTGTCCTGCTTTTGTCGATAACGAGTATTTCGCACAGTCTCTTGCAAACCGCAGAATCGAAATTTCTCCCTTGATCGGAGTGTAGTTGTAGAGAGACCCCGAATCGTGAGATCTAGCGTTGAACTAGAACTTCTGCAACAGTCGAGGCCTCTTGGTCGGAAATAGGATAGGCTTCAGTCCACTTAGTGAAGTATTTCATCACCATCAGGATGTTGTTGTCCTCTTATGAACTCGGAAGTGGGCCTAGGAAGTCAAAAGCTATTCGTTCAAAAGGCGCGCCTACGTTATATAGCTGCTGTCTTCCTCTAGTGCGTTTTCTGGAACCATTGCGTGCAGCACAGGGATCACATATGCGACAACACATTTCCACGTCACTCCGCACATTGTCCCAGTAGAAACACTCACGAACTTTTTGTAAGGTCTTCATAACACCAAAATGACCTCCAGCTGGACTGCCATTGAGTTCCTTAAGGACTGTTGAAACTCTTGTCTTTGGGAGTATTAATTACCACCTGAATGTTTTTCCATCGTCAGACTCCCAATTTCGATATGAACACAATTTCTCAGATGGAGAGAGTTCCAAAGAGCCCAGTAACGTTTCGTTGCAGGTTGGATAGGGGCGATGTTTTGCCAGATGGGCTTTTTTCGTCGGATGACTCTTTGAATTCTATGATTGGTTTTATTTCAGGATCAGTCAGTTGATTTGTTAAGACGCTCTTATCACTCCACGGGTCCAATGCCGATGTTGATGGCGTTGTAACTTGGCGGACTATTTGATCTTTTACGCCAAATTTCTTTTCGACTCTTGAGCAGTATTTACTGTTCTCCGGGCAAGGTCTTCTTCTCGAAGGGACATCTCAATTCCCCTCTGCTGATCCTCTTCGGTTTCTACATACTTCCTTAGACTCGATTACATTTACACGGTGCGTATGTTAGTGATTTACTCGAGAGCAGTTATTTCTTAGGTTCCCTGCTTCACCGCAGCCCCAACACTTGGTGCTACGATCTTTCTTATTGTTTCGGGGGTAGTTACTTCTAAAATGCCCTGCTTCACCACACCCCCAACACATGATGCTACGTCTCCATCGGTTCTGAAGTTGAGCCATTATTCCTTGAATTTCTTTATCTCCTTAATCCATGGAGATTCCCAGGGTGCATCTGCAGTCACTCTAGCTACTCGGATGGAATGGTGGTCTCTGCAACTAGTTTCATTGGCAGCTTCCAATTTCAGGGCATATAACAGGGCAGATTTAAGATCTTGCACATCTGCCATTCTTACAGCTCGCTGGATTTCCCCATTCTTCAATCCCTCCACGAAATACTGCAAAGAGATAACTTCTCGCACAGTTGCTGGGTGGTCGGAGAAAGCCAAGTTGGCGAGCCTTTCTACTTCGGAGGCATACTCCTGCAAGCTTTTTCCGGTTTTCTGGAGTCTTATTTTCATCTGCAGACATGCGTAGTCCTTGAAGTATTTCTGGCCGAACCGAAGATCCAGAGCATTATATAGGGAGTTCAAATTCAGTCGCTCAGTGTCAGGATGAGTCTGCAGTACTTCAGCAGTTACTCCTCTAAAGGATGCTGCTAGCCGACATGCTTCCACCTCTTCGGTCCATCTATTGGCTTCAGAAATTATTGAGAATTGAGTCTTATATATCTCTCCCAGTTTGTTATTCCGTCATAGGTGGACAGATTCACTGACACTGGTGAGGCAGTCAGAGGCACTAGAGAAGCAGGCACAGGTACTGAAGAAACAGGTACAAACTTGCTTTAATTCTCCGTATGCCCGCAAGCTAGAAGCTTCTTTTCAAGATCTTCAACTCACTGGGTAAAATTTCCGGCCACTTCTTCAATTCTTTCTTCAACTTGCTCTTTAATTCTTTCTATTTCTTCACCTATACTTTCTTCTTCAACTACTGCTACCTTTTCTTCCATTTATACGGCTATTCTCTCTTCCACACAATTGATTTTATCAACATTGTTGATTTTCTTTTTAGAGCATCTCTTAGCTCTTTTTGACCTTTCTTGGTCTCTTCTTGCATATTTCCCAGACCTTTCTCCATTTCTATCTGGTCTTTTCTCCATTATCTCCTTAGTCTCTTCTTGGTCGCGTTTCAAGGCATTGATGCCTTCCAACAGTGCCTTAAGTTGCTCATTCACCGCTCTTGTTATTGGCATAAACCCCACTTCTGACACCAAACTGTTACATAGTTCGAGGATTTTATGCAAAACAATCACAAAGAAAATAAGCAGTTCTTTAAGAGCGATTCGAATTTACTATCAAAAATCTAATCCTTTAAATACAGGATTCAGCAGCAATATTTACAGAGTAAATCCCCAAAGGTCTTCACACCTTCAACAGCAATCAAACACAATGATCAGTGTTTAAAAATACACGTAAGTAAAATATTATTCACAAGCACAGCCGAGCTAATTGCTAGACAAAACAGTGCTCACTACTCGCTGGTTTAATGAAGACTCACTCTAGTATCGGCGAGCATCTCTATTTATATAGGCACGGCAGAAACTTCCAGAAATATAACTGCTCGTGTCATAGAGCGGGACATTAGTGGCAATATCCACTACTTTCTACAAATTTCTAGAAGAATCCAGAGGGTTCCGAACTCACCAACATGGACGCCAAAAATGATGCCAACTTGGCTCTACCGCCAAGATTTCGCCAAGTTCACATTGAATCGCCATTATAACGTAAGGGGCGGTTTTGCTTGTGAATAGTACAATTTTAACATAAAATAAATATAACATAGAGTAAAATAAATGCATTAAACATCCAAATACAAATAAGTTACACAAAATTCGTAACAATATATATATATATATATATATATATAAGTTATAAACCGAAGTATAACTAGTCAGAACAGTAAGAAATATTATCCACAATACTACAATAGCAAACTTTTGGCCGGCCACACACACACACTAATCTTTTTTTTTCATTTTTAAACTAAGCTCATCGTCAATTGCTATTGAAAGATTCGCAACTTGCGTTTCGTCATGTATACGCGACAGCGGCCATAGAAAAATAGTTATTTTCTTTTTTCATAATAATACATTTATTTAAAGTCTTTTATTTTTTTAATTTCTTTTTGAAAGTAGCACACTAATATTGTATTTCTTCAATCTTACATAAAAATTCTGAGCAATTAATAAATATTTAAACGTTTTGAAACCTCCACTAAAAACTTGCAGTGAACGTTAAATATCGAGTTTTCTTCCCATGTTTGCACGCAAAATATGCCGGTAATTTCCATCAGCTATACGACTTCAGAATTCAAGTTTTTCACCTTTCATGTTGTTAACAGATAATCAATCAACCAACCAAGAATAAATCTGTTTCTCAAAAAAATCGGTTCGACTGATTCCTTTTTGTCAACCTAGCACGTAATATACTCATGTGCATATAATACGCGTATACTTTAAGAAAAAGTAAAGTTTTAATTTTTACTGAATGCAGATGTCATGATAAATTTATTCTGCATAAATATAAAATGATGTGTAAATTAGATCACTGTGGATTTGTAAATTAGATCACTGTGGTGTTGTAAATTAGATCCAATACATTTGGTTTCAGATAACCGGAGACTGAAGAAATCGCAGTATGGAGGAGAGAAAGCGTTTCTACAACAAAGAGATTAGCGTGCTCAGAAAATCCTAGATGAAATGGCGGCTGTTTGTGAAAAAGATATCACGCCATCTGACATTGTAATAAAGAGGAAAGAAAATTTCAAATTGACCAGTGAGAGATGACCAACATTCAGGGTCTTTGCTGCCCCAGTGAAGAAGGTCCAAAGTATCACGAATGAGATTGATCTTAGTTACGGCAGTGTATTCACGAAGCATTGCACCTGAGGTTCCTCGATTACTGACCCCTTTTTAGAAGCCAACACAGCGCCACCTGTCAAGGAAGTTGTTGAATCTTTTGAAACAAGACGACCAGGATTCTTTCGTTTACCAAGTAACTGTGGATGAGTCTTGGATCTGTCAATAGCATTTCGAGAGAAACGTCAGCAGCACACCTACCGCATGGAAGAGCAAGTTGCAAAAGACCACAAGAAAGATTCTGTTTTGTTGTGAAGCCGTCTAAGCAGACATTCACTAGTGCCTATTTCTGCACACTGCTGAACCGATTGCATGCTGCTCTGATCAAGAACAGCAAAATACCAAAGGCCTCCTTTTTCTTGTTGACCTACTCAATCCTCTTGAGATGCATTGGAGGAATCAAAGCAAAGAGACTTTGAAATGTTGCCACGCCAATCTTATTTTCTCATTCTCTGGTCTTAAGCTAATTCAAAAATAGCACAGCGGAGTCAGAAATTTGACAATAAACGACACCCTTAAAGAGATAGAGTAATGATTGCCGGTACAGTATAATGAACAGTTCTAGAAAGACGGTCTTCGAAAGGTCAAGATTGATTGATTGAATATTAACGTCGCACTGTTCAGCTACACGAGGGCTTTTGGCGACGGACCACGTAATTTTGAACTATGGTCAAGTGACGTGGACGACACCTGAGCTGGCACCCCCTCTCCTAACTACCACACCACACTAAGGGGAGGACGTTTCAGCTCTCGACAGATTTAACGTGCATCGCTGCCCTACACGGCGGGTCTTTAGTGGCACTGGGCTCGAACTCGTGACAATGCAAGCCACAGTCCGATACCTATACCACTCGGCTACCGCGGCCACCTTCGAAAGGTCAAGAAAACATTTGATGGAATGTATAACTCTGAATGGTGACTATGACAGAAATCTTAAGAATCACAAATAAAAATTAAATCTGTATTTTTATTATGTTTAGTAATAATTAAAACTTTACGTACACCCTCGTATGTGTTGGAGAGATAATCAACAAAATCTGTCAAGAAACGTTATAATTAAAAATGCAGTCATTTCAAAAGCCAGATTTGTAAAACACCAACGACACTTTTTAATTTTAAAAAAGGAGAAAGAAAAATTTCACGTAACAAAAATATTTTGTATGAACTAGAGCTCTCTGACAACTTAAGACCACTGAACTCCAATCTTCCTCTAAAAGGAAGATGATTTGTTTTTGATGCAGCTCCAGTGGAGGAGTGTACTAGCGCCAGCCAAAGAAAAGAGAAATACATATCCTGTAAAGTCCTATGTGTGTTGTAATAAACGAGTATGAGAACGAATAATGAATTCCTTGGAATCCAGGGCTCGGATCAGAGAGAGAGAGATGATCGCCGAACACAAAAGGTCTAAACCCATTTTCAAACAGAAAAGCGTTTTCATTAAGATTTGCAATGTTGTCATCTGTACACATGTTTAGAGCCGCGATACTGAACCTGCGGCCCACCGAGCCTTTTTAAGTGCCTCGGTCATTGCCACAATTGCTCTGAAAAATTTACTTATTTAAGTACATTGTATTAGAAATTTGGTGGGAAATTCTTTGTTAAGAAATCAAATATATCAATTTTGCTTTTTGCTGTCGGTGTCGTACGGGTACGAATAGATATTCTTTCTCTATTTGGAACGGTTACGGTAGGTGATAACATACAACAGTGGAGTAGTGACACAATTCTATAAGGAGGGAACTAATTCCTAATTATCTTTCATATCTTGCAAGCGAAAAATTTTCGAAGAGGATATATTGTTTGATTTGTCACGAAAGTGCTGTATTTAAAAAATACCAATAAACGGAAATCATTCAATGACACTTGTATTCGAAGGTCTCTTTCAAGAGGTGATAAATAGACTTTCTTGAATAATCTTTGCAACAGCAACAACGTGTTTTGTCAGTGGTAATATCACAGTGGTAACGAAGACATCCTATGAAGTTTGTTATATTACAGGTAATAATATGAAAGCATTTACTGAGAAAGACGCAGAAATTGCAAAGTAGTGTATTTTAAACGCTTCTAATTTAATGTTTGTGACTATATATATATATGTATATAATTTAAAAAAAAGCAAAACAGGAGTTCTAATATTTTGATCTATTTTCCACATTTTAAATTTCCAATGTTATCTTGGTCTTAAAGCATTTCTCCCCCCCCGTTCCCCATTGATCCGCATGTTGCGGCCCGCGTGAAAGAGCTGACATATGTATATGGCCCAGCATAAAAAAAGGTTGAGTACACCTGGTTTAGAGTGTTGTGGTAATTAAAACCTGAAAAATATTTTCAATGTGGAAATAGAAATTTATTTAGCATTAAAGTATAGCACACAAGCACATTTTATACTATCAAATACTCAGGTACAAATGAGTAATATGATGAAATACGCAACTTTTTATAAGATAGTAAAGTCAGAATATGGTACAATGTTGAAGCACTTTTCTCTATAAGAAAAGGAATTTTCCAAACTAAGGTTCTACTCACTTTGATATTACGCGAAATACCTTAAATGCGCAGAATTCAGTCACCTTCTTCGTGAAGGTAGATTCCCTCTTTTAAAAAGAAAAAAATCAAAAGAAGCACGTTACTTGATGTCGTTTGGGTTCGTCCTGAAAAATATTCGGAAGAAGGTGGGATCTTCCGATCCTTTCGAAGTATAGAGAGGATTTAATCATTCGAGGAGTCTCCCGATCTTTCTTTCATATAAGATCTCATCATTATATCTCTTCATCATTTATTTCTCCTCTTCCGATGCCTGTCTCTCCATCACCTTTTTACCGAAGGAGAAAAAAATGTGCAACATTGCTCCAAGAAAAATACCACAAATGGGAGGAAAAAGATGGGAAACAAAAGACGATGTTGAGGTTCAAAAGCGTTTTTCTTTGATTTTATCGGAAAGGGGGATTCGTGTATGTGCAATTTTTGTTTTAATTTTTTTAAATATTATGGCAATGCATGTTTTCCACTCTTCTCGCAATAATTTCGAAAAAGCGTAAAACACCCGCTGTCTCATGCTCAATATATATATATATATATATATATATATATATATATATATATATATATATATATATATATATATATATATATATATATATATATATAAACTTTTATAGTGAATCGAACCAAAAAAAGTTAAAAAAAAATTCTTAATACAAGAATAAAATGATTAAAGAGAGAATTAATGTCATTGGGATAAAAGCGTGGGGTGCTCTATATTAATTGTTATAATTTCTTACTAGTTCTATTCTGACACTAATTTTCTCGTTAATCATTTTATTCTTATGCATGTTTGGTAATTAAACCACTTCTTAGAGGATTCAAAATATTTTTCTTATGAGAAAAGATTCACTCCCATAGATATATAGAACCAAAAACTGAAAGCAGATCACATGCAGTTTTCTTCAAACAATTAAATTTCTCTAATAATGACAGCCCCTGTTGGCGTGTTGAAGAAGAGAAGACTTTTTCACAAAAGCAACACGGTTTTTTTGTTGTACCAGTCCATACTCCGATCGCCCAAAGAATCTCGAGCGATCTATCATCCAAAAAAAAAAGGATCTTAGTTTTCGAGAGTCATTCATTCGGAGATTTTTCTGGCCCTCCCTTTAGGTTAAAGCTAACTAAACGATGGAATGATAATAAAATCTCCTGAACGGAGATTCCCAGTTTAAACGCAGAGCTCTTTCTGAAGAACAGGGGGAGAAGGGGGAAGTGGTATAATCATGCTCTTTACTTAACACTTACTAGGACTCCAACAAGTTTAGTATGTTCCGCTACAATTTATCTTTCTGCAATGGCATGAAAAAAAGGGGAAATATTTATCGAAATGAATTTTCCCTAAGACTAATTTTTTTTAAAAAATGAAGCTTATAAATTATATGTATTCTAAATATTTGAAATTCTTCACAAAACCAAGTAAAATATATTTTACACTAGCATTCGATTATGTTTCGTCAAATATTTGACGAGATCGGACTATCGTCAATTCTCTCGATTGGAATCCATCGCGAGAAACAAATGGAACATCTGTTCAGCTTCAGACCACGTGGCATGCAAGTCCATTGAGCAGTTCTAAAGAAAATGAACTACAAATGAAATCAGAAAGGAACCAACATTTTTCACATAGACTTAAAAACTCCCAGAAAAGCGTTTTTTGCATTCATTGAATCTTGAATTCGATATACAATAGGTTTTGAAAAGTTTTGAATGTAATTCTACTGTCATCACAGCATTATAACATCAACCATTAGCTCGCTTGAATTTAAAGTATTTTTTAATTCACACGACAGGTATACTCTCTGAAGTTTCCACTTAAAACATATCTTGCAGAAAGTGTTCTCATTCACTCTCTCTATTAAATAGCGGCTTCTTTCTGACACGTCATAGATTTTTTTAAAAAATGAACATATAAAAATGTCAAGAGAAATACTTCAATTTGATACTACAGAACTCACAAATAGCCACTAGTGCTTTTTTCGAAACTGCTTCAATAGACACTCTTCCCAATACTGCACTTAAAATTCGGTTCTCAAAAGAATTTTTGTTGAGAAGAAACGTCGCAGAGAGTAAGAAAAATATTGGATCCGTTGAAAAGATCAAAGAGTGCCAAAAACCCTGTGATTCCTTCAATCAAATTTTGCAAATGTTTGCTGCAGTTGTGTGAATAACTAAAAATTCATCTTGCAGCTCCCATTGATAATTCTTCTTCAATACTTATACAAAGGGAAGATGCGTCCTTTTAATGAGTTGCAGATGGTGTCTCACCTGACCCAGTTGGTTGCGGAGATGCACAGCATAAACGAAGTCCAACTTTAAATCCAGTTTTTTCTTCTTTTTTGTTTGAATCATTTGCTTTTAACTCGAAGTATATTTGAGCCTAGCAAGAAAAGGAATTTTAGTCTTTTTCATATAGAGCAATTGATTAAAATTACTTAATTTTTAAAATTTCGTTTTCTGACATTGTAACCTTTTATTTTTATTGCTTGTATGATGCGTCCATTTGAATGAAGAATAATTCAGGAGCACATTACGATAGGACTACGACGTACTGGGAACGAATACACAGTCAAGCTAGAGATAAATTCATTTAAGCTTTATTTTTAACGCCAGGACCTCATCCTCTTACAAAAATCGACTCCTCTCTGCATTCTCGCTCCTCAACAGGTCCTCTTCCTGCTCTCTATCTAATTTCTGGTGCCTTTTCTGCCTCCTACAATCTGAAGTAGCCCTGATTGGTTATTTCGTCTCAGGCGAAATCAACTGGTTTTTCATTGCTATAGTGTTCGCTACAGGACATTTACGCATCTATTTTAGAAGACGGCACGTTCTACTGACTTGGTAGCTTAAACACAATGGTTGCGATCAGAAAAACAGCACAAAACGCTTCGAAAACTTCTTGATTGTTTATATGATTCAATCTTTGTAAGTCCACTGATCCACTTGGAGGGTGTTGTTCACTGATAAATTGGATGAAATTGAAATTCTGGAGAACTCTTTTCTCATCCACTAAGAGAATTATGGATGTCTCGAATGGTTAGGACCCAAATGAATGCAAGGATATATATATGTCTAGATGAGTTTGCCCACATTATCATCTACTATGCGAAAATGTCAATGTTTTTTTTTCAAGAAAGGTTTCGCAAGTTGAATAATTAGACCCATCAACTCCATTTGTAGGACAGAAAAATATTTATTAAATTAAATAATTAAACTGTAATTGTAATTAATAACACAAGGTTACAATGAAAAAAATTACAAGAGTACTGATAGTTGAACTTAATGTATTTTTTGGCGCTGATTTCAGAAGTAATGATGAAAATTTTCCATCACGTCACGACTTCTGAAAAATTTAGTTTTATTTGGATTTTTATGCACATTTACCAAAATTTTTTTACAACGTTGAATTTCTTCCCTCCGTGGCTGACCTTCATTCACCTTGGTGAAACTCTGTGACATCTTTACTTAGCCTTCCTTCTATCCCTGTCACAATATTTCCCTACCAATAGCGCGCGCTAAACATTAACTTAAATCCTTACCTTGGCTTGATAGCGCCGGAACTCTCACTCGTCTGGATTGATTCTGAACGTAAGACGCTGAAATTTTGGACTTGGTTTCAATTTTTCTTTCATGTGTAATTTATTGTAGTGCATGCGCTACGTAAGTGGGAGCTTCATCTCAGAAACATTTTTAACAGCTGTGTTTTTTTTCTGTGCGTTTCGTAAAACATGGCTTTGAGTTCGAGACGTTGCGAAAATTTGCCGGATGATTTTTGTTACATATACGGTGATCACAGTTTAATTAAAAATTGCATGAAAAGCATTATAGACCATGTAAAACAGCTTTATCTTGCGTATTTTAGCATGAAACTTGGGTATCAAGACAAATCATGGGCTCATCAGAAAATCAGTGTAAAGTGCCTTAAAGATCTACGCTTCTGGCTCAAAGTAAAGAAGACTGCTGTACGATTAGAAGTTTCTATGACACAGAGGGAGCCAAAAACTACTCTCTGATGATAGTTACTTTTGTTCCTATCTTATCCATAGGAACTGCAAAAATCAAAAGCTGATATCTTATCTTAATAATGTTTCATAGGCCATACGCCTCGTTCCTCATGGACCTAATATTCCAGTGCCTTTGCTTCCAACTGAGTCGCAAAAAATTTACATGTATAACCGAAGAGGGGCAGAGGGAATCTTTGTTGGACCAGATATTCTCAAGCTCATGAAGGATAAATAATTTGAGACTTACATGACAGCAAAGGAAATTAAGCATGAATTTTTTTCAAAGATGTCATCAGAAAGTTTCTTGGCAATTGCAAGGATCCTGACTGGAAAATAACTGCAATGAATAAACAGAAGAAATTTGAAGAGTTAGGTTGCTCCATGAGTGCCAAAATACATTTCCTTCACTCACATGCGGACTTTCCTCCCAAAATTTAGGATTAGTCAGTGAAAAACAGGGTGAAAGGTTCCATCCAGGTATCAAAGATATGGAGTGCAAAAATCGTGAAAGAATGGACAAGAACATGCTAGCCGACTATTGTTGGATGATAAACGAGATAGGCCTGAGATTAAATATAAAAGAACGTCAAAAAAAAGGAGTTACAAAGGTAAAAAGAACGTACCCAAGGAGAAACTTTGTTTGTTTTGCTTTCTTGAGCATTTTAAAATACGCTTCAAACTTGTATGTACACAAGCATAATTTTTGCTCCCCTTGGTCAATCGTCTATTTCATGTAAATAAACTCAAACACAGTGGCGCAACAACCCATGAGGGCCATGGCCTACTGTGCCCATCCAAGTATACGTGACCATTGGGTACTGAGGTGTATGAGCAGATGTCCCGATCAGGTGGTCAGTCTGAAGCAAGACCCCCAGTGTTTAATTCCTCAAGTAAGTTTGGTACTCATTTATCGACCCACTGCAGTAGGGATGAAAGCCCAGCCCAGGAATAGAACTTGGACCTGTGGTCTGGAAGCAAGATACGCTACCAATCGGCCACTGGTCCTATTTTATGTAAACACCTTAATAAAAAAAATTAAAATAGTGTATTGGTGATTTTCATTTAGAAACTACACCAAAATTGGTTGTAAAATTTATAAATCTTAAAGGAATTTCTTGTTTTTCTCACGATAAAAGACAACGGTCTAGAAACAATGGTTTTCCTCTAATTGCTTATAAATTAATTAGCCTCACCAAGAACCAATATTTACATAAAATTAACTGAATAAAAACCCCTGTTGCTAAATTGTCCAGGCTAAATTGTTCGAGAGAATTTCTTTTCAAATAGGGTTTTAGCAAAAATACTGATATCGATTTTACAAAATATCCTGACGTGATGGGAAAAAATGGAAGTCATTTTCGAAATCAGCACACTAAATAATACAAAAATCACTGAAAATATCTTTTGTACTTTTCCAAAACTTTAATTTTGTACCCCTGTGTAATGCTATTACTGTGAAAATTGGATTTTATGAGAAAACTCGTCAATTAATCTTCACTTGAGTTCAGTTTTCTTTGCCCTGTCTTTAAATCGATGCATTTCTCATAATGCAAACGACATCGTCGAAGGGAACACTTAGTTTGAAAATCTCCATCCATCCCACCAGATGCATCTGGCGGGAAATTCTGTTCATTTTGCTGATAATTCAGCCAACTTTTTTTTGTATGGCTAAATATATAGTTTCATAAAATAATTTCATACCAGCTTTCTGTTTCATTGTGTTTTCCTATTCTAAGAATAATTCGGAGGAACTTCACGCGCTGGTTTCCTTCAACAATAAATTTAATGGAATGACTATGAATAACATCGACAGCAATTTTTAAAAACACACGAGGTATTATTTTATGGGATTTTTCAGTACTTTGAAGCAGTCCTCCTTCATAAGCAAAGAAAAAGCGCGATGGAAAAACATTGGACATCCGGCCGAAGATAGCTATTGCTCTTCAGAAAGGAAACAAGTTCTAAAGACCGACGACTCATTTCACTCCAAAGAATACGAAACAGAACAAGAACCTAATCGTTGGATGATTATTTACAATATGAACGTAATTTTTTTATATGAGCTTAGGCAAGTATGTGAGTTAAAAAACCAACATTTTGTACATATTTAAGATAAATATTATTAAGAACAAAAAATATTCCTTCCCAATCTAGTTTAAAATATTTGACTTTATCAGAGATCCATTTTTTAATAATGTCGCACTATGATGCAACGATCAAGTGAAGAGGATCTGAGCTGACACATCAACAATTTAACGACCCCTCTCTTCAAGGACCACTCAGCTCTTGTGGAATTCAATGTATCCTCAGAAAACAAATGGATTGAACTATTAAACAATTTAGAGACATTTCAGCATAATGCGTAGTAATGTCACCAGAAATGTAAAAAAAAAAGAAACGTTGATTTAAGAGAAAGTTTTCAAAATCTCAGCATCAGGAAAAAAAGAATCCTCAGCAAGCGTGAGGAAAACGAATGGTATATCATTAGCAGGTCCTCGCCGGTAGAAGTCATTCGCGTTTTTCGTAGAAGTGAAAGTGGATGCAAATTTCCTTAGTTTCTCTTGTATGCAATTCAGGAAAACAACTGAAGGAATTTAAAATTCCAAGCTACGAAACATTGCTCCAGTACTTCTTAAAAATAATAACTGAAATAATCCATTCCAATCTAACAGTTCGGCAAGTATACAAACCCAAGCATTTTGAATAACCTTCAAAAACGCATCCACTCTATCCCTCTCATTTTTCGTTTCTTCTAGTCTTAGCAAACATTCCTCCTTTTTCCTATTCAGCGACGAATTTCGGCTGATGGCTGTTCTTCAAGAACTGAAAATGAATCATATCTCTGTTAAAATAGAAACATAATTTGACAAATTTTATGTAATTACATTTTTCACCAGGAAAGTTTGGCAGCACATATTACTAATCCTAGAACATGTATTCATGTAGTCGTGAAAACCGTTATAAGTATAGTGAATTATATTCGAGAATGAGCATTGAAATACCGAAAATTCAAAACTCTTTCGAGGAAATAATGCATAAAAAAGGATTTTTTTATGTTGTGTGTGTGTGAGTGTGTTTGGTAGATAGGTTAACATAGTAGTATTAGAATAAAAGCCAAAAAGGAGTTTAATATTTTGATAAATTTTCTACATTTTAAATGTGTAATGTTGCTTTGGTCGTATACTGCTTATTCCATTAATCCTTATGTTACAGCCCGCGTGAAATAACTGATATGTGTATGTCACCAGGCTGGAAATAAGTTTGAGTACCCCTGGTATAAACCCTTCAGGATGGGAAAAATTCCCTTGAAAAACTACATTCAAACGAAAGAGTATAGAATTTCTTCTTTCACCCACATTTTTACTTAACCGCAATGATCCCCCCAAACCAGCTGATGAACAGCGCCTTATCTAGTTAAAATTCTCCAATGGTACATGATAGTCAATCATTGACTAAAAAAGGGATGAGTAAGGTCCTGTTACCAAGAGAGAGCAAATTCTCCTCAAAACTAAACCTTTTCTCCTAAAGATTGAGACACGTTTTCATTTCTTACAAATGAAATTTTCGGCCAAAGAGGTCCCCCATGAGTTTTTTTTTACGTCTATTAAACAATTCCTAAAATAGAGAAAGTTTTCATCGTGAATTTTAAAATGCAGAAAGCTTCTTAATGGCCGTTTTCTACTTCAGACATTGCACGTGTGTGTGTGGTAAGAAACATCTCCTAATCTCGCCCAGAAAAGAGAAAGTGAACAAGAACCCACGTCCTTCTAGACTAAAATACATCTGTGTGGATCCACCTCAACCTTGGTTGTGAAAAAGAAATCGATTATTGCGTATCAGAAAAGTGAACTTTCAACACTTGAATTTCAAAAAAATAATCTTTGGCATCAAAAAAGACTCAGCTCTATTTTACGAAAACAATTGTGTTTATTATAAAGCCTTTTGATCAGTTCACGAAAACGATTTAAACAAGCAATCTACCACGACATTTTTTTTTTTTTTTGGTTTACGAAAGGATTCCGTGTGCTAAGCTAAAATTATACGCCGTGAACGTGTAAGAAAATATTTTTCTTTTAAAAGTCTGACAGTAAATTGTTTATATATATATCCATAACAATTTCTTAAAAATGCGAAATTTCGAATTCTGCAGATCTTCGCAAATTCGGTTCTTTTAGACTGAGTTAATCAGCCTCACTCCATTACAAAACGTTCAGGAAATCTCGCCAACACTTCATAATTACAGCTGTTACTTATTTAGCGTCACCCAGGGAACAAGTGCTACGGACGCGAGAAACGTTAACCTAATATTCTGAAAATAATATGACTATGGAAAAAATTCCACAAAGTAATCGAATAGGTAAATTACAAGAATCATTAAACCAGGACTGATTACCAAAAGGGGATTTATTACTCAAAAAGAGTTGATTTCGGAATACCTCTAAAGACAACTGCTACCAAAGAGATGAATAAATAAATTTAAAAAAAAAACATTATTTGATGACTCTTCACTTTTCTTTTGATAACCGATTTTATTTTTAAGTATACTTCATAAATATGTAAACATTTAGATTTAAAAATCACGAAAGTTATGAATTGAGCACTTTTATTCGTGTGCGATTTGGTGCTGGCATTCTCGTATCTCTTTCATCAAAAGAGAGAGAGAGAGAGATGCTATAAAACACCTCAGTGAACTGTTAGGCGGATGTACTTTTAAAGTTTGTGTCTAGTCCCTGACAGAAGTGACGTAATAGCAATGTGGTATCTACAGTGGAAGATGCTTTTTGCGTCCTAGAATTTTGCAAAATTAAATTCAAGACTGCTGTGCAATAAAAATTTTTTTATCACGATTCAGTAACGAAACACCAATTAGAAAATCTACCTAACAAAGGTATGTAAAATTTAAGACTATTGGCTTTTTGTGCAAAAGTAAAAGTCCTGGACAAAATTAAAACAGCGTATCACAACTGCTACCGAGTGTTACAGGAAACATTCACTTCCTTACATTTTTCTTGATTTATAATGTAATCCGACTGTACACTTCTTCATAAATCACCTTCTATAATATGAGAAACAGTAAAGCCCACGTAGGGTTCGGGAGCAGCTTTTCATAGGGAAGAGTGTTACTGTCTGGAACACCATTTCGTAGTCTATCAGCACGACTATTTTGATGAACTTCTGGTACCTGAGCGTTGATAAAATGTAAGTACTTATACTTAAAACTGTTATTTAATCAATTTATTTTAATTAAAAAATTTTCCATTGCTTGTCTTTATTATAAACTATTTAACTGAATCAGCAGCTTGAAGAAAGGAATGAACTCCCAAACTAACTCAAAAAAATTAGTTTGGGAGTTCATAATAGGAGAGTTTGGGATAATTTAAAAAAATAGCGCAACTTTTCTTATTTACGAAATTCTTAAATTACATTAGTTACGTAACAAAAATATAGCAATCTGATAAACAAGAAATCAGTCGCTCAAATATATCTTGTATACAAGAATGAATATTTCTACCGCACGTAATCGCCACACCAGCAACAAAAATTTTTTGAAGTACTTGTTAATATAGTAGCAACATTAGAAAAATAATTTATCCAAGATTGATTGCAAAATAATTGAAAATCTTTCCTCAAATCCTTTCCAAAAATCTTTCCTCGATGTATTTCAGGGAACGAAAAAAACCGGGAAATCAGAAACCCTACTCAGGTCTTAGGTAGCGACACTACTAAGGCACGCAGCACGGAATATGCCGAGTCATGTCCTTCGCTCTTTTATTTTCTGTACAATGATCCTTCATACCTTCATCAGACAAAGCACAGGGCAAGAATGAAAAGGACAAGTAACATTTGGCGCAATAAAAATAAAATTAAAACAACAATAAAAAAACAAGAAATCGATATGGTCTCTGAGGATCAATTAGGAAACCATAACAATGTCTTCCGAGTAAAGTGTAAACTTTCTTTTCATTTGACAATTTGTAACGGCTATCTCGCAAGGTTTTCCTCTCACAACTCACTTGGGATTGTTTTCTTTAACGTTTTACTAACTACCACTTTCTTACTGCGGAATCATGAGTTTTAGTTTCATTAACTGCAAAACCCGACGATGCATGGGATTTTTCGAGTGAACAACTTCATCCTCTTAAATTTCCCTTCGATTCTCGACATCAACACTTCGTGATATGTTTGTGATTTCTATTTTAGAGTTATTAAAATACCCTTTTTCAAAATGTCTTTCACTTATTTTGCCCTGCCGGACGGGAGTTCCCCTCCTTCTCACAGATAAGATATAGCTTCGGATTTCGATGTATGACTTATAAAAAAAATATTGCGTTAGGATTAAAAAAATTATTAATGTGAAGCAATAATAAAAAAAAACGATTCTGATGCTAAGAGTAAAGCTTTAAAAAGTAGCGTAATGTGAAATTGAAAGTTTCTGCCTCCTCAGTTTCAAACATGGGAACTGCCGTTTCATAAAGCGCAGCCGATTTAACAATCGCGCCGTCGGTTCCTTCGGAGAAAAGCATTGAATTGAGCTTTAAAATAAAGGTAGATTTTTTTTCGGGCTTCAATTTTATGTTAATGCTTTCAAACTTCATATAAATAATAGACGATGTACTTTTTAACTAACAAAGAATTCCTTTAGTAATGAAATAATCCTTTTAAAACAAACATATATATATATTTATTAAAATCAAATTTCTATAAGTAATTAATAAAAGAAAAATTTACAGATAGCTATTGAAACGATTGCTTTTGTAATCAAAAAGTATGAAACAAAAGTTAAGAATGTAATTGTAATTAATTAATTATTACTGACATTTTTGGCAATTTTTTTCGTTTAATTTTGCAGCCACCGGAAACCGAAAAGTACATTTTTTTAAGAAAAGAATAGTTTATGTATGGAACAGAAATTTTCAAAATTACAAAATTATTAGATCGTGTTTTAAAAACCTCTAAAAAATAAAAGTTCCAAAAATATTTAAAAAAATTGTAAAATAATTCAATTGAAAGAAAGATATTGTTTTTTTAACCGTAATTTTTAAGATATTTTATCAATCTTTGTACTGATTACATATAATATTGTTCGACACGCGGAAAAAAGAAAAGCATGAACTTTTTTCAGTGTAAAATATTTTTTCAAGCGGAACAACTTATAATTCGTATTCAAAAAAAGGAACCGATTTCGACTCATTTTTTATTTTTAAAAAAATTGTAAAATAATTAAATTGAAAGAAAGATATATATAATTTTATTATATTAATTTTTAAATAAATTTATTTATATGCAAAGTTTGTTTTTTTTGTAAAAACAGAATTTTTTCCCGATATTCTCTACAGATGGCGCCTTGATGCATTTTAATGCGTTTCAAGGTTTTTAATTAATATCTTTTTAACTAATTGGAATATCGGAATATAAATGGTCAGAACGGATTCCTCGGATCATTCCCGAAATTTTGATACCTTCTGCTAGTTTCTGCGTCTTGTGGTTCGTGAGAAAATTAGGCTATATACCTACATAGATACGTTGTTTACCTACGAATTTTAATAGAGTAGACTAGCTGCATGGCCCGGCGTTGCACGGGCTTCTTCAAGTGTACAGTTTTTCACCTTGAGAAATTTTCCCTGTCCCTACCAGCGTGATTTCTGTATTAATGTCATTAAAATTCTCTTTTTCAAAGTTTCTTCCACCTCTTTACCCCGTCATATATTTTGTTTTCTTTCCATTTAACCCGGCGTTGCACGGGCTTTTTCGGGGGTATACCCTTACCCCCGTGGAAATTTTCCCTTTCTCTCTGGACGCCAGCAGTTCTAGGTATGTGTCATGCGCGATGTGAGTAATTTCTATATTTTTGTCATTTAAATTTCCTTGTCCAAAATTTCTTCCACTTTTAATTATTTGAAAAGATATTAATTATAAACGATAAAAGGCACAATTCGTATGCATTGTTGTAACAATGAAGACCTGGTTTGGCTCAAAATCAATTTTCGACGCCAATTTGTGTCATTGTTGTAACAATAGCATTCTCACAACAATGCAAACAAATAAAAACTGGCGCCAAAAACCAGTTTTTTAATGTTTTTAATTAATATCTTTTTAACTAATTTTAATATCCAAACATAAATGGTCAAAACGGATTCCTCGGATCATTCCCTGAATTTTGATACCTTCTGCTAGTTTCTGCGTTTTGTGGTTCTAGATAAAATTGGGATATATACATAGATACGTTTGTCTACCTACGAATTTTAATAGTGTAGATAACGAAAGCATTGCACAGCTTAGGAGGAAGAAGATATTTAAACGGTCAGAGAATGAGATACAAAAATTGATTCTATAATCTTGCCTGGGTTCAGATTTTTAACTACAGAGCGAGATCGTCCTTTCAACTGGTTTAGATTCAATTCATGAATTCCCGTGAAAGGCATCATCTGTTCATTGGATACTCAACAATTTTTGGGAGATTACAGATCAGTTTGTTTTGATTATTTAGAAACTGAACAGCTTCATGGAACTTTCGCTCACAAGTTTCTTCTGGGCCAGTAATTCAATAAAATGTTAGTTTACTAAGTAGGTTTGTATTTTTGTCTCTTATATTATTATGTCGAAGGTTCCTAACATCCAGTCACACTGTTACGAGTACGGAGTCTTTTATACATTTAGGATGCACCACCAGTTCTGTCGTTGTTTATTTCACAACACGAATCCGAATGAATAGGCACAAACATCTCAATGGATGCCTTTCCCACGAACAGAGCAAAGAAACGAAATTCAATTTAAAATCTTCGCCTTTCAAAAAGAAATGACAAATTGCGAAAAGATGACATCCGGCAGTCGATATCGGTTTTCACGAAGAGGGCGCGACAGCAAACGACTATAACTCAACCGCCGCCCCGGCACAAACATCTCTCCGAAGCTCCATCGTTCACGACCAATCAATACAACCACTTGTCACGGAGCACTTTGTACAAGGGATATAGAGTCAACATTGATGGCAACGAAACGCTCCACTTACAGTAATGCATATTCTCAAGGATGGCCAAAAAAAGAGAGAAGACAGATTGAGATTCGATTAAAGTTCATGAGAGGAATTAAAGAGACGAGAATTCGAAAGCGTTCAGAACAAGCAAGATAATGGGAAAATGGAGGGAAAACCTATCATTTTTCAAATTACATCTTATTCTGAGCAGTCGCAAAAAACATTGTTGCTGCAATCCAGATAATATAGCCTACGTTTTCAGTTTAATTTAAAACTCGTCTGCAGTTAAATTTAAAACAACTCACCCTTTCAATAAATGATTTCTTGAAGGAGGCTTTCCAATTTCCAACATTTTGCGGATACAGTCACATCCAAAATTGAGAGTATAATTAATTTTGATAAAAAAATTATAAATAAGTAACATTCATTGACTTTATTACAAGTACGTTACAATGTTACCTTTTTATCATTTTCTCTAAAGAATAAAAAATACCAGACTTAAATGAAATGGGGGGAAAATTGGATTTCTTAAAGAGAGTTAAAAGTAACTTGTTGCATATTTTTTTTAAAAATAATAATTTGATTTTTGTGAGTAACATTTTGCAGTAATAATTACTTCCAAAAGTGGCACTGAATAAGCAATTCACCTGCAATGTAATTTTATATATCTAATGCGTTCTTTAAACGGAGCCCTAAATTGTTTATCACATTACGGTCAGGTGATCACTTTTCGATGCCGTTTTTAATTGAACCGATCCCAATTTTTCTTCTTTATAGAATATTTATATATTATTCCGTCCGTTAAAAAAAAATATATATGTTTTCCGACCCATATGCTTACAACAGCCAACCGTTTGGATGGAACGCAATTTCTCAGTCTCCCTCCATCACTGCGAAGAATATTTTCACTTTCAAATCTTTCCTGACACCAAAATGTGTTCCTTTGCACATTTTTATCTCCTGACTCGATGTTGGTATCTAGTCAATTGCTTTGTCTGAGCGATTCACAAGCACATTTCCACAAAGCTGTTTGCGAAACGGAAGATTCTTCTTTCAACAACTGAACTCAAAATTGTCTTACGGCTTTTCCTTTATTTTCTAATGTACTTTTGAATAATTTTAAAGATTTTTTAATACACCTCGAACAAGCGGTTTGACAAATTTTATAACGAGTTTCGATTCTTTCATCTCTCCCCAATCAACCATTTTTTGCAATGTACATATCATACGATGTTTGTTAAAATTTTGAAAAGCAATTGTATCTTCAATCAAGCAAATTTTAGCACTTTGTACTTATCGGTCCCGTTCGGCTACGCCGCCACATTTATCATTGAAATATTTATTTTCTTTTAGTCTGGAAACTATTGACTGGAGTTTACACATTAAAAGCCTTTTATGTCCATTCACTTAACGCAGCTAATTATCGTAGTCGTACTGAACAGCGCTCAAATGAATGCCTGTGTGTTAGCGCAAAACACTTCTTTACAAATGTCGCTGCTAAGCCAACGAGAACTTCACCTGAGAGGACCAACAGAAAAAAAAACTTGTTTTTATTCCACTGATTTCACAAATCGTCACGTATTCTGCAATATTTAAATCAAAAATAATAATAACAATACAACTTTTAAAATGGAATGTTATGGATTATCCAAGCGTCCGAGACGGAGTCAACAAATCTAGAAAAAGCGAACGGTATCCTACAATATAACACAAGAGTCTGCGGATGTCTCTTCTAACGATTTCAATTGATTTCTTTTTCCAACTCAGACACCTTAAAAAAAAGCACCTCCATCTCTCTGAGAGCCCGTCTAATCGGGAGAAACCCTTCCAGAAGAAGGTATTTTCGGATGAAGGACACATTTTAAGACAAAGGAAATCTACGACAGCGCAAAGTCATTCAAGAAAGAGAGAGTACACTTTGCAAATTCATTGATACCAAAATATAAGGAGCACACAAAAATGGTTTCACGATGACTGATTTTCAGAGTTCGTTTTTTAGTGCCAAGTCCCGTTTTTAACAAGTTAATTTTCCAATGCATTCAATTTCTGTGGCTATTGATACCACATTGTTTGAGAGACATTTCAAACCATAAGACATCCAGGATTAACACTGGAAAAACATCGAAAGCTTCCTAAAAGACAAATTATATTTCCGTGGTGTTTTGTTCGTTGCCCCAAATATCCATATTCGTTAATTCTCGGAAAGTCGAAATGCGACCTCAGTACAACGGTCACGTAAATGATAAAACAAAGCAGATAAAGATTAAATGAATGGATAAAAAAACAGCCACCCTAAATAATTTCATGCTTATATATATATATATATATATATATATATATATATCATGTACTGGAGAGTAATTCTTAGAATGACAAGAGAAATGCAACGTGCAGCTGTTTATCATACTATCTTTAATGTTCAGCAAAGCAGTCTGTACTCCAAACTATGACAAAACGAGTTTTATTTCAGCGTCGATTAGCAGCTAGTACATCGTTCGTTCACGTGGTTTTTGTAAGTTTGCCGGAGTCGAAGTCAAAATCCTTATGCGGGAGGCGAGTTGAGTTGTTCTGCTAGGTTTTACCCCAAATGACACTTGAACGGTTGGGGATTCATCACACACACACACACACACACACACACACACACACACACACACACACACACACACACACACACACACACACACACACACACACACACACACACACACACACACACACACACACACACATATATATAATATACAAGAGTTGACCCGGCCACGCTTTGCTGTGGCTTTGCTTTAATTCGGTGTGTGTGTGTGATTTTCTTATCTATTCAATGCAGTAAAATTAATCTTCGTTTACAATTTTGGAGAGCTGAAATTAAGTATATAAAAAAACAAAATGATTCGAATTTTGTATTTTATTCATCTCCTATTAGAGTATAGTATAATGCATGAATTACTGACAAAATTGTTAAGTAACACCAAATGAAGATTTAATTTTATAAATGAGATGACTAACATCAATTTTTACCAATTTTTAATATTTTTTTATCATTTTAAAGTATAACAATAAATAAGTTTATATAACTAATCGCTAATCAGTGCACAATATTTTTCGGTAACCCTTCTTTTGCTAACTCAAATAGATTCGTCGGTTTTCCCACACGCAAGCATGTAACATATAGTTGCCCATTGGAATTTAAAAGTCCAAGCATCCAATGGACATTTTGTTTGGCTTTGAAATTTATTCATGGTCATCGCGAAAACCAAACGAATCGGGAATTAATGCCTTTTGAATGGTATTGGAGATTCTGTCGATACCATGAAATATGCGGCAACAAGACGATTTCTCCTTTAAATTTTACAGTAAAAATGTTTTCTTCCAGAAGTTTCCCAATAATTATTTTAATGACTACACGTGCACCGTTGCATAATCCAGGTGGATTTCAGTTGTGCAGCGAAATAACCAGTGAACCAATCTTCAATTAAAGGTTGTGTGGGGGCATTCCTGATATCTCCAGAGAATTTAAAAACTGAATTGAAAAATTTACGATTTTGTTTCAAGCAACAATAGTGTTGATTGATTTAAAAAGCATTGCATCATTTGTGGTACCAACTCTATATCTGGAAGTTTATTTCGTCCATTTCAACATTTTTCTGATTTAGTAACAAGACTCCAAAGCCAATTTTTATCTAGATAATATATCCGGAAAGATACTCAATCCTTTTTCTTTGTCTGAACAACAGTACAGACATTGCCTATGCATTTGATACACTTGGCGTTGGGATGCAGTTCTATTTCACAATTTCCAATATTCAGCCGTTGGTAAGACAATATTTGTTCCGATTGATCCACTTGTAATTGTACTCGCGTTTTTATGGCAATCGAAGTGTTTCGACATATTCGCCATAAAAACGATTGTTTTAAACGTGCGTTAATCTCGTGAGTAATGCAAGGAATGACGGGCAATGTCGGTCAGAAATAACAGGTAGTAGGACAGCACCACCGAATATTTTTTCGATGCCACTTGAATCTTGCAAAGTTCTATGAAATGCTTCGAGTGAATGTTTAAGGGCAAGACTACAATCATCTCCGAATATAATTGAACTCATTTGCAATACCACAACTAAACCAGGTTTTTTCAATGGTACAAATTTGCGTCTGGTTTTTTTATAAACGTCTAAGGGCAAGACTACAATCATCTCCCAATATAATTGAACTCATTTGCAATACCACAACTAAACCGGGTTTTTTTAATGGTACACATTTGCGTCTGGTTTTTTATGAATGTCTAATGGCAGCTTGAATGCGGAATCTGCAGTTTGTCCACCAACTAACAAAGTGACAACAATGCTTGAAAATGCAATTTCCTATTGCAACCATATTTTCGCAAGGCTGCGCCTGCAAGTTTAGTTGCTATAGAAAATGAAAATTCGGACTCGGGACTGGAACGCAAAGCCATTCGACCTCATTCCGGCAGATTTCAGATTTTTGTATCCCACCCAGAAAAACACCAGGTAATCACTTTTCACATCCCAAGAATTTTAACGTAAGCTCCTGCCACGGTTCGCGTAAAATACGGTCGTCTGGCATTGTTTGACATAATTATGGAAATTTCTTAAATAAGATGGAAATATTCGGATCAGCGGCCCCGAAATACGTCTAGGACCCACTTTTTACGTCTCTGCGTCTGTAAGTTAGGCCGGTGCCGCTGTCCGCGAATATTACGGTAGTCAGACGTTATCCGGCAGAGCTATCGGAACTCTTCTCATTTCACACCCCTGAGCACACACGGGGCTGATTCTGATGCCCCAACGCGTGTAAGTTCAGTCGCTAGAGACAATTAAAACGAGGAAGCGGGACTCGAATGCAAAGCTTTTGCACCTAATTCTGGCAACATCCGGCAAAGTTATGGGAGTTTCTGAAATCTGATATCCGATGCTTGTTTCCCGCTCCTAGACGCAACCAGAGACTACTTTTGGTGCCCCCTATGCAAGTTCAGTACTTGGAAGGGGGCATTAGGGTCTTCCGGCATTATCCGACAAAGTTACAGGAATATCTGAAATGCAATTTCCGATTCTTGTTCACCATCTCAAAATACACCAGAAACGCATTTTTCCACTCTAAGACTTTTAGGTAAGCTCATGCCATAGTTCGCATTATAGACAGTCGTCTGGCATTATTTGGCAGAGTTACCGTAATTTCTAAAATATTATTTTATATTCTGGTTCACCATCGCGAAATACACCAGAAATGCACTCTTGTCACTCCAAGATTTTTAGGGTAAACTTCTGCCCCGTCCATGTAATAGACGGTCATCCGGAATTATCCAGCAAAGTTACGGCAATTTCTACAAACGGGTATCAGGTTCGGATTCCCCAGCTGGAAATACGCCAGAGACCAAATTTTCGGGCTCAAAAACCTTTAAGGTAAGCGCTTGCTACGGTGTGTCTAAAATATGGCTGACCGGCATTATCCTGCAAAGCTACGGGTATTATTGGAAACCGATTCAAAATTCGGGTCCCACACCCCAAAATACGCTAGGTACTCACTTTTCGTGCATCTTGGTCAACAAAATCCGCTTCTTCAGACACAGGCGCATTGCGACATTTTGCTAATTTTCCTGTTTCACAGATTCTTTACAATTTCAGCAGGAAAAAAATTATGACGTCATTAAATGAAATTAAAAGTATTCTATATTTTAAGTTGGACGAAATGACACAATATGCAAAGTTATATTAAAATCGCTTGAGTAGTTTCGGAGTTCTTCGTGGACAAACACTGTGACAGGGGATTTTTATATATAAAGATATATATATAAGAAAAACATTGAAATTGCAAATTGCAAGTTAACCAGACATAAGATTTTAGGAAGAATATATGAAAAATTAAAAATATAATAGTATTTAAAATATAAAAATATGAATGCTACAGTATTATAAATATTGCTGACTTAGGACAGCTCTTATATATAAAATAATTTATATAAATGTGGGGTTGAGCATGTTTTGTGGCCAGCCAACCTTCCCCCTTTATGTTAACAATACTGAGCAAAACTTATTGAAAATAATGGGTAGAATGTCTAAATCTATTACAAGAAAAAAGTAACTTACCTAAAAATTGCATTCAAAAGTGCAGAGCCCGCGCTAAGTCTGAGTACAATAAACAAGTTATTGCCAGTTTCCAGACTCAAATGCAAATTTAAAGCATGGAAATGGCTGAATTGTAGCACTTAGAACAGAACAGAATAAAAGAACAGAAATAAAAAATTAAAAAGAGTATATCACACAAGCTATCAAACTATTCTAATCTACAGCATGGCTTGCGTCCATCTAGCTTAGATACTTGAGAAGGGTATGATCAAGCTAATTTGTTGTGAAAAGCAAATTCCCATGAACATTCACTCTGTGCTTCTTTCTGTAAAACCTAGTTTTAAATCTTTAAGAAATGGCAGCTATTAGAAAGATGCATTCACGGAAAAACTAGGAATCCTAATGTAAGTTTCAATCATTTTGTATAGGAATGGTTATAAAAAAAGGGGGATTTTAAAGGGATGATGCTATACATTGTTGACGAAGCAGAAAGAGAGAGAGAGAGAGTAATTAAAGAGGCTTCAAAATGATCCAGAATTCAAAATTTATGCATTACAAACAAGAAAATGTAGCAAAATTACTCAATTAAATACGGTATAGCTTTAGATTGTATTCAAAGTATTATTTTATAAAACCTACTTATAAAAATATATATTTATTTACAATTTTCTTGAAAGACACTTTTCGTGATTCGACACAATTTTCACAAATTCTACTTTATCCATAGTGCTGATACTTTGCATATTATGCAACTCACTTATTTTCAATAAAGTAAGTGATTTTTTTTCCATATAAACATTCACAAATTTTAGATAGAGCATGATTTCTGAACAAAATTTAAAAGAAAGTTGAATCACAAAATTTAAAATTCTTATTAAATTTTTTAAAAATTTGATTACGTTTATTATATGGACTGCTGACAAATACTTTGCAAAATTTTAAAGCTACATATATAATGTATTACATGTAAAATGTATCAAAGTAAAGTAAAATTTAAGTATATGATTCAAAAATTAAAAAAAAATAGTTATTTATTATTCCCGAATTGACTCGAATCTGAGTCTGTGGAAAATGAAAAATAGTGTCAAAAAGTTTAGAACCTGAAATTGCTCTCATTACCCCATCCAACGCATTTTTTAATTCGATTCTAAGCCGTATCCTATTTTCAGTAGCTTTAATATTGGGAAAACAGTGTGGCTTAGCTTCGAGTAAATAAGGCAATTGCTACAACATAATTATTTTTACTTAAAAGAGTTGAGATTTTTTTTCATATTAACAGGTACGTTTGTATATAGATATCTCACTGTGTTAAAATATTATTTTTACTCCTTTTAATGTAAGCGAGTGAGAACTATTTAATTTGGCATTAGAAAAAATCGTTTTTCCTTGCTGAAGACGTCCCAGTTACCTTAAAATAAATTTAAATCCACGAATAGTACTAATAGTATTTGACTAGAAAAGCAATTATGTTCATTTAAAATAATCCAGCAGTATCAAAATACCAAAAAAAAAAATGATTTTTAAGGCTCATCACATTAATCTTTTTAGTGTAATTAAAATAAAAACGGAGTATTATGTCAAATAAAATAACTTGAAAAGTACATATTTAAATGTTTATTCAAAAGGAAAACGTATACCCACAATCTTGGGAGGAGGGGAGATACTGCTTTCCATTCGTAGTATTCCGACATTACAAAAAGTATATTAAACTTTCGAAATTCTTGAAGAGGTTACGAAAAGGGGAAGGAAGCAATTAAGGATTTAAGACATTTTCTTGTCGCAGAAAACATGAAACTATTGGTTTTCAACTAACTAGCTCAAAGAAAATTTCAAATTCAATTTCTGAAGCTCTTAATTTTTCTTGTTTTATCTTCTTCTTATGTGGCATAATTACGTAATGGCCATGAAACTTCGTTCTCTCATAAAAGCGAGAATGCCTCTGAGAGAGAATTCTTCCCTCTTTATTCTATTTCATAAAAATACAGAAATATTTCTCTGGCTTCGCATTCAGATCCGACGTCTCCAATCGAATTAGGAAGAAGAGAGAGCGCATGCGCAAGCCTCTCTGCTGAAGTCCGGTGGCCCGTCCGGGAAGAGTGAGTCCATCGCCCGACACGAACGGATTAGCTCTCTCTGCGCCCCGGAGCTATCTGTGCGCGATTCTACAACAGGTGAGTTCCCTCTCTCTTCCTCTTCACTTCCTTTTGTACTTCGAATCACAAAAACTATGAGGCGACAAAAGGGAATTCTTGACTATGTTTCATACACAACTGCAGTTTCTCACAAAATCAACTTAAGTGGGTAGCTTTTTTTTTTTTAATTTTAGAAATATATGACAATAACATTTACCAAAATGATAACCATGTAAACAAAACTTAACGTATTGCACCAATGTATTCATGTTCCTCGCCAAAAGATCAAATGATCTGGGTGCCTTCTTTTATGTGAAACCCATAGCAAAAGATTTTGGGCATTGGATACTTTAATTATGCGAATTACATACAATGACGAGTTGTTTTAAATATTTAAAGGCACTGAGATTTGGATGTTTTGAAAAAAGAGATAGACGTTGGAGCTGGAGTCCATTTCTCTGTCTACATTCACCGCCTCCAATAGAACCAAGGCTCCAACTTGCAACTTTCCCACATATTAAAAAGGCCCCCCTGGGATCATCCATTTCCAAACTATTTCTTTCCGAGAGAGAGCTATCAGTTCAGTCATAAATAAAAGTGGCGAAACATCTACTCTCCATCCGACACAGCAGATTTTTCTAGATCAGAAAAGTAGATCTATAGATTTAATGAAATTAATTTGGTTTAAAATGAGAGAAAAAAAATTACAATTGCAAGTATAGAGAAAAACATCACTTGTCATCACTCACTCTTCTTTTCTTTTTTTGTTTAAATTTATTAAATGTGTCTTTTTCTGCTGATTTGTAAAATGAGCTTCACATTTATTTTTGAAAAAAGCATTTTATATACAATTATTTCAAATATATAAAATGCATTTGCATACTGGAAATTTTTTAAAGACAAAAAATAGATATTGCAAGTATTATGCATAATATATATATATATATATATATATATATATATATATATATATATATAAATGAAAGTAAATACCAATAATTCTAAGATGATATTCGCACCATGGAGAATTTCGGCTATTTAATTCAACTTTTCACGAAAAAAAAACTTAAATTATGAATTAAAAGAAATTAAATTACAATGAGAATAGATAGAGTAATAAAAAAGAGTTCGAGTAATAATTAATACTACTTGCAAAAACATAAATTTTGAAAATAATATAATCGAAACGAATACTCAATGAAGGTAAAGAGGAAAAAAATATTTTGTAGCATTTTTACACCGTTAAAAAAAATGAAATTATTTATGTTCGACAAGGAAAAAAAATGCATTCTCTGTTGAGTTAGCAAAAAAAAAACTCAGTTTTTCATGACTGCCCTCGAATGCTAGCGGGAAACTCAGATATTTACCTCAATTAAATGATGACATTCCCCCACAGCTTTCAATTGTACTTTGAAGGATCACTACACAAACAATCAAGCGGCAAATGTCACACGACCATTTCTCAGAATCCCCCCCACACACACAAACTTCGGGACTGAACTGGGCAGGGTGAGAAAAACTCATTGAAAGACAACTTCAAAAGAAAATTCAAATTCTATTCGCCGCATACATGAAAAACATCGAGAATTCGGGTGTAATTTAAAATGTGGCCAGAAGAATCGCATTCATTTATTGACATAAAGGCATTCACAAAACATAACATCAGCAGCGTCAACAATAAAAGGAGCAAATGAAGCTTATGAAAGGCAAAAGTGTTCTCTCCTCAATCCAATAGCCTCGGTTAAATAGAACTCAAGAAATTTTTAAAATCATGTGATCTTAATGTTAGCAAGCCTCGAATCCAATGATTGCGTCAGCTCATCTCAAAAATTGGATGGTACTATTTTTGAAAATTAAGTTTGTGTTTAAAAGAGCATTCTAGTTAAGCAAGTAAATAAAAAGATTGATATCTTGAAGTGTGTTACCGACGAAAATGAAATCAAGAGGGGGCAAAGAGAGAGAGAGAAATGAAATATAGAGAATCAATACATTGTCAAACCAATATCTGCTATGTGTAAAAAGATTGCACTTTGAGATTTGAGTTTTTTTTTTTTTATTTAATAATATTTTGGCTGATGCGCATAGCAGACTTTTTTTGCAACCACAGTGCACTGTACAATGTTTAGTTTCATAGCAGACTTTTTATACAAAAAAATTTGGTTAATAAGCTAGTTATAAAAAGCTAATTATGAAGCTAGTCAAAATGTCGAAATCTCCAAAGAGTGCACATAGCAGGTTTTGCAGCGAAGATATATATATATGTGCGTACGGAAAATTTAGTTGCGAGAGTTTATATTGCATTTAATTTTCATATGTTTGCTTGTGCAAAAAAGGACTCCATAGTTTTTAATTACGCATAAAATTATTAAAATATATTTATTTGCTTTTATATTTAAGATTAAAAAATAGAAAGAAAAAAAAAGAAACTTACTTTATACATTGCAGAAGTATTAAAAAACTTTCATTTTTTTAAAAATTAAATCAACTCAAAAAAAGATTGGGGGAGGGCGCACAACTAAAAAGTTTGTTTGTTTTAAGGAATAATGAAGTGCTTCAAATAAATAAAATCCTTATTCAGACGATAGTACAATTAAAAAGAATTCGGAAAATTTCTCCCCCACCCTCGGTACTCCCTAGGGCTGCGCAAAACATGACCCAGAAAGTGAAACGCTCGCGAATCGATTTTTCTCAGACTCACTGGAATCAGAGAATCTTTGCAAATAAAATAACTCAAGGAACAGGTTTCTCAGCCGAAAAAAAAATACATCTGAAACTACGTACAGGCTCATAGGTGTGAGGAAACAGACACGCTGGTAGAAAAAATTGCAATCTGATTTGGAGAAATAAGAACCGGAAGCATTTTTTGTACCGCTGCCTTTCTTCCTATGCCCCAGATACTTAAGTAAAAATCCCATACATCAAAGCAGTTCCACATCGAAAATTTCCGAAAACAAAAACTGGAATTTTAAACAGACCAATTATTACACATCCTGAATTCCTAATTTCAGCAAACAAGTTAAAATGAGCGTTCACAAAAGCGTGATTGAATAGATCTGCAGAAAAAAATCACGAAACTTCTTGAAATCCCATTATCTTCACTTCACCTTAAAAATAAAAATTAGGATTTTGCATTTCCCCTCTAAAAAACTGTTACATTGAAAATTAAGGGATATATATAAACAAAATACCCAACTTTGGGAAATTTAACCCGTTAGAGCTAATTAATTAAAGATAATCAACTGTAAAATTAATTATATATACTATTCACTTAAAATAAATAGTCAAATCGTTTTCTACGGTCTTCATTTACATACAAAAAAAAAAAAAAAAAAAAAATAAGACATTTTGACATTAACTATTTTTTTTCGGAACAAAAATGACGCAAATCTTCGCAATGCACTGAAAACACAGTCAGCTGAAAACGCAATTTCTGCTATAAAACTATTCGCCTTCTCCGCTAAAATACTCATTATAGAACTCGTGCTGCCATGTATCTTGGAAGAGTGGATTTTATTCCTGCTAAGTATCGTCAGAGTATTCATAAAAATGGTTTTGCTATGTAATTTTAAAGTCAGTGGTTTTTATAAGTACAGTCGGTAGATAAAGGGTTAACATGGAAACACTTTTTTAAACTTTTTAGTAAAACGGAAAATAAAAAAAAATTGTGTTCTTCTTTTTCTCTCTCCTCTGAAATAAAAGTCTAACTGTTCAATTAGTTTTCTCTAAGTTCAACCCATTTATCTTCCAGAGGCATCGAACCCGAAAGAATTAGCGATGGATCGTCCGGCATGACGGATCTCGTGTCGCTCCTGCTCCTACTCCTGCCCGCCTCCGTGCTTGCATCCTCCTGTCCCGTGCCTTGCTCCTGTGGTCCAGGAACCACCGTCAATTGCTCGGGACTGCACTTGGAGCGCGTGCCCCAGGGTCTTCCATCAGACACTGCCACTCTCCTTCTGAACAGCAACAACTTAACTGACCTGTACGGCCAGCTTCCACCACTCCCCTCCCTTGTGCAGCTGGATCTGTCTCGGAATCAACTGAAGCAGCTGGGCCGGGGGCTTATTTTTCACAACTTCAGTCACCTGCAATCACTGGATTTGTCACACAACGACTTCCGAACCGTTTTCAATGGAGTCTTCCGAGGCATCAATCAATTGCACACCCTCCTCATGACCCACGGTCAAATTAAATTCATCGAGGAGCACGTCTTTGATGGACTCATACAGCTACGAAGGTTGCACCTCTCTCACAACCAGCTAAACGCCATCTTCCCTGAATGGTGCGTATATATCAATCCTTTTTTTTTCATCATTGCTATCTTACTTCGAGTTGTCGCTGTCCACGATTGAAAACTATAAAGCGGACATGTGACAGAGTACAGTGATAAGAACTAGTGCTAATTACAGCTCGAAATCTGCATAACAATGAAAATCATAATAGCAAACATTCGAGATTTCCAAACTAACAATTTTCCAAACTCTCTCAACCAGATGTACCCTATTAATTAATTAAAAAGAGCACTCACTGAGTTGTCTTTTGCAGGTTCCGTGAACTTCTTCACCTGGAAGAGTTGTTGTTTGAGAACAATCACATCTCACACGTAAACGGCGGTTGCTTTGCATCTCTTTCCAAACTGCGCATTCTCTCGCTCAACGGGAACAGGATCAAGGGAGTGAGCGACAGCGCATTTGAGGGCCTGCACAACCTCACCGCTCTTTACCTGGAGGACAACCAGCTGAGCAGAGTACCTTCCGCCTCACTGCAAGCCGCGCAAAACCTCAAGGTGCTGCGACTGGGAGGCAACTTTTTTCCTCAACTGCACACAAGCGATTTCGTGCGACTCAACCTAGAGGAGGTATTCGCAGAGAACGTTGCTGGGCTCGCCCTCGTAGACCAGGGCGCTTTCCAGGACTTACCCTACCTTAGAACGGTGCACTTGCACCACAACACCCAGTTACAGTTTGTGGATCGGCACGCCTTCATCAATGTGCCCAATCTGCGAATCCTGTCGCTGCACGGCAATAAGCTATCCGCCCTCAGCGAAGACATCATCCGCTCCTTCCGCAGGCCGATTCAGGTCAGCCTTCAACAGAATCCGTTCACGTGCGATTGCAACATTAAATGGATTTATGACACCTTGCAGAAGGGCAATGGGAGCCATGTTCAAATTTTGGGGGCTATAGTATGCAAAGGGCCTCCGGAGTTCCAGGGGATACCTGTCTTCAATCTAGACCCATCTCTCATTTCTGACAATTGTCCACCCGTCCTAGTCGGAGCCACCAACCTTACAGTAGACAAAAAGATAGGTGAAGAGCACGTGTTTCAGTGCCGGGCACATGGGCTACCAGCACCCCGCATTCACTGGGTCCTACCCGACGGCAAGGTGCTCAATCAGACATCTAATGAGCCCAGGATTCAGTTCCAGGACCAAGGAAATTTGGAATTGTGCCCCATTCGTACGTCAGACCAGGGTGCCTACGTGTGCGTGGCCGAGAATGCCCTAGGAGAAGCGATAGGTGTGACATACTTAGAGGTAGAAAACATTGACATCCACTTATTCCCTCAGGGGGTAGCAGCCACTTTCGTGACGGTAGTATGGAACGGAACGGCGCGGAATGCCTTTCCCGAGTACGAGATTGTGTACCGTAGAGAAGAGGACGGTGCCAGAGAATATCAATCCGTGACAGTGAATCAGTTCTTTCGATCATACACCATCAACAATCTACGGCCACGTACCCCATACAAGTTTTGCATTGGCGTCAAGAGCAAGAAGGACAAGCAATATGTGCAGTTCTCATGCACCTGGGTGAGAACCCGTGACGAAAGCTTCATGATGCAAGGGATCCATAGGACCAGCAACGTCGCCGTGGCAGCGGTGAGTTTATCTTCTCCATTTTTGCTAACTCTCAAAACAAAATAAACAATATTTTAATACTAAGCACAGAAAAATTGTTAGCAACATGAAAAGAATATCTGTTGTCTATTGATACTCAAAATATTTTTTTTAATATTCTTTTGACACTTATTTTTTCAACGGCAGACCAAATAAAATAATGAAAAATATCTGTGCATTAGGGAAATAAATTACCCAATATAAATTACATTACTTAAGAGAAAAGTAATATCACAAAAAATCAGAAAACATATACCGGTTAAAGATACTATTTTATTTGTTGTGCTGTTAGAAAAACTAGTATAGAAGAAATTTTTATTTTTAAAAAGATGTGTAAAAACTCGAAATGTGTGTCAATGGGAAGTGTAAGTATACGGAAAAAATTTTCAAAAAAATTCAAAGAGCTTTAAGTATTTGATAGAATACGTATATATAAACATGAGGTTACTTGCACTTGTATAGTCTATACATTTTAAATATGAAAATATTCCGATTTACTAGAAATCATTTTAAAAAGTCTCTTGATTTCGGGGAGACATTTCTATAAATGGTGAAATGAAAACCATAGAATTACCCAACCTGATGGATAATCAGTCATTAAAGACATTTAATGCTACAAAGAAAGCCATAATAATAATTTTATTCTTATATGAGTTTACAACTTGATAATAGGCTCTAAGGTAAATGCTGAAAACTTCTATATTTTGTTTTAAATTTAAACCATTAAATTATTTCCAAAATAAAAAATAATAATTCCCTCTCCCCAAATCCTGAAAATCAAACTCGAGACATCGTGATTCAAACCTAATAGGTGTAATTGTCATGACATAACACCAGGAAAATTCATAGTAATCAAGTGAATGGTTTTATTCGTCCCGATTCAACAGTTGCGACGAACGTCAAACTAGTACAAGAATTCATTTATTTGAAAAACTTGCAGACACTGACAACTGTAGCTCCCACAAAATGATAGAAGCTCCCGTGTTTACGATGAGTTCATGAATCCATCGTTCAATAACTTATCCAAGAGCTTTTCAAGCCAAACCGTGTTTAAGTTTAGGTAACAAAGTCTTTACTAGTTTATAAATCTAATTGTCAAAGTGAAAAAATCTCCGCACAACTAATGGCTAACTTGAACTAACTCCACGCTCATTCCTCAGAACTAATTGGTTCCACAAGGAGTATAAAATTTTAAGGAATCATGAGTCAACCCGCGACAGTTTTGGGGTACTGCGTATTAAATAAGAGTATTTAGTTTGCATTGCAAAAAAACTATTAAGCTGATCATAGAAACGAAAAGGCAAGAGAAATTTGTAGTAGCCAAATAAACGCTTTATACATATAGACAAAATAGAGAAAGAACTGGAATCAAAAAGAGACACAAATTAAATTGTGTTGAAAATTTAAATATTTAAATACTAGCTTTGAAAAAATAGTGGATTATTTTCTTGCTATATAGTTCCATCAAAAGTTAAATGAAATAAACGCAAACATTCGAAAAAAATATGAATTTTTCCAGCAAATATGATTTTTACATCCCATTGTTTTTTCTCCTGTGCATTAAAGGATTTGACATGAGTTCGTTCTCCTTTGAATCGAAATGCCTCAGCTTATCGAATCGAAAAAGCTTTTATGCAAATTGCTCGAATCCTGTGGAGGATGCAAAAATAGTATGTCAGCTCGCTATTACATATGAATAAACGAATCATTTATATATTACACCTAACCTTACACATTGTCAAAGATATTCATATGCATTCTCAGCCCATACATTCAGTATAAATGATGTGTCAATGCTTCTCAAGCTGAGTACTGTACTTCCCTTTTTATCAATAAAAGACATAATTTTACCAGCGTGTTTAATACACATTTGTCACTTTTTCCAGTTTAAGAATGTTATTAAAACAGTATTCAAATACAGCAAAAAGTGGACATAATAACAATAATACTTTCTTTGCACAAAGTATTCAAGATTATTTATATATAGATTTATATGAGAATTTATTCACATGAGCTTTACCGACGTGTGGTAACTTCAACATTATTAAAGATAAGGTTTTAAGAGATATGCATAAAAGGATATTGGTTTTAACTATTTCTATAACAGTACCTTTCAAGAAGTATTGCAATTTCTGCAGTTAAATATGGTTTACCTTAGAAGGCATTTGAGGAATTGAAATATAATACCTTAAAAATCTTTATAAATTAAAATTAAATTTCCAAACTAATGATGAGGTAACTTATAAGGATATTAAATACTTCACAAAAACATTTCCTTTTTGTTTATATTGATAACGCCGGGTAATTATGCCAGAACTTGCAAATATTTTTATTGTAGTATACTTGATAAACATTTTCTGAATAAATTTTTTCATAATCTTTGTAAAAGAAAAAATTGTAATCGTATTACAGCCATGTATAAAAAGCTAGGTATATTCGTATTTCAGAAATTATATGTCCACACATTTTTAACAACTAAATAAAAATCCTGTTAAAGGCAGTGGTTCTCAAACTTTCACTACTGGCGACCCAATTTTCAATCATAATTTTTATCGCGCCCCCTAAAAATAATAATGTATTGAATGCAATAATAATGCACTTTGGCGCTAAAGCTACAATACGATCATAATTATAAACCGTACAAATTAACAAGATAAGTATTAAATTTTGTATATGTTACTTTTAAGTATTTTTTTTTAACTTTTTAGTTCGATTCACTATAAAAGCGTATTTTTTAGTTTGTTTTAAAACTATAATTTATTTTATAGTTATTTTTACTATACACGATAAAAATCACAATTCCAGTGAATAATTTAATTAAGAGAAAATAATACTTACCTACTTTCAAGGACTTTTCAATTTTTCTTAGAAAATTTGAGAAAAAATCCAATAAAACTAAAGAAAATGTTCCAAATGTGCATGTCCTTAATAAAGGACATAAATCACAGACACTTTTCGCTAACAATACAGGAACGTTATTTTCCAGCTAAACTGTCATATTTTGTTCAAGTTTTTGTAGTTTTGCTGTTGTTTGATGATCTACAAATAGCATTTTGAACTTTTTCTTCCTTATGTCTTTTTGACAAGCCGAAATGCTACATTATGGCTTCATGGTTTTCTTCATAGAGATCTTTAGGCAGCTTTTAAAAATTTCAAATCAAGTCAAAAGTTTCATGTCTAACGCTTTTCTGATATTTACTTTCGCTATATATCTTGATTAATATGCATTATTTCAGTAGGTTCTTCAATTGCTTGATCAGTTTCAACTTCCTTCAATAGGGATCACAGATGCCCATTTTTTTTAATATTCTGCTTATTCACATTTATAAACCATAATAAGTCGTACAACACAGCAATCAAAACTACAAAATTGTTCATGGGGGAAAGTGTAGCATGTTCTAAAAAAAAAATGTGTGAAACGTTTTTCTTTCTGCATTATATGTTTCAGAATACTCATGCTTATCCATATATCATAAAACTCTTTCACATGGAAAAAGATAAAACAGAAACATATTATATATATTTACAACTTCCCTAAAAAAAAGACGGAGATAACCATACCAGTAAGTTCGAAGGTCAGCTAAAGTAATATTGTAGGTTAAAAGAAACGTAATAAAAAAATCTCTCATCGTTTGATATCGTTAAAAGAAACGTAAAAAAAATCTCTCTTCGTTTTCAAATTGACCGCAAAGCAAACAAAATATTTCTTTTAATTTGGTTATAGGATCAAAGATGGCTAATGAGCGTTTGAAGTGGAATCTTTTATTTTTGATGATCACCAGATGTTAAAAATAAATTATATCAGTGTAAATGTGTGTTTTTTATTATGTCAGAAAGCATTTTGTTTTACTTCATTCCAAAAAATTATTTTTTTAACCTTTTTTTTCAATATGCTCGCGTCCCCCAGGGAGGCGCACCCACAGTTTGAGAAACACTGTGTTAAAGGGATTGAAAACATATATCCCAATTTCAGATAAGTTTTCACAAACTATTTTACAAAAATTCATCAACCCTTTAGAAATTAAAGCTATAACTAAAAAGAGTAAAGACCTTATTATTATTTTTTTAATAAAGATGTTTATTTTTTGCATAGTTGCGATTTGTGTATTTAATAAATTTCATAGATATTAATGATATAATTAAAGTTGTTTCAGAAAATTACAGTAAACTTGAGCTTAAAATTTTATAGAATTCCACAAACTTAAAATTCTCATTGAATTAATAATAAAAGAGAGAAAACTATTAACTTGAATAGTAATTTATATAAACAACTTAAAGGTTGGTTCATCTAAAAATTGACCCCAACTAGCAACGAACTAATTTATATTGACATTATTATGAAAATAATTACATTAATAATGATTTTTATATTTTTAGATGTATGGATAGTCTAATTGTTTCAGTTGAAAATAGTGAATTTACTCCAAATATTAATATTTATCCTGATCCAAACCAGCAATAATCCTCCAAAAACAGTTTATCTTCATGTAACTTTGGGTATTTTAGATAACAAATTAAATAGTAATGTTTACGTTTTTGCTTTAATTTTAATATTGATAAAAGGCACCATTTTGGCATTCAAATATTTTTATTTAGAGAAATATTAATCTTAATTACTTCATCGTAACAATCCATTGGTTAGCAATACAAATATAATTTTTAATCTAAAAAAGTATTTTAATTATTATTTAAATCACGATTTTTCTTTCAAATTTTTAACTTTCTTAATAATTGCATTTCTAATAAATTCAAGATTTATTCAAAAAAATATTTTAGACTTGTGTTACATTATTTTTCTTTTCATAATTTTCTACTACGTCATTTGGGGGGGGGAAGGGTTAAAAAGTTTTATTTTTATTCGTTAATTTTTTTTCTACTTGCTAAAATTTTAAACATATTTTAATTTTTCTTAATCTTATTTTGATTTTTTCCTAGGTCTTTTTCTTCCAAAAATTTTACCTTTTTTTTTTAAAGAAGGGGAATTTCTTTGATATAATTTTAATTTGTTTTCAATATTATATCAATTTTTCCCTATGTACAATGCCGTACTGTTTAGGTTAAGTTTGCAATCCTGAAGTGTTGTGCTGTTATTTTGTCTTGAAAATACACTATTTTATTTATTTATGCATCTAACTTTTTGAATTAGAGATTTATTTCTCTTGGGTACTTTTTACTTAGCATTTGAGATAATAAAATTATTCTTCTATTATTATAAATATTATCTTTAGTATTAACATAATCTTATTCTTACACTATTTTCACTTCCTTGCAGCAAATGCAAATATAGGGGAGGTTGACTGGTCTTAAAATTATGTTTAAATCTAGTCTTAATTCTTAAGGTTACCTGTACTGTCTTTTATTACATTTCTATTCTTCTCTATTAGAATTATGACACTTTAATATAGGATTATATAAATTGGGCTTTTAGCGATTGCTTTTTATTTTAAACCTTACACTCTGCGAACTCGAAAAAAAGGAGTGCAAAATGGAAAATTTACGCTCTGCTTCGAAAATAAATAATCAATAATGAAACATGGCGAGCTGCTTTAAAGAATAAATTGAAAAATCTTTAGTGGTTCCTCATTAAAATTTTCAGTATCTTATTTAAAATACTGTACATGCAGTTGAAATTAAAAATTTTACCTAATTTTACATTATACAATCGACATCACATAAATCCTATTGCTATTTTTACGAACACGATCATGTAAAAATCTTGATGATGTAAAAATTTTCATATTTTTATGCATTTAAAAAATAAAACATTAACTCATTTACATTATTTTAAAAAATCTACAGCCCCCCCTCAGCATTTTCAAAAAAGAAAAAAAAACCAATAACCGAAACAATTGGTTGGTATTCTACTCAAGTTCGGAGAGAATTGGAATACAAACAAAATAAGCGCTTTTTAATCACCGGACTTAATTATTCTGGGGATGGATACAAACAGTCATTGTGTGTCTTCCAAAATACTTATTCTGGGGATGGATACAAACAGTCCTTGTGTGTCTTCCAAAATACTAGCGAAAGAAAATGTTAATTTACAAATACTAAACATGCTTTTACAGTTTATGTTCAGTTAAGGCAATTTTCTAAAAATGGATTGAAAAAAAATCACAACAGAAAATAAAATAATGAAAATAAATGTAAAAATAATGTAAATATCCACATAAAGAATACGATTTTACTCTATGCGCTCAATTATTTTTATTTAAGGTTCGCTAAGCGCACAAGAGAATGAACTAAACGCGGGCCATACTGTCAGACTGAAAAATGACTCAATTTTAATGAAAATTTGACAAAATTTTAATTCCTATATCTATTAACAATGTGGCGATTTTTACAATTTCAAAATATTTTATAGGTATTTCTTTTATTTTAGCATAAAAAGTGCAAGCTTATTTAACATTACGGTAAATGAGGCGAATTATGGAGAACATTTTATACAAAAAAAATGCATCAAGCCAGATAAAAAATTAGGAGTATGATAAAATAAGCTGCTTTCCACATAAGAGCGAAGCCAGATCCTAATAATAATGCTAAGTATTTTTAAATCTGAAAATGCTTCTTAAGTGAAACTTTTGTAAATGAGGGAAAACTCTTTATCTTATTCTTTTAAGGCTACACACAGTGCCCTTTTTCTAAAAGATTTTTTGGAGAGAGTAACAGTTAAAATGTAATTCATATTTTATATTCATATAATACTATTATGTTGATTCTGAAAGCAAAAAATCAGTTTGACCAGCCATTATTTTGAAATTTAAAAAAATTAAGAATAAAATTTTTCAAACTTATAAAATGCTCAATTTGTAAATTTTTTTAGTTATTTCGAGTGATTTATGTTTCTTAGATTATTGCAAACAAAACTTAGTATGGATTTGAAAATCTATTCCCTTGTTGATTTTAATAATTATTAAACCAAGAAAAACACGAAATTTTTTTAAATATTATAACTTAAGCATTTCTTTAAAAAAAAACAACTAGTGATCCCAAATCTAAATCCATACTAACTTTTTTAGAACACGCGTTTGGCAGCATCTAAAAAAATTTTCAAGACTATCTTGAACAGAAAAGAGCCCAGGACACCTAGTAGGATTAGAAATCACTTAACGAGAAAAATGCATTTAAAGTTTGTAAAGGCATAAAACAAAAACTTATACTGCCCGTAAACTTATACTGCCCGTATTTTTAATATCTTTAAGATTTTAATTGTTTTCTACATTAATAAATGATGACTGAAAATCTTTTTTTTAATTCAAAATATATTTTTGTATAATATTGATTGTATTTGTTTCGACAACAGGATATTCAGCCTAATCTTAACAAAATATGTTCACATAAGTCTTGAAACACAAATTATTTAAGTATAATATAAGAATGATACCAACTTAAGCTAAAATTCACCAGGTTTGGCCATAAAATTTAATATTTTTAGTCATAAATTGGGGAGATTCAGCAAGTCTCACCCAACAAAAACTCAAATAACATAATACAGTGCTACTCTAATGTAATCTCTTCCAAATATTGCTTCTCATAGCGTTTTGGCTGTGTCATTTTCTCGACAGGAAAAAAATTAATAAGAAAGCTTCTAAGCTATTTTTTTAACAAAAATTGGCCTTGAAATCAAGCAAAATTAATTAACTATGAGAACTCAAACAGAAATGATTTTTGTAATGAAAATTGAAATTAATACTGAAAGAGTTGATTGTGCTAAAAAATATTTGTAATTAATTCAATTTAAGAGTGGAAAAATGCTTTAAAATGAAACTGAAACCAAAACCTAAGTTCAGAAAACTTCTCAAATATCTTAAAAACTAATTTGTTATCGGATCTGAAATTTGGTTGCAAGCTTCCCAACGATATAATACGCTGTAACGTTTGAAAGAATAACGGTGGCGTACTCTTGGTTAATTTAAATATGGAATTTATTTACGTCACAACTATTGAATATTATTCACTGAATGATACATTAAAGTTATTAAACTTAATTAAAGATTGTTAGAGTCCAATATTTTGTGAGAGGAGGATTCGTTGGCCACCGCTCCAGTGTAAGTTCAAAGCATCTCTCTCCTCTCTCCTTCGATTCCTCGGGGGTCAAAAAGGGGTTGCGCTGCAGCTGCAAGATGCACGTGTGGGTGTCGGGCCCACCAAAGATTTCCACCGCTGTTGGGAGTGGCTACGTTACAGCTCTCACCCTCTCTTATAGAACTTTTCCGTTGAGAAAAGTTTAATGGAATGACGATGACAACTGACAGATTACCGACACATCCCTTCATCAAGCACCACTAAATATCTGAGCTGCAATTTTAACTACTAAAAAAAAACGCGGAACTAAATTTGGAATTACTTATTTCTAGTGAGTGAGTGTTCTTGCTAGGGAACTTACACAAATCCATATTACGAAAATGATCAATAGCAATATAAGAAAACACACTATAACATTAAATAAAAATATAAACACTCCTATCACAATGCCTATAATCAAATATACTAACAACATGTTACATCAAATGCTAGTGTAAGACCTTACACATAAAATATTCTTCGCCACAATACTTAATAAAAATTATACTAACGACATGTTGATATGATGAGCGAAGTGTACAACCTTACACACACAATATTTTTCACAATAAGCCTCTTGCGTAAACTAAATAATCATGTATATTTTTAAAACCCTATACACAAAATTAAGCATATTAATATATTTGCTTTTCATGACTTTATCTTTTGACACGCATCTCCATTCGATATGATATACAGTACTAGTAAATAAATAAAATTAACACAATTATTAACCCTTAACTAAAAAAAACATTATAAGTAACAAGTATTATTCATGAGCAAGAGAACATTGCTAACAATTCCTAATTATCTATCACCGATCTGCTGAGGCTATCTGCATTTTTGTGACTTTTACCCGACCGATGTACAATTCTAAAATTATATGGTTGCAAAGCCAAAGCCCGTCGCATCAATCTAGGGTTAGAACTAACGTTTCTATTCAACCACACCAACGGGTTGTGATCGGTCATAACTAAAAATGAATTTCCATCTAAGTAATAATGTAACCTTTTAATTGCGAAAACAATACTAGCACATTCCTTCTCCGTGATACAATAACGCTTCTCTACCACTGAAAATTTCTTACTCAGGTAAAGGATTGGATGCTTCTCACCTTGTTCATTTAATTGGCTTAAAACTGCTCTCATACCTGCGTTTGAACAATAAATTATCGTTCAAAATTTGGCGTGTACAAGACGGGCTTATCAATTAGTTTCCCTTTTAGTTCTCGAAATGCGTTTTCACACTCGGTCGTCCACGTAATTTCTCCCTTCTTTGCTCTTCCCTTCAATGCGTCCGTCAACGGAGCAGCAATTACCGAGAACAGATTGATATATTTTTGGTAATAACCCGCTAGACCTAAGAAGGCACGTATTTGGGTTTTCGTGTGAGGGGTAGGGAACTCTAGAACAGCCTGAACTTTGATCTCGGAAGGGGTACGAAAACCCTGACCCACAATGTGACCCAAATATTTGACATTTTGTTGCGCAAACTTACACTTTGAAGGTTTTATAGTTAACTTAGCTTTCTTTATTCTCTGCAGAACCGTTTCCACATGCTTAAGGTGCGACTCCCAAGTATCTGAGAAAATTGCGATATCGTCTAGATACGGGACAACGAAATCCTCTAGTCCGTTAAGTAATTCAGCAATGAGTTTACTAAAGAAATATGGAGCATTCTTTAATCCGAAACTCATCCTTAGGGGTCTGTATGTACCAAAGCTAGTACAGAAGGCTGCGTATCGATGTGCAGTTTTACTCAAAGGTATTTGCCAATATCCCTTAGATAAATCTAAAACGGTAATAAATTTAGCCGCCGATACTTTTTCTACGCGTTGTTCGATATTCGGAAGGGGAAAATATTCCGTTCTAATGATCCCGTTTAATTTCCTGTAATCAATACATGGACGAGGTTCTTTCCCAGCTACCTCAACTAAAATCAAAGGGGACATGTAATCCGATTCCCTTACCTCAATGATTCCTAATTTTAACATTCGGTTAATTTCGTTTTTTAAGATTTCATTTTGTCGGAGCGACATTCGATAGGGCTTCGTCCTAACTGGTTGATCGCTAACTAACTGGATTTCGTGTTCAACCAGATTAGTTAAACCGGGATTGTTTGAAAAACATTTAGAGTATTTGTTTAAAAATTCGCGCAGTCGATCCATTTGTTTGTCGTGAAGGTATTTGTTCAACTCGCTAGCCTGGATTACGTCCTCGAAATCATAAACGAGAGAATTGTTTTCTAAGTACAGGATTTCTAATTCCTGGTCTGCGAGAGAGTTTTGCGTTTCATCATTAATAATTACGTTAACGTATTCTGGCCTTTTGTAATATGGTGTTAGCATATTTATGTGATAGATTTGAGATGTTTCGTGTCTGCCGGGGATTTCGACTAAATAGTTCGTTTCCGAAATTTTATTTAAAATTGTCCCAGGACCTATCCATTGCACTGCTAATTTATTTGTTCTGGATGTAGCTAACACTAGGACTAAATCCCATCCTTAAATTCACGTTTTACTGCGTTTTTGTCATACCAAGTTTTTCGCTTAACTTGCATTTCCTCCATTTTATTTATAGCTACTTCTTGACATCCTTTTAATCTATTTATTAATTTAAACATATATTCAGTGACGAGATCACTTTCTTCTTCCGGTTCCCTCCAGTGTTCCATTACTAACGTCTCTGGGGTTCGCAAATTTTTCCCATACACCAACTCTGACGGTGTATACCCTGTACTTTCGTGAGATACAGTTCGTAACGCTAAAAGAATTGACGGAAGATGTTTGTCCCATTCGGAGCCTGCATCTAAACATAAGACTCGTAAGAGTCGTTTCAACGTTCGATGAAATCGCTCAACAGGGTTACTCTGTGGATGATACACAGAACTATGCCTGACAAGTATTCCGAATCTTTCAAAAAACTCGGTAGTCAGAGCACTAGTAAAAGAAGTACCCTGGTCACAATGTATTTCACGGGGAAACCCCATCCGACTAAAGATGTTTAACAGCGCATCTGTGACACTAACGGAACTAATATCAGACACCGGAATAGCTTCAGGGAATTTTGATGACATGCAAATGGCCGTGATAAGATATCGATTCCCTTTAGATGTGATCGGGAGAGGCCCACATGCATCAATATTTAGCTTAGTAAAAACCTCCTGAATAACAGGGACCAATTTTAGTGGAGCTTTCTTTTTATCATTGGGCTTCCCAGCCCTCTGACACTGATCGCAACTTTTTACAAACTGTTCCATACCTCTATAGCAATTCGGCCAGTAAAAATATTGGTTTAATTTCTCTTTGGATTTCGTAATTCCTAGGTGTGCAGATGTTCCCTCAAGACACAAGGATTTAATGGGGTCGCGCAACCCTTCCGGCACTACTATTAACTTCACCACGTTACCTAACTTATCTTCGCGATTTTTGACCAATAATTCCTTCTCTAGCGAATAAACCTGATTGGTAACCTGCACTTGACTGGCTGCCTGTTCGTATAAGGATTTAATCTCCTCGCTATTTTTTTTAGCATTGATTAAATTTTCTCGCGTAACCCTTAGCAGCGCTAATTCCGGAACATATTCCTGGAGTGCAGGTATTAAAATTTCGTCCTCTGCATCCGAAGAAACAATTATAACCTCCTCTTCCCCTTTCTTAGCATCACCACTATCTACCCCCCTTTCTTCTCTAGCCGCTTTGACTTGAGACCTTGTTTGGACAGCATTCAGTATTTCAACTGGCAGGAAATTATAGCCTAAAATTCCTTTTATTAGCTCAGCCGTTTTATTTCCAAGCAAATATCGACCGTGTTGGTTTAAATGATTTCCACAAACCGCTGCCTTAGTTTGCACCGTTCCAAAATTTCCGGAAATTTCCACGACCGCCAAAGGTAAACAAACCAATTCTGGGCTTAACGGTTGTTTTACCCAAACATTTTCACCAGAGAAAGAAGAAGGATTTATGTATTTTGCACATACTAAATCTATTGTCGCTCCCGTATCTCAAAGAATGTCTATCTCGTGACCATTCACAGAGCCCTTTGTTATATACGAATTAAAAAAATTCGGGTTTTCATTTCCTTCAATATTATTGAGAATTTTCGTCGTTTTGTTTTTTATTAATTTAGGGTAAACGGCTTTCATATGTCCGGGCATATTGCAATGATAACATCTCTGTATCACGCGTTTTTCAAAAGCTATCTCTCTAGTACTCTCCGTAAGAGAAGCTCCTAATCTGGGGGAGGTTTTCCCAAATCTATTATCTTTTTCCTTGACCCCTGAGTATGTCAAAATTTTATCATTCCTGCCCAACCTATCCATGGGTTTCGAATTTACCTTTCGGACGTCCTCATAATTATCAGAGTTCTGCTATTGGAGTAGCTGATTTAAGGTTTGCCCAATTATCTAAAAAATGATCTTTCATACTAGCAATGGTGCGTTTTTTTAATTGATCTACCACCATTAGATCTTTAAGATCTTGAACCGTATTTATTTCTATATATATAAGCCAATCAGCCACTCATCTAGATAATTCGTAATTTCAAAAGTGAAATCCTTCCAGGTGCTATCGGATTTCTTCTGGTGTTGGACAAATTTTTGCCGAAAGACCTCCGCACTTAACTTGAATCTTTTAAGGCTACACGGTATCCTTTTTCAAAAAAAAATTTTGGAGACAGTTACAGTAAAAATAATTGATGTTTTATATTTAGATTATATTATTAAGCTGAATCTGTAAGCAAAAAGTCAGTTTGACCAGCCATTACTTTACAATTACTTTAGGAATTTTTGAAGTTTTTCAAACTTTTATAAAATACTCAATTTTTAAAATTTTTTAGTAATTTTAAGTTATTTATGATTCTTAGATTATTACAAACAATATTTAGTAGGGATTCAAAAATCTATTTCGTTGTTGATTTTTAACAATTATTTTTCTAGAAAAACCTGGAAAAAACACGAAAATTTTTAAAATATCAACTTTAACATTTTTTAGAAAAATAACTAGCATTCTTAGTCCTAAATCCATACTAACTTTTATAGGACATACATTTGGGAGTGTATACAAAAAGATTCAAGGCTCTATCTTGAACAGGAAAAAAGCCTCAGGTATTAGAAAACACTTATACCTTCAAAATTAAAAGTCTGAGAAAAACGCATTTAAAGTTTGTAAAGTCATAAAACAAAAACTTATAATGCCCGTAAAACTCTAATTTTTTAATATGCTATTTTCCAATGTATGTTCTACATTAAAACACTATTCTTATTAAATATGACTGAAAATTATATTTTTAATTCAAAATATATTTTTGCATAATATTGATAGCATTTGTTAAGACGTCAGTTTATTCAGCTTTATCTTAACCTAATATTTCACAAAAGTTTTGAAACACGAAGCATTTATGTACAAAATAATAATGATACTAACATAAGCTAAAAATAGTCAGGTTTGCTCATAAAATTTAATTTTTTTCAGTTTTAAATTGGGGCAGTTTTGGAAGTATTAGCTCTTGTCGTACGACTTTAAAATACTAAAATATAGTACTACAATATGTTTAGTATAGTGTATATTTGGTATATATATATATATATATATATATATACACATCAAGGAAATATTCAGTTATATCTGCAGCATTTGAATTCAGAATACTTGTATTTGGAAGTCTAATTGCAGAATCAGCTGAGGACTGATTTTTAGATACATCATTTTCAGTAGTATTCCATCTCTTCGAAATATTGTTTCTCACAGAAACCGAGAACACATTTGCCATGGCATTTTCTCTACAGGAAAAAATTAATGATAAAGCTTTTAAGTTATATAAACTATTTTTAAAGCAAAAATTGGCCATGAAATTAATCTTTATTAATTAATTATGAGAACTCAAAAAACTCAAAACATAATCACGCAAAAATGATTTTAGTAATGAAAATTGGAATTAATAACCATTTCAAACTAAAAGCTCAAAAATATTTTTAATTAATTCAACTTAAATGTGAAAAAAATGCTTTAAAAGGAAACCGAAAACAAAACCATAGCTCATAAAACTTCAAATATCTTAAAAACTAATTTGCTAACACATCTGAAATTTCGTTGCAAGCATCTCAATCATATGGGCCACCAAAACATGCAAAAAAAAATCGGTAAAAATTAAATTTTTAGGGTACTGTGTAGCTTTAAGTAATAATTTCTTTACATAATCGTAATTTTCGGCTTGTTCCTCCGGTTCGTGAGCAATAAATTGCACGATCTCTAGGGGTAACAAACCCAATAATTGCCCCACCCACTCTTTCTTTTCTATTGACGCCCTTTTAGCCTGGCGTTCAAAGATCACTAGATGTAAACTAATATCTGACTGCTTAGGATCGAAATCTGGGATCAATTTTTTAAAGTTTAAATTAGAAGTTACAGAACATGTATTTATAGAATCGTTTGATTCATCGTTTACCCTGAATCCGGATTCTATTTTAAACCTTTCTAAATCAAATTTAAGCTGTAATTCTTTCTCTTTTAATGCCTGCTCCTTTACTAACTCCTCAAATCTTATTTTTTAAGCCCTTTCTAACTCCTCCAATCTTTTTCCATTTGCAATGATAGTCTCATACAGATTTTTAACAAATTCCTCTTCATAACCTTCACTGTTAGTGATTGCAATTTTTATGCTAGAGACAGTCATATTTAAGGTGGCATTTATTCCTAATTCCTCAGCAAGTTGCAACATATCTTGCTTTTTCCTTTTACCAAGGAAAGCCATTTTTTAAACAATATCAAATAAATGTCACGCTAAATTTTGCTCTATTGTTACTATTCTCTCTTAATACAATAACACTGGTCCCATGCATACACAGAAATACACAGAGAAAACTTAACACTAAAAATAATCAAAATAATTCAAGAGACTTAAAACACAATAAATCTTAAGCTAAAATTGTACACAATGCTTGAAATACAATTACAATTTTCTAGATACGAAATAACACTGTTCCCATGCAAGAAAAAACACTAAGGATTTCAAAATTTGTAAAGAACATTTTAACCAAAATTCCTAATACAATATGCAGTTTGCAACTCAAAAATATAACAGTACTCACCCATTTGAAGTACTCCGCTTGCTGTCGGAAGCAAATTATGTGCAGTAATATGGCACTAGTGGCTTTGAACTCTTCAGTCAATGGTCCTTTTGACCAATCTTGAATCTTTCACCCTTAACAATAAGTGTGGCCAGTTTGACCAGCCTTGAATTCACTCGTGGCACGGCTTCAAAGATGAATTCAATCGCAGCACTGCTTCCGAAGATCGCTTTCCCCCCTGGACACTCTCTGTCCGTAAACACTATAGATCAGTTTGATCTTCTTTGAGCAAGACGCTCTCCTTCTCCGAAGCTGAATTCAATCGCAGCACGGCTTCCGAAGATGTTTTTTTTTCTCCTTGCGTTGCGGTCCGTTCGTAAAACCCAAAATTTTCTCCTCTCACGGGTCCTGAATGCTAACTTTTTATCCCAAAGCGCTGCCGCCAAATCTCTAAGATGTAACGTTTGAAAGAATAACGGTAGCGTATTCTTGGTTAATTTAAATATGGAGAATTTATTTACGTCACACACAACTATTGAATATTATTTACTGAATGATACATTAAAGTTATTAAACTTAATTAAAGATTGTTAGAGTCCAATATTTTGTGAGAGGAGGATTCGTTGGCCACCGCTCCCGTGTAAGTTCAAAGCATCTCTCTCCCTCATCTTCCGGTCGACGGGGTTCGATTCCTCGGGGGTCAAAAAAGGGTTGCGCTGCAGCTGCAAGATGCACGTGTGGGTGTCGAGTTCACCAAAGATTTCCACCGCTGTTGGGAGTGGCTACGTTACAACGCAAAAAGATGCAAAAAAATCGGTATTATCGAAATTTGTAGGGCACTGTGTAGACTTCAACCCATCGCAGTCCATTTCAGATAGTCAGAGTGGCCGCGGTAGCCGAGTGGTATAGGTATCGGACCGTGGCTTGCCTTGTCACGTGTTCGAGCTCAGTACCACTAAAGACCCACCGTGTAGGGCAGCGATGCACGTTAAATCTGCCGAGAGTTGAAACGTCCTCCCGTTGGTGTGGTGTGGTAGTTAGGAGAGGGGGTGCCAGCTCAGGTGTCGTCCACGTCACTCCAGCATGGTTCAAAAGTACGTGGTCAGTCACCAAAAGCCCTCGTATAGCTTAACAGTGCGACGTTAATAATCAATCAATCTGATAGTCAGAAATGATAAATATTCCACAAAGAAAAGAACTGTTCTTGCAGAGACGGAAAAATGATATTCAAATTGATAAGAAAGAAGCAATTGATAGTGCCAGTATACACTACTTTAGTCTGAGAAGATATTGGACGTTAGTTTCAATTTCCTCAACAGCTTTCCATCGGTTGGCGCGCTAATTAATGAAGTCAGCGGAAACAAGGACAAATTTTTCTTGGATTAACGCATAGATTGCAAGAACAATAAAAGATTTAGGCTCTCATGCTTCGAGCTTGGTATGAAATTTTTTTGATTCGTTAACATATAAATGGATGTGTATTACACAACTGTTACATTAAAACAACATTTAGTTCGTTTTCCCGATTTTTTAACCAAAACTATTGTATAAAGTTTCAGTCCTTCGAAGCAAGAGCAGTAAAACTGCGGACACAGCGGTCTACGTCAACCCCCAGAGGTCTATGACGTCCAGCAAGGGGTCTACTTCAGCGAGAAAATAATTCAGGTGTACATGAGGTGTAAATAGGGGTTAACGATAGTGGCCCTCATTAAACTAGATAGCGCGACTTTAATTTTAAAACAAACTTTAATCAAAAGGAAACTTACTTAAGCTTAAAATAAGTTTTTACTTATTTAACAGATTTAATGACAGCGAGGAGAGAGCATAATTTTTTTTAAAACAAGGATCATCGTTTCAGCGTTCTTTTTCAGAATTTGGCTAAAGCAGTATAACATTGGACGTCACCAATTATCCCAGTTTTTCAATCGGCCTCAGGCAATCTGCCAGGAAAATGACATTTTAACCTACGTTCAGCATTTAAATACCCTTTATTCAGATTTTGAAACTAGGTTTGAGAATTCTCTGACCATAGTAATACCACAGTAGGTAATGAATTTACATGGTCACGTTGAAAAAAATATATCCGATTACAAGAACTGATAGGAATAGGCAATAACAGAAACCTTAAAGTAAAGTTTAGATACAGATGACAGCAATTTTGGCTTTAAAAGACATACCTTTTATCCTGAATTTTGGAGTATTGTGAGAAAATTATTAATTGCTTTTCTTAGTGAGGAGTTTCAGGGCGGTTCCCAATCTCCAAAATAGAAAAAAAAGGAAGGAAAAGACTGGACACTCTACCAACCCAAGAGTTTAGGGTTAAACCTGACAAGATTGAGGTCAGATGTTGAAAATTTGTTATTGAAGCATCCGATTCGTCCGTCCCATTATAAACATTTGTTTGTTGATCAGTTGTTTTATGTATGAAATAAATTTATAATTTAAATAGAATGAGTTTCTTAAGCACGATGATATTTCACTACAGTTAGAAATTTAAATCTTTTTAAGTGAGAAGCTCTACCCCAAACCGAAAACTATGGCAAGGGGTCTATGAGACAAAAAGTTAGAGAACTTCTTCCTCAGACGAAAAGAAATTGCCCCTAGAGCAAGTTTGCTCCTTTCTTTTGATAGTTGCGACGCGAAGGGAGAAAAGGACCCCTTTCTAGAAAGAAAAGTCGATTTTGTTGACTTTATAAGTGATATTATTTATAATAGATTATTTTCCTATGTCCTTTTTTAATAGTAATACATACATCCCTTGTTACATTCAACGCCATTCTGAACTTGATCTGTCATCTCTAGTTGAGACGATTGGCCGTAGACAAATACACCACAAGATGTAATTTATGAGAGAGACTCTCCATTGAGGCTGCACTGCCATCTAGTGTTTTTTCTAACTGCCACTGCGGCGGTTAACTGACGGCAGGGTACTTCAATGTGACAACCTCAGAGTGCCTTCAAGAATTGAGCTCAAAAGGAAATCCCTCGAGTCAGTTAAGCTCCTGTCATTGCTAGTTGAGATGTTGCAAAACTAAAGTTAAATTCAGAGATAAAATAGATAAGAATCATTTTTTATTATTAATGGTATTTAAATCTGTCACAAAATTTCAACTTTGCATTGGGATAGAAAATATAAATTGGTAGAACTTTGTAAAAAATTCTATGAAGAATCTAATAATTTATGTTTGATACTACGGTATATATACGCATAATTTAATGAAGTTGTCACTATTATGAATATACCTTTAACCCTGGTAATAAAGAAATTAAATTGAAAAAATTGGGAAACTTTTTTTAACCTTCAAAAAGAGTAAAAATCTTTATAAATTAAGGGTAATTATCAATAGTTCGATTCGATAAATTATTTGCGGATAAACTAGTATTTCCTAATTGATATTGAAATGTACACCATTTTAAAATGAAAATTTATAAATTTAAGAAATAACTCAATATTTATTTTAAAAATGAATTTAAATATGAAGCATTAAAAAAATCTCCTTAAGAAACACGAAAATTTTCTTCCGAAGCCTTCGATTCCTTTAATAACTGACAAGCAGCAAATCATCCAATCTTGAAATATATTGTTGCTGCTCATCTCCATGTCCATGTCTAACCAAGCTAGACCAAGTCCATAATTTCCCTTAGTCGCAAAAAGTCCACCACCATTAGAGGGTCTTCACAAAGATCTTGTTTTGTAAGCCCCGGGCAATCAAGAATGTGTTCAGGAGATGCCTGGCAGGCAGAACACTTAACACAAGTCGGAAGAATTTTGTTTCCATCCTTAAAAGTCAAAGTTAGGAGGTGGCCACTCCGAAAACGAATCAGAATAGTCTGTTCCTGCCTGCTGCATTGAAGGGAAGGAGAACCACCAGGGCGTTTAAGTTCATATCAGTGATGAGCAGGAGAAAAAGTTGATTGCTTGTTGTTGATGTAGGTGGAGTGCAGTTCTGAATAGATGAGAGGTTTCTTGTTCATAGTGGGTTGAGCTGCGCCATATTTTGCTAGGGCGTCAGCAATCTCATTGCCCGCGATGTTAACGTGCGAAGGAACCCATTGTAGATGGATCTCGCGAGAAGATGAAAAACGTTTTAGTTTCTCCAAAATAGCCACTCCTGTGTCAACACCCATCTTATGCCAGTTGGAAAGATGTTGGATGGCACTACGACTGTCAGATAATATTCAGCTACTTTACCATGATTTTTCGCAGCATACAACCCCCATTAAATAGTTTCCATGCATACAGGTTTCTCAAGGTGGGTACTTATCTCGGACGTAGTCTTGCGTTTTCGGGCGACTATTCTGTTCAACACCCGTCTCTCTCTCTCTCTCTCTCTCTATCATGGTTCTACAGTTTCGATTTTCACCCACTGTTGTGCTTCGCCGGCTGTCATAACACTTAACACAGTGGTCCCTGAAACACCCATTAGGTTGGCTATTTTGGCCACGGAAGCTCCAGTAAGGTGAGCTGTAATTATCATACCTCTTTTCACGTCAGAGAGGTCGGACATAATCACGATTTGGTAGGAAAAGAATTTCCTCATGCAACTTTCACACTGCCAGATGCTTGACTGCAACCTTGACTTTCGCCGACATTAGGTGGCCCATTGTCGTGACACGTGGCGGCCGTTTATTGGACGGTCGAAGGACGATTCATTTTTAAATGGGTATTCCTATTATTAGCTTTTCGATGAATATTACGAAAAGTTTCTATAGCGTTTTTATATCAACTAAGCCTCTATTGAGGAATTACAACATGTCTCTGTCTTTACAGGTGCTGGGAATCCTGGCCAGCATGACGATGGTGGTGTGTATCGTGACTGTGGCCGCGCGTAAGTACAGGCAGCGCCACTACGATACTCCGGAGAAGTCCTTGGTCACTCACATGGCACAGATTCCCATGGAAAACCTGCACAGTCCCCTCATGGCACATGGGGGATCCTAAGCTTACGAAGAGTGGATTTACTTTTTTAAAGTTCAAGATGATTTTAGATTCTGTAACAGAAAAAAAATAAGTGGGAGGGAATCTTGTAAATGTTTTGGTTCCTGTAAGTTGAGTCAGTAATGAGCTCACAGCCATTAGGTTTTTAATCTAACTCACTCCAATGAAAGTAATAGAATAGTAAAAACTTTATAATTTTCAATAAAAGAAACATTCACACAACAGCATAGAAAAAGAGTGAGCTCTTTGTGGTAAAGTCGTAGTTGAACACACTGCTTATTTTTGGCTCCAAATCTCGCCAGCAACGCGTTTTTCAAATACATAACTAGCAACAAAAAACCGGATCGTTTTGAAGTATGAAATAGTGGACAATGGATTTCGTCAAAAAATAATTAAAAATATTCATGTAAATTAATTTAACCATAATCGGCCATTAATTAAATGGGTAACATGCAATTCGCACTACAGAAGCACAATCTAGCACCTAAAGATTGATGGAAGCATAATAACCAAAGAATAAATCGCACGCATGTAATTTAATTAAGTAGAAAAACAGAATAACAAACCAAAGTTACTTAAAAAAGGATAACACCTCCCCTAAATGTAATGCTCGCGTGACACTGTCTGTTGAAATATACAATGCAAATCATACAGCAGGTCTTCAGGTAAAAGTTACCACTCTTCAAGGAGCATATGTCTCAGCAGTTCGGTGTTCTCTGGAGGATACGATCTCGCTGAGAGGCCCCTCCCACATGTTCCAAGAGCTTTAAAACAGGAAAAATCCCACTGGCTAAACCATACTGCAGATATCCTTACTTTCTGGAAGCTCCTCAACAATGGATGCCATGTGTAAACGTGTATTGTCGTTCACAAAAATTAAGTCTGAACCAATGGCGCCTTCGAACAGACGCACGTGTAGAAGGATAATTTCCCCCACAAATGATCTGTGGTAAGTAAGCCACTATCGAAAATATGGAATTCCGTTCGTCCATTCAACATAATGCCTCCCTCACACTAGCCCTCAAGGCACCCCCAAAGGCTCCTTTTCCTGATGTTAGTGGTGCGAAACCGTATCCCTACATCCCTCCATAACAACTGGCGCTGAGAATCGTTGCTCAGACTGAAATGATTCTCATCAGTAACGTGAACCCATTGATGAGATGCCCAGTCTTTGCGTTCTTGAGACCACTGTACACGGTGCAACCGATGAGCTGTGGTTAATGGTGTGCAGAGTTCAGAACAACGAGTGAATATGCTACCTTTATGCAGACATCTGGCCACAGTAAACCGTGATTCCTGTCAACCGGTTGGTGTGCGCAGTTGCAAAACAACGTTGCCCAATGTCACAGGTTTCGGTTTCTTTTTGCCTGCAGAACAATAAACATACCGGTCATCATTTGTCGTTGCTTACTTCGGCTGATTGCTGCCAACCTTCCATACAGCTGAACCTGTCATTTGGATGGCTTTCCAAGATCTTGAAACTACACTATCATCAATTCCAAACTCGTGTACAACAATCATCAAACTACGCTCTTCTTCAAGCTTGCCGATCATTCTACCAAGTGTAAAGGCCTCCTAATGCTTTCTTCTGGTCATTATGAACGAAGGACTTCACTTTCAGTTACAGGGAATGGCTAGAAATGCGTCCTTACTCCTTCTTTTTAACTTGCGCTTCACACGTTTAAGTGGCGTGAAGTCCCCTTCGATTTCATAGTGCTGATGTTTGCATATGTATTAACTTCTTACTGAGTTACATTTTCCTCTTACTGGTAAAAAAAAGCCCTTTCTCCAACTTCAGGGTTGTATGTTGAAAAATGCATTTACTTTAAGTACAGCACGCTAGTGTATATTTATAAAGAGATAACTATGCATCGTCATTTAAAATGATTCATCGATAACTCTTACTCATCCAAACGCATATTTTTTGCCCATTCATACTTGGATGTAATTAGACCTGTATTCGTACACAATTTAAACACCACTTTATTACTTTTTTCATTAAATAAAACAAAAAAATTACAAGTTAAATTTCATTCAGATATTATACTATGAAATCCGCGACCCACGAAAACCACTAGCCATCGATACCATGAAAACCGCTAGATATGACTCCTAATAGAATAACCATAGGGGGGAAGGGGGTAAAAATACAATCTATAATAATATGAAATTTCCCATCGAGGAATGAAAGATGCGGCTGCCAGCTAAGCGAATTTGCCTAGGCAAGTTAGCTAAGTTCTTATTTTGTCACCAAGCAGTGGGTTCAAATACGATCCAGCCCTGTTTATTTGATTATTTTCTTTGGTTAGAACACCGACTCACCTTGCGTCGGTAGAAACGGAAACACACTCAAGCAATACGAAGATCCTTCCACTTAGTGGCAGCTGGACTAGAGCTTCGCAGCGCGTAGAAAATGCTTTCAAAGTAGAACTTTTCCGTGAACATTCACTTCATATTTTCATCCACGTGAGCCATTGTTCTTGAAGTATGCGATTTCGAATAGAGTTATGTCATGCAATTATTTTGCTCGTGAATGAGTAACATGCGAATATGACAGAAGAAAGGTAATGAAAATTGAAAAGAACCCCTGTAGAGTGACGAAATTGAGCTTTCCATGACACCTATAATTGGTCAAAACTACTTTCCATGAAACTTGAAACTTTTATTTGGATGCGACCTTCCATGATCAAATTTTAACCTCCTTTTGATGCTTCCCTCTTATTGTAGGTTATTGAATTATTTTTTTCTGTTTTTAATGAATGAAAACAGATACATTACCGGAATGTAAGCTGACAGACGTTCGTATGATGCATTTAATCTTTTATCTAACTGAATTTTGACTTACTCTCTCGTTTGTTTATGGTTAGTACTGCACGATTTTAATTGGCTAATTTATTAGAGTCAATTAATTCCACAGCATTATTCCTGGTAACTTGATTTTTCAGTAAGTACGAGCAGCCTCTCGCTCTCATCACAGTTATTATACAAATACCTTCCTTGGGTTTTTCTACTGACCCAAATAAAAATCCTTATAAACTCTGTCGAATTGGGAAATGTATTGCAACCCAAACATGATAAGTAAGTGTATTTCAGATGAAATAATGTTTCATAAGAATAATATGAAAACACTTTTTCTTTGCCTGTTGCAGCCTCAATATATTATTCCACAATTCTAAAAGCGCCCGGAAAGGATATCACGTCCAGCTCTTACAGAGGAAAATTAAAAGCATTAAACCTTTCGAATACGAATTCTCAGCAAATGCACTTTTTAAAAAATGCTCACTGGTCATTGAGACTATTTCTAAAAAATGAATAAATTTCCAACACGTGCCATACGAACAAAAACACACATCAAGCTAATTTTTTTTAAGTTCTGTCTCTGTTAAGGAAATTTGAATGGATGAACAGGTTTAGATATTTATAATTCTTAATGAAAAAGAATTCTTCTACAACTCATTTCGATAGCTAAACACAGTTCGGATTGTACTGATCAATCAGTAAGTTTGAAAGGGAACGATAATTTAGACGAATGTAATTGTTGCTGTAATTTTGTAACAGAACTGTATACCGATGAAAATTACGTATTTTAATAATAATAAGAGTTGTTGATATCGTCTGTGACACTCTCTTTCAGTTTCGCGAAAAGAAAAAGAATTTAAACTAAGGGCAACCCATTGAAAGGCTCTGGAAAATGGATGGAAGAAGGAAACGAGCAAAGGCTTCTTCTAAAGAGATTTTAAAGATACATTCCAATAACAAAGTCAATGTGCTATTTGAAATCGGTTTTGTACAATTGCGAAGTTTATTTCTAGATGTGAGTGCGAGGGCTGAAAATGAATAAAAAGTAATTGAGCGGCTCAACTAGAAAGCGCTTGCTCATTCAAGAAGCTATGTGAAGAAAGCCTGAATAAATATTGCCATCCAACCCCAGTCCAGTGCGCGCGCAGACCGTCCAAACAAGTTGGCGACGCTAGGCTTTGCTTCGCTGCTTCCTAGACTTCAAGCTCAAAACCTCTTGTAAAGTGATATTTTTGTGAATTGTAAAGAAAATGATGCACTCTTTCACACCTCATAGGGAAAAAATAAATAAATTTCTAATTCTTCTCTCTTTGTATGTCTTGACTGCCAAATATAAAACTATTTTCCTGCTTCATACACTTTTTGAAAGATAATCTTTACGCACTAAAGTTTTTATGCACTCATTAATAAAAATTAAATATACCTTGAGTTAATTTACACATTTCTTGTTACAACTCATAAAGAGGAAAGATTTTATTAATTAGACGAACGCGTACAATGAAAAAGTTGCTTCTTACGTAACATTAAATAAATATATGGGGGGGGAGTGCAACATACAAAATATGTGTGATTAGGAACAGTGGATAAAAAAAATGAAAGCGCGTGAGGAGGATCCAAAATTCACGGAGTTCGAAACTCTTACGTTTACAGTTTTTTAATAAGTGAAAACTTCTCAAAGCAGCTCAAATTTCAATAATTTTCGAAAATGTTTTTCAATCTTTTTAACAGCTTCTTCTAATATATGATTGTGAGGACTTTATCTACCTGTGTAATTTAATCTTATATACTTCAATTTTCTAACATTAAAAAAACTATTTTTAACTATTTTGTAATCGCGATTAAAAAACCTACCGAAAAATCACGCGTTGCTCCAATTACCTCATTCACACAATGTTTCATACCATTCCGGATTGTAATGTAAACCAAATAGCTAGAGTTCTGCACAATCTTTCAACAACAAGAATTGAACCCCATGCTCTAAATACACACACACAATGAAAATATCTACCTATTTACAGGATTGCACTTTACGTTACCTTATGGATCAAAGTTTAAATTTTGAGAAATCCACTTGGTCAGTCAATGAATGATCTGGGATTGAAAAAAAAGATTGACTAGCTAATATAATTTACTCAAAGGAGAATTAAAACTTTGAAAATAGTATATTTTGAATATCCTTTAAGGGGACAGTGGACTTTCAAAACTTTTTTTTTAATTATTAAGCAAGAGTAATGAAGATTTATGAGCATATACACTGGAATAAAACAAGATCAAATATATCTTTAAAAAAATTTTCAAGGGCAAAATTTTGAGGGCTAGAGAATACAGAATTAAATATTATTTTGCAGCTTTTACCTTTTAGCTCTATTTTTGTAGAAAAACCATAAGCACCATTACATTCAACATCCAATGAGCACATATCACATTTTATGTTCCATAAAAAAGAAGACCACATATCATTATCCATCAAAACATATGTACTTTTCTCACTAGGACAAAAAGTTGATGATGTAGAAGGAAACATCTGAAAATTGCTGGCACTTGCATTCAAATATTGTTTCTTTTCACCAGCATGTGAACCTTCATCACTAATAGAGTTTTCAGTATGCATAATAAGTGAATTTTCAGCAAGCAAAATATCAGTTTTTAGGACACATAATCACTTTGCATGTAATTTTTTCCCCATCTCTTTTGTACTTTGGATGGCCTATCTTTAGGTTTTCGAAAGCACCTACTAATAGCATCCATTGTAAACAAATACAGGACCATTGTAGATGTTTTTGAAGCTTTTTTGTGGCTTTTAGATACAAAAATTTGATTCCGTAGAGATCAATAATACTAAGAAACAGACAGCAATCAAAGATGTGCAATTTTACAAAAGGCAATACTTTCGACTTTTGAAAACAAGTGGAAGTAAACAAACAGCAATAAAACAGTTAAAGGTTGCAGTTAAAATGTTAAAACACAAGAATATTAATTTTAATATTAACAAAAAAAACCTCAAAAAAATTATGACAACCTAAGCACATGCTTTTGTTTACATTTTTGGGTCCAGTTAAATTTTTTTAAATGCTTATAACTTTTTAATAAAATTACTTAGACACATGCGGTTTCTTACATATGGTTCAGTGAACTCCCGAAAATTATTATTCACAAAATTTTTTTTTCCATATTTTGGACGATTTTCGCCAATTTCAACGTCCACCATCCCCGTAATACTTAGAAGCTGTATGACTCTGCATTTTATGTTTTTCAATTTTTTAAACTAAAGTAATATATATATATATATATATATATATATAGTATATATATAGTATATATATAGTATATATATATAGTATATATATATAGTATATATATATATAGTATATATATAAGAAAAAATAATTACTTTAAGTAAATGTAAAAGCCCATCATTTTTTTAATTAATTATTTTACGCATATTAATTAAAGCAGGTTTCTCTCTCTCATTTTTTTTGTACTACTACAAAAAAATATTAGCACATATAAAAAATTGGAGAATAAAAGGATTAGAGAAAAAGGATTTTAATAGCATTTCCCGACTATTTCAAGCTTTAGCAATAATAAAATTGTAAATTCAATAGAAATATATCAAAAATTATAAAACTATATCAAAATTCATTTTAAAAAATCCAGTAGCATCGGTCAGAAGCCAATCAATGATCAGAAAGCGCTTCTTCGAGCCATGTATGTTCGCGAATTTCCAAGGCACATAGAGGATTTGTTACACTATGGAAAAGAGAAGAACATGAGTGTGTGGTTTTCAATTTTTTATTTAGCCACCAAGGAAGGAATTACTTTACACTAAATTGATCAGCTCATTCCGTTTCTAAATTTTATCATACTATTTTTTAGTAGGACAAATAGAACTGTAGAATAGCCCCTTGAGGGCTAAAGCTGTCCTACGCAAAACTTGGGATTGAACGATTTTTAAACATTTATCTCAATGCTAGAAAAATCAGGCATAAACTGTTACATATATAATCACATGTAAAAATTTTCTTTACATTTTTCCCCTTGAAACAAAATGAGCGAATCGCCCTGATACTCACGTGAGCGCGACAATATCCCCTCGCTGCACCTCGAAGTTACGCGTCACCCACTTGTTGAGGAGGACATAATCGTTGGTCATTTCTTCGTCTGGGTTCAGAGAAGGCTGGAAAACAAGAACAAAATGTTTTCAGCTTGAGAACATAAATATTCTCCCTTCTGTGACTCTTCTCTGTGTACACATTCATGCGGACAAGTGAAAACAGGGTGAAAAACTATCGAGACTTAACTTAAAATTTCTTAAATAAATAATTCAAAACCCGACTTACATTTCCTCTTCTTGTGACGCAGCTGAAGAAATCTATAAACAATACAAACGGTTTTTAAATACTTTGCGAAAACTATGTATTTCATTATCCAAGTAAATATTTTCTTTTAGGACAGAATAGATAAAATTCCATTTCCAATTCAAAAAAAAAAATTAGGAAATGTAGATTCTATTTTAATTTTATTTTCATTCCCCACTTTGATGAATATCTTCTCTCGCACGATCTAAACGATGCTGTTGTTGACTTATCACACCTGATCTAGTCGCATGCTACACCAGGTCCACGAGACCAAGAGAATCTTCAAGAAATCCTATACGAAAAGAGGATAGGAGTATATGTCCTCCTTCTCAAGACCCGCACACTACAACAGAAATGTCTGCACTAAGTTGCAGTTAATACACCTAAAATAGGCTTTTTGTCCGTCAACAAAGGAGAGGCACTTTACGAGCAAATCTGGAGATGGTAACAAGTCGGGAGAATTTTCTGTAGTTGTTGGTTTGAGATGTTTATTTTGGACCAGTTAATGTCAGACTTAACACTGAAATCTCACAGGCCAAAAGGACAGCCATTTCATTGCCATAGAGTCCAATGTGGGACGGGGTCCATTGGAAATACATCTTACGCTGCTGTGAAAGCAGAGAGTTGAGAATCAAAATAGAACTTTTATCGCCAACTTTAGTCCACTTTAGCGCCAACTTTAGTGCTGGATGGCAATCGGGAAAGATCCATGTATCAGCGGAAGATGTTACAGTTTTAATGGTACCACATCAATGGCAATTAGCTCAGATTTAAAAACAGAGCACAGGTCTGGATTTCTAATCCAGACTTTTTGTGAGAAATTCGAGGCCTTTACAAGAATGTCACAAAAGTTATGTTCATTTTTGCTGCCATCAATATAAACTTGTGTAGCAGTTTCTGAAATTTTAATTGATGACCTCCTGAGAAAGTTGACGCAGGTATCAGGCAAATCTTGTTTTTTATTTGTATGAGTCCCAAGTTTAGATTTAAAATGGACACCAGCCCTCAAAGGAGTTGAGGTTTGGACACAAGGAGTGCCCCTCAACATCCTGGTGCAATAGGTTCATTGTCCAATTTCTAAGATATATGTTGATAAGCGATTAAAATCCCCCAAACTGTAAAATTTGTTGAAGTACGTCGCAAGTATCATGCCTCTTCTCAGTTTTAAGGGCTGAATATCACTTTCATATACAACTAGTTCTGTAATAAGGAAGGAAATTGATATATATATATATATATATATCATTAAAGAACCTCTTCTGTTCATCTGTCTCTCTTCACAATCAAAAAAATATATTTAAATCTCTTACAACCTTGTAACAAAAAAAAAGTCAGCTACACTGCTCAAGGAGAACCAAAAACCAAGTAACTGCCTACACGGATGAATCTTCTGACTCTGACTTTGACAAATGTGATCCTAGAATCTATTTTATTCATCCAAATGATGAACTTGAATCCTATAGAATTCCTACGGGTAAAGTTTCCATAAACTTTACGTGCGTAAGGAGCTTTGGATAACTACCACAGAAGGGCAATTGAGAGTTCCAGTAGCATTTTACTGTTCTGACTCTACTAGATCTGCGATCCTAAGGGGCAACTGATCCAGGATATAATTGCACTTATAAACAGAGTGGCTGCAGCCCAAAGAATCTGCACTTTGCAATGGATACCGGTATACGTAGACATCTTCGGCAATGATCAGGCTAATGACTATGCCAAGGAGGCCCGGAACTCCCCTTAACTTTCCAATAACCTCACCCTTACCAATGCTGATGCAATAGACAGACGTAAACTCATCTCCCCATCTAATAAAAAAGTACTTCATTTTAGAATTTAATTCCAGCCACGTAGTTTCTACTACCATAACCAGACTACGTACAAGACACTTTAAAGAGATGAAAATATCCTCTGATGGCCTAAAAAGTTACAACACTTGTCCTCACTGTCCTGACATTCAACTTTCGCTTACTCGCAGTTTTAACTGTCCTTATATATATATTGACTTAACTCCACAACATAGACCTACCCCCCGGACCATCAAATGCTTTATTCAACAAACGTCTTCGACATTGCAAGAGCCGCTTTGAACGCCTTCTGCGCCATTTGATTTCTCTGCACTACATGGACAAGACAACATCTACAGAGTGTTTTTTTTTCAGGTATAGAAGTTTTAGTTGGCATTACTTTCCAAGATGACGACCGATTTAACAGCTGTCAAGTGATTTATTCTCAGTTTGGTTTGGCAATTCATCATGAATAGACTCACGCCTGAACAACGCTTTCAAATTGTGCAATTTTATTTCGAAAATAATGGTCGATTTTCATAAGCGAATTTTGTTTAGCGATGAAGCGCACTTCTGGTTGAATGGCTACGTCAACAAAAAAAACTGCCGCATTTGGAGTGAAGCTAATCCACAAGTGTATATCGAAACACCATTACATCCAGAAAAACTGACAGTTTGGTGCGCTTTATAGGCTGGTGGAATCATTGGTCCGTACTTCTTCAAAAACGATGAAGGCCACAACGTTACAGTCAATGGTGATCGGTATAGAGCCATGATTACTAACTTTTTCATTCTTGAATTGAACAATCATGATGTCCAGGAGCTGTGGTTCTAACAAGACGGCGCAACATGTCACACAGCTCGTGCCACAATCGATTTATTGAAAGACACGTTTGGTGACCACCTAATTTCACGTTTTGGACCTGTGAATTGGTCTCCAAGATCTTGTGATTTAACACCACTAGACTATTTTCTGTGGGGCCATGTAAAGTCATTGGTCTATGCAGATAAGCCACAAACGCTTGACCATTTGGAAGACAACATTCACCGTGTTATTGCCGATATACGGCCACAAATGTTGGAAAAAGTCATCGAAAATTGGACGTCCAGATTGGAATACATCCGAGCCAGCCGTGGCTGTCCTATGCCAGAAATCATATTTAAAATGTAATGCCACAAGATTATCTTTCGAATAAAAAAAATTCATGTCATGTCAATCGAATAATACATCGTTGTTTTATTGCAATTTAAAGTTCTATACCTCTAAAAAAACACCCTTTAGTTCTGTGGAGCAGCTGTGTCTCATGCTAGCCATGATTCGAGCAGCGCTGGACTGAATTCGTTCTATTTTTGTTAAATTAGTAGAAGATGCATTGAAATAAATTTGGAAATCATACTCTATAACAGGTTTGAAAAAAGAAGTGTACATGTTAATCTCAGAGTAGCTAGCATCTGCTCGGCAATTCCTGCCTACAACAGATTTCAGTAAGTCCTGCCTAGATAATTTACTAGATAATGAGTATGTGTGTTGCCAGAATATCTGGATCTAATGTGTAACCGAAGTATTTTGAATGATTTTCATAAGGCAGAGATTTGCTATTATACACTCCAATTAGTGGTAAAAAAACAGATACAAATACAGACTTTGAAACGTTAGAGCCCAATTTACGATTCTCAGCAAAACTCGAAAACTCAATGAGGATAGTATTTATTGTAGATTCAAAGAGACTAATATCAGAGTTTGAGTTCCAGAGGACGATAACGTCTGCAAACTGACCAACCTCGCACCTTCTAGAAACGGATAACAAACCAACAATAGGATCATCTATTCCCACTTTTAATTAATCCAATAAACTGTTTAAAAGTTGTATAACGTACTTTTGAAGTTGGAAAGAGGTATTATTTACAAATTGACCATTGCATGTATCTAAACATACGCATTGGGTTCAGCTGTTCCTCAAACTACTAGATTGTAACATATGAAATGTCTGATTTTCACTAGTGCGTTTTCAGATCCTTTTACTAAAACTCTTTTGATTTATTATACACTCATGTCCATAAATTAAGGATAATTCAGAATCCCACAGAAATTGAACTCTAAAATAAAAATTTCACCTGTAGAATTATCACACACATCTTGAAGAAGAATATGCAAATTACAGGAAACCACCAGATGACGCGGATAGTACGTCACAATGACGAGAGTGTAAGAGAGGGGTACATAAGGAATGGAGGCAAAGAAGTAAAATTGTTCACATGCGCTTTAAAAGCCTTTCAGTGCAATAACCACATAGTTATGGCGCAAAGGAAGCATTTGGATGATTTTTTTACGTGGTAGAATTATTGGACGACTGGAATGTGGACGTACCCAGCTGGAAGTATCCAAGAAACTTGGAATCGCCCAGAGTGTAATCTCCAGGCTTTGGCAACGATTCCAAGATGCTAGTAATGTGAGTAGATGTTACAGCACAGGTCGCCCCCAAGTTACAACGCAGAATGAGGACCGGTATATTTGGCAGTTACTGCCAAAAGAAACAGACGGAGCACAGCATCAGATCTATCTCGTCAGCTCTCTTCAGCTACCGGTACGACAGTTTCAAGGCAGACCGTGTACAGACGCTTGGGGCACATTGGTCTATATGCTCGTAAGCCTGTCAGATGTGTTCTACTTACCACAACTCACTGTCGCCTGCGATTAACCTGGAGTAGAGGGCATGCATTGTGGACACCTCAACAGTGGTCTTGAGTGATGTTTTCCAACAAGTCCAGTTTAGTTTGCAGTTGGATTCTCACCGGACTTTAATATGGAGAGCGCCAGGTACCCGTTACCACCAAGAGAACACCATTGAACGACACCGTTACGATGGTGCAGGATGGCTCGTTTGGGGAAGAATTATTCTTGGTTCCAGAACTGACCTGCATGTTCAGAGTGTAACGATGATAGGCCACATCTATCGGGTTTTCATTCTGGAACAACATGTACGTTTGTTTCGGAATGCCATGGGTGCTGAATTTCTGTTTATGGATGATAACACCCGTCCTTAACGTGCAAACATTGTAGACGAATGCCTTCAATCGGAGGATATCACCCGTATGGATTGGCTAGCATACTCACCGGACTTGAATCCAATAGAGCATGTGTGGGAGGAGCTTGGCCGACGAATTGCAGCCCGTCAACCTCCTCCCATCTGTCTACCGCAACTTAGGAGGGCATTGCTTGATGAGTGGTGTAATATTCCCCACGATCAAATTGATAATTTGATACTCAGCATGCCTAGGCGTTGTAAGGCCTGTATTGCATCGTCCGGGAAACATACTCCGTATTAACCATCATACTAACCATGTTATACTGTTTTTTGTAAATAGGTTCTTTTTTGAAATTTGCTCCATGTAGTAAAAATCGCAATTTTCATTAATTATGTCAAACATATAGCATCTTTTTTGCTCTTTACCTTTTGTTTAATAAATAGACTTTACAAACAAGTCAAATTTGTTTTGCTTCTGTCTCTTTCTTTGCCTGAACTTCATTATACTTAATTTATGGACATGAGTGTATATCAGGGTTCGGTAGCCTATGGCACACGTACCACATTTGGCCCGCGGTACAATTTTCAATAGCGCTCTTCATTACACTACACATTTCTGAATTTTTGAGTAGATGCAAATGATCATTTTAAAATCATGGTTATTGGACTTCAGAGTCATGGAAAGCAACATATACGGAATTTCGAAAAATGATGAAACGACAGTTATTTTACATTCATGTCCATAAATTAAGGATAATGCAACTTCAGGCAAAGAAAGAGTCAAAAGCAAAACAAATTTGACTTATTTGTAAAGCCTTTTCATTAAATAAAAAGGTAAAAAGCAAAAAAAAAAAAAAACATGCTATGCGTTTGATATCATTAACCGAAATTGCGATTTTTGCTTCCGGGAGCAAATTACAAAACAGAATGTCTCCCAGACGATGCAATACAGTCCGTACAACGCCTAGGCATACTGAGTATCAAATTATTAATCTGATCTTGTGAAATATTACACATTCATCAAGCAATGCTTTCCAAAGTTCTGGTAGACATGTAGGAGGTGGTTGACAAGCTGCAATTCGTCAGTCAATCATGTCCCACACATGCTCTACTGGATTCAAATCCGGTGGGAATGCTGATCAGTCCATACGGGTGATTGAAGGAGACATTCGTTTACGATGTTTGCACAGTCAGGACGGGCTTTGTCATCCATAAACACAAATACAGCACCCATGGCGCCCCGAAACAAAGGTACATGTTGTTCCAGAATGACGTCCCGATAGATTTGGCATGTCATGGTTCCAATTTGAACATGCAAGTCAGTTCTTGAACCCAGAAAAATTTCCCCAAAACGAACAATCATGTACTACCGAATTGGTATAGTTCAATGATGTTCTCTTGGTGGTAACGGGTACCTGGCGCTTTCCAAGTGAAAGTCCGGCGAAAATTAGACGGCAAACCAAATCTGGACTCGTCGAAATACATCACGCAACCCCACTGTTAAGGTGTCCACAATGCACGCTCTCTACTCCAGGGGAATCGCAGGCGACAGTAAGTTGCAGTAAGTGGAATACATCTGACAGGTCCATGAGCATATAGACCAATTTTTTCTAATCTTTCTGTATAATTTTATATGTTTGATTATAGGATGAATTATCGAGTCTTTACAGTATTATTTTTGTATGAGTGAGTGAAAGAGTGAAACATCGATGACGCATTTGGAGACGGCTCAGTAAACGTACGCACCATTCGACGTTGGTACGTTCGAATCTGGTGAAGAGAATTTCACAAATGAAAACCGGGGCAGGCCGGAGATAGTTGTCTGATAGTGATGCTCTGAGTGGGCCCCGAATCAAAACTTCTTCAGGGCCCATTTTTAGGAAAGAAAGCCCCGTTAGTGCAACTGTAGTCACACATGTTGGGGCCCCTATAGCTTGGGGGCCCCGTATCATTGATACGGCGGTAGCTACGCCCCTGCTAATGAGAACTACAACGAACGACGAGGACACTTGCAATGAAGAGGTGGTAGAAGGCAATCCAAGTACGAGCAATTCCCAGTTCCTTCAGTTGAAGACTGCATCGCTTGAATATCTGTTGTTGTAAATTAAATGTAAAATGAATAGATGGCGCTGCAAGTCTTCTGAAAGTTATAGTTTTTTAGCTTGCAGAATCTGTGCTGTATACATGCCTTCTGTGTCCTCTAAGAAAATAAAATCAAAATGCCTAAAAGATAGACCGAATTACTGGAATAACAACTTAAAAATAAAAAAAACAGGAAAAAACATCTAAGTAAAATCAATTCTTGATATTTGATTCACTTCTCTAACTGCCTATCTAGCTTTTCACTTAATTTTATAGCTCTCTTTCAACTCTCTTAATGTCATAAACTCACCTGCATTCTACGAAGTACTAAAAATTCGAGGACTGGGCGTAAAATTTCTTATCATGAATATTTTACACTGGTGAAAACAATTGAAACGACTAACAAACCAAATTAAACCACACCTGGCCAAAATATCATCCGATATAAGACCAATATATGGGAAAACAAAAATGGGCACGACCTGCACCCTAAATAGGGAAACTGGTCATTTGTCCAGCACAGCAGTTGACCGTCATCCTACCAATCAGAGAAAAACATGTCTAATAGGGTGTATGAACGCCTTTAACAGTTACACAACTCTCGCATTCGTGTTTCATACTGTCTAGAAGGGTCCTTATCAATCCCTGTGGCAATACAGTCACTCATGCAGCAAGGCCCTCTCGAGCTCTTTAAAGGTAATTGGAGCCGTAATTGAGCGTCCAAAGACATCCCATACGTATTCAAAAGAATTAAGGTCAGAGGACAACACAAGACACTTCATTCGTTCATATCCTCCAATTGGAGGTCCACCAAACTGAGCCTTCTGTGTGGGTGCATTATCGTCCAAACAGATTAAATTTGGTCCATATGTTCGGCGGAAAAGTCTGCTATAGGATGCAAGGATCTCGTCCCAGTATCGCTGATCTGTCAGAGTGCCTCTATCGGACACATGAAGGTCAGAATGCCCGTCTGCCATGAAATCTGCCCAGACCACTTCGACAGTAGTGGTCTTTTTCGACAATGTTAAAGGGCATATATCGACACCCATCTCCAGTTGAGAACATGTGTCGAGTCGGTGTCTAGATTGAATTACGACTCCATCACTGAAAAGAACCCGCTCCAATCATCCTCTGGCCAAGACAGATATCAGCGCCGGTTAGACAGACCATTTTGAAGTTCCCAGACAAAATGATGCAGACTACATATCGCCTGGCATACAGGTCATCTGCATTAAGTCTCTGAATGACTATCATCCGTAAAATTAATGTTCCTGTTGCATTACAGAGGTTTAGAGACAGTTGTGTCACTGTCTCGGACCTATCCCTTTGGCTAAAAGTCTCAAATAACGGTATTGAGCCGACGTTGTTGCCCACTTGCGGTCTTGACAGGGTCAACGAACCACTGTTCCTGTCCCTGTAAACTGTTTCCATAGAGTGGACACAAAATTTCTCTAAATCATAAGGTCCTTACAACAGGTAGCCTGTGACTAGCCCGCTTCGAGTCTTCCAACTTTCCGCCACCTTGTGGTACCGTCTAGACCAGTGATCCGCAACCCCCGGTCCATGGATCTACGGAAATCACTTTATATTCCACATTAAATCACTTTTATTCATTTTAGGTGTAACTATATTTTATTCTGAAGGCATATTTAAATGTAACTAAATGAAAATTGTTAAATCAAAACAATCTACAATATAAACAATCAAAGTGTCCCACCCTCAGCGGGCTGTGGTAAAATTATCAAACGTTGACCGGTCCGCAGCGATAAAAAGGTTGCAAAGCACTGGTCCAGACGATGACGACTGGTCATATTAACGATGGATAAACAAAGAAATCCAAAAGGATGGGGCTAAGCTACGATGTTTCAAACGTGATAACGCTACAAGCTTCAATGAAAAGTAAGGTATCTTTACACAAACGTGTTCATAGCGCATCAACCTTATGACGTCACAGGCCACTGCGTTGCAGAGATATCCACGAAGAGCATAGATATCATCTGATACCTTATTTGCGTAAAGGCGATAATTATTTTTTGTTCTCTTCTTCATAAAAAATCCGTTCCTCCCTTTAATTGTTTTCTCCAGGGTAAAATGCTTAAGCACAAACGTCAAAATAATTCCTTTGAACGACACCACACGTTGGCCAATGCCACAATCTCTGAAAATACTGCAAGGAACCATAGATTGCTCCCCGCGAAATTTGTTTCAGAATTGAGAATACGTAAAAATCCCATGGGATTAGATCTGGTAAGAGAGCGGGTTTCGGAAACACTTCAGTTCAGCCTGGACGAGAAACTGACCGATGTGTAGGTCATGTACGATGAATGGACAATCTCAAGCAACATAAAATGTCTAGATAATGCTTGCACTGTTCTGCCCTTGGGAATTTTTCCAAATTCTGCGATGAGATCTTGGCTCGGATTTAAAGCGCTAATACCACTCGTTCACCTCTGGTCTCAACATGATAGAATCACGGTGTTTAACTTCATTAGCACTGTTAAAGTTTCTGCAGAAGCTTTTCTCAAATACTTGCCAAATTTAATGCTACATTGTTGTTGTAGACAATTAATGTTTTTACATCACAAGATAAACCGTCAGTGTATCCTTAACATGGGTGAAATCCTTCAGGTGATAAGCATATTGTGTAATTTTATCTGCATGATTTTGTTGTTAGCAGCGACCGTGAATCCCGAACTTTTGAATTCTAAATCGTGTCACTTTCGCGTTTAAAGGCGATTACACCAGCACTATGCCATTTATGATTATCTCTGTAACCTCTCGTGTATCTGCAAAAAAAATTTAGTGTTACTCGACATCGTATATAAGCCTTAATTACTTTGGAAGATATTCAAATTTTCATCTGAATCAGATTCAACGGGTGTTTCACTTTTACTGGATTCATAATTCCTGTTTGAAACACAAATTAAGACCAACTAACTTTTGTAAAAAAAAAAATTTATACTCTTCATTTTAATAAACCGTTTCTTTTCTGGATGGTGGATACTTTTACTTAAAAGTTTGGTACATACCCACGACTTCGAAATTCAAAATCTCTTTTACTACTTTCAAAAGGAATACCTGGATATAAGCTAAGTGATTTCGTCTATCAATAGCAGTTCCAATATCCGGGTAGTTTCAGCTGTCTGGATTAGAATAAAATGTTAAAGGAAATTGACATATGATGGCAAAAGTTTTTGCCATTTCAAATTGATGGCCTGAAAAGGAAACTAACAGACTGTAAAATCGCTCTCAATTTCAAGTGTTGAAAGTTCAGTTGGCATATACACTGCTTGACAATTGCTAAGGAACAAATGATTTATGCAAAATTGCGTCTCAGACAGCTGACCAATAAAAGTAAACTCAAGTTCACAGGGCGTGGTAGACTAGGATTCATTGTGTTTAAAAGGCAGTGCATACAAGATTATAATTCATACAAAAATTCATGCTGTTCAATGTTTGATGAAAATAGTGCTGGATGTTATAAGTTTCTTCTCGGAAATTCTGTTTGGATCTTGTAATAATTAAGAGTAAAATGTCAGCAAGACATCACACACACACACACACACACATTTGAGTAACTACGATCGTCGACGAACAGTTGGACGACTGGAAGCAGGTCATAGTGTCACCACTGTAGCTGTTGCAATGTTCAGAGGGCGTGAAATCAAAGAGTGCCATCTCGAGATTAAAGAAGATCGCTGGTGGAAATACTCTGCGAAATCATGTCGAAGGTCAAGGTAGGAACCCCATATCATTAGAGGACCGCTATGTAGCCCTCGTGGCAAAAAGGAAAAGAAATTCCACTCTAGGCCGGATAGCTGCAAGCCTTGCAACTGCAACCGGTACGCATCTTTCAGCAAGAACCATCTCCCCGTGATTAAATCAAGTTAGTTTGTATGCATGGAAACATGTTCATTGCATCCCGCTTCAACCACGCCAATGTCGATAGAGATTACTCAGGTGTAAGGAATATATTGTTGGGATTACTCAAATTAATCTAGAGTGATGTTCTTCGACGAATCTGATTTCAGTGTGACAAATGATTCTGGCCACAAATTACTGTAGAGAGAGCGTGGAATACAGTATTCACAAGATTTTGTTTGTGAACGTTATCGGTACGGCCCAGACGTGATGGTGTGGGCAGGCATCATGCAAAATAGCAGAACACCACTTCACATCTTTAGAGTTAAGATGCGTTACACGCAATAGTACTGCAGAAAGATTATTCTGGATAATGTTCATATTTATAGGGATGCTGTAGGTTTAGACTTCCTGTTTGTGGACGATAATGCGAGGCCACATAGAAGCGTTGAGGCAACGGACTAAGTGACTAATGGACTGCAAAGTGAAAATATTCTCCATATGTAATTGCCTATTAACTCTACTGACCTAAATCCTACTGAATATGTCTAGAATGCTCCTGGCAAACGTGTTGCACAAAGAACCATCCCTCCCCGAACAGCGCAAGATCTCAAAACCACCTTGAGACAGGATAACACGGCGAATGTTGTCTTCCAAATGGTCAAGCGTTTGTGGCTTATCCGCATAGACCAATGACTTTACATAGCCCCACAGAAAATAGTCTAGCGGTGTTAAATCACAAGATCTTGGAGGCCAATTCACAGGTCCAAAACGTGAAATTAGGCGGTCACCAAACGTGTCTTTCAATAAATCGATTGTGGCACGAGCTGTGTGACATGTTGCGCCGTCTTGTTGGAACCACAGATCCTGGACATCATGATTGTTCAATTCAGGAATGAAAAAGTTAGTAATCATGGCTCTATACCGATCACCATTGACTGTAACGTTGTGGCCTTCAAATGCGGCAGTTTTGTTTGTTGACGTAGCCATTCAACCAGAAGTGCGCTTCATCGCTAAACACAATTCGCTTATGAAAATCGGGAACAACGGCAATCTCGTTTTGGGCCCATTCGACGAATCTACGCCTTGCTTGATCATATTTAAAATGTAATGCCACAAGATTATCTTTCGAATAAAAAAAATTCATGTCAATCGAATAATACATCGCTGTTTTATTGCAATTTAAAGTTCTATACCTCTAAAAAACACCCTTTATATATATATATATATATAATTCCCCTCGCATCCTTTTAATTAACTCTTTTAATACTAGTATTCAAATAATCTTTTAATTATTTGGTTGGAAACTAACCCCCTGTTTTTAATCGTAATCAACTAATAATATTACATCATAAATCCCTTTCCCGCCCTTTGTAACAAATCAGAGCTCTTATTAGAAGCATGTCACGTGGTCTTCAACGTCAGGTATAAAAGCCGATGTCTCTGGAAACCTCGCGCTCTTCGATCATTTCTCTGTAGTCATGTAGCGGCTGCAGCGCGTTCTGTGTGTGTATTTGTCTGTGTTGTGTCGTCCATGTTTGCTTCTTGTATGTGTAACGCCGTCCTTACTGGATCTTTATGTGTTTCTGGATGTGAATAAAAAGGAATTTCGATTTCCATGAGTTCCTCTTTGATACTATCGTATTAGACCATGCTCCACGTAACATAGAAAATCACACCACCGGCCACGCCGAACCATTGGTTCTCCATTATTTAATCCACCACTCGCCACGTCTTACAATATATTTACCACTCAACGGAATTGTTCCAGAGGCATTTCATATATATATATTGCATTTTACTTAAATTTGATGTTTTAAGTTTTTATTCTTTTTGCCCTCTATGTATGCTAAACAACAAAAAAATGTTTTACTTTACATTTGCAATTTTCATGGTGCGATATTATCGTGCGACTGTATACCATTTAAATGAGCATTCCGCATGGGTATTCATTTAAGGCAGCGGTACTCAACCTTTTTTTCAGCCGGGCCGCATACATATGACAACTATTTAACGCGGGCCGCAACATGAGGATTAATGGGGGAGGGACGCTATAAGACCAAGGACATTTAAAAGGCAGAAATGAATTAAAATAGTAGTAAGTTTGAATTTAATTTTCAAACTATTTTTAACTCCATCAAACTCAACTCACAAAAAACAGGTTTTATGCACTTTTTACTGTGTTATGAGGAAATTTCGATTTCTTTTTAATTATTATACCAAGTCCCCCACCCTCACATATTTTGTTGCCGTTGCAAAGATTTTTTTAAGAAAGCGAATTTATCTCGACTTGAAAGAGATGTTCAAAAAAGAAAGTAAGCATTGAAAGATTTGTGCTTAGTGGTATAGTGACGAGCAAAATTATATTTTTTAAATAAAGTATTTTCACGATAAACTAAACAAGTTGTTGACTCATGATTTTTTTTTTGACGAGACAGTCAAGATCCCGATTGTCTTGAAATAACAGATTTTCTTTAGATATTTTTCACCTGGAAGACACGAGGGTTAGTTAAAAATTAGTATCGCCCATAAAATGGTCGCTGTTCCACTGCTATTTGTTAACCTAACCGTTACAATTACAAATTCCTACCAGCAGCACATCGATAGCAAAATCGATATATGAGTGATTGCCTGATTGATAGAATTTTTCGCTAAATTTTCAAAACATTGTTCTTAAATAATTAAACTGGTTAGGGCAACCGGCAATGACCGGGCCACTTAGAAAGGACCCCATGCGGCCCGCAGGTTGAGTATCGCTGATTCAAAGGATAACAGAACGTTCGGTTATTCACCTACTTTCAAGCCAGCGCACAAGTACTCTCAGAGATTAAGAATAGAGTCGAAGAATCATTCAACCGAAAATGGAAGAACAATCAGCGATCCATTTCTCGTCTTTGGTCACCATGAACACCAAAGGTTATTCGCGACAAGACATGGGAAGTATTTGCAGGCGTATATCTAACACGTACGTGGAAACAGGCCAGTAAAAGCAAGAATATGAAGAGAAATGTTACCTGCATGGAGATGCCCTCCACTTTGGCCACTAATCCAAACGAGTCCAGGAAGAAGATCGTCACAGGTACGCTCAGCAAAAGGTTCTTGCCCACGCGTTTTAGTAACGAGCTCCACTGAGCCATGGCTGCGGAGAAGGATTAACATAATTATATACAAAGAATAAAAAACTCTCCAAGTAAAAACAACACGACAAATCTACGTATCTAAATCGCTAAAACAATCCACAAAGATTTTTTAAAAGAAAAAAAAACCCTTTCAGTGTCGAGTTTTAAAACTCGATGTAGTGTATAGGGTGATGTACATTACAATGTTGATTAATTCCATCGAAGATACTCTGGGAGATCTATTGACACCATAGCCTTTTGTTATTAAATGTGTCATAACTCACCGGTTAACATCCGAGCTCATTTACAACATCTTTAAATGTCATTAAAACATACTAATAGCAGTCAAATATTTAACCAAGTTGGTAGCTTTCTCTATATTGATACAACAATTCCGTCATCCTATTCAGTGTTCACAAGTGAATCAATAGTGATATTTGATGCCATTCTAACAGAGAATATCAAGGGTAATCTTTGAATTCTTTTCGGTAACTGTGTAGCTCGCTTCAACACTTTGGCAATTGGTTCCTTGTACGCCATAAAACATACCCTACTCTAGCTAAAACTTTTTCGCTGCACCACGATATCCATTTTACGTGAATCCCATTTTATGTTGACCTTTATGTCAATGAAATGACAGACAAAGGATGATTGAAAACTTCCTCTTTCTCCACCCTTACTTTTCTGGAATTGCACACGCAGAAAAAATTTACAAAATAGGGTGGAGTAGGGAGTGCCTCCCACCTATCATTAAACCAGAAGGTCTGGCTCAAAACACCCCCCACACACACACGTCTTGCTGGTGGTCACATTAAGTGCCTCACGTTCCCAAAAGGTCATGAGGCCATCCGTGCTAAGTGCATCAGGTTTCAGTCCAGAATATCTAGAGTTGTATGGGCTTCTCTACAAAAGATATCAGTCCCTTGGGCTCTCGACTTTTAAGTCAACGATCACTTTGTCAGTTTCCGGGGTTTTAGCAACAACACACACATATCCATTTCATTTCATTGGAGAAAACTGTACAGTTTATTTTTAATAATTAAGTATTCTAACCAAGGAATGGAAAATGAAAACCAAATCTTTTTCTCTGGCTCTAATTAACCGATCAATGTGGCTCGCCTGTATTAACTGCTCTTAATACATTATTCTTTTCACAAGAAAGGGAATATTTTTTTTTCTGTACACGGATTTTAACAATTCATAACAATGACATATTTGAAACGTTCATCCAAAAATCCAAGTAGAATATTACTACATAACACAATTGTTTTAGCAAACATTTATTTGAATCAAGCACTGGCTCATTTTAAATGATGAACTCGATTTGTGAATATAACTTTCTGAAACTATCACAAGAAGAGTGGACATAACACCGTTTAGATCTTCATTTTTGAATTCTAATAATTACTCTTTCAGATTTCCAACATAAGATGCAAAGAGATGGCAATATTTCTCAGTAGTGCTTCAGAAGAATTTTTGATATATCGGAGAACAAAATTAAAAAAGAAGAAAAGGGCTCAATTGAAATCAAGAGCAGATACGGCCTACATAGTACCCTTCTCTTAATATCTTCCCTGAGACATGTCATAGAGCAGGGATGAGCACACTTTTCCAGGGTACTTCTAATTTTTTAAGGTGTTGCGGTCCCCTCATTAGCGTTGGGGTGGTGAGCGAAAAAAAAAAAGATCTACAAAATTTATTATCACTTAATAATAAATACGGGTTATGTACTTAGATACATAACTAGAATTTAAAAAAACTTACTTTTTTTAAAACCACGTTTAAAGCAAGAAGCAAGATATAAAAATACTCACAAATATAATATCAAATATATTTCAAAATACATTAAATATAAATCCTACTTCTTCTATAGTTCTGGTAGTTATAGTCCGTAGAAGAATTAATCTACATATACTGTCCACCCATCTAGAATATTTCGGCATATACGAGTAATTACTAACGGCTAATCTTCAGGCGGTCCACCCATCGATCGTGATCGACTTTATGCCCATCTCTGCATTTAGAATCGTTTTAGAGTTATGAATTATTCTCAGCATTCTGTTATTTATCCGAATAAGGAATGCTTTCAACTGGTCGGGGCCCTTTACCACACTGTATACTTTCTTTATAACCGCAAACGTCTTCTAACATTTATTCAAAGTACTTTTAGTACTGAAAACTAACACACAAAAGGTTCCTAAAAGCTGGAGATTTTGATATAGCATTTACTTTCCTTCAAATTCATTATTGCTGCGTAAATAAAAATCAACAGAGAGTTTAATTTTTCTAATCTGTATAAGTAAAAATGAATGTGTTAGAACCGCCACGGGCAGGGGTGCGGCCCTAGAGTTATTGTACACTAATCAAAGTACTCAATAATATGGCAAACTCGCCACAGGCCGCATACCTTCGTTCACTGTATCTCATTCTCGAGTGTGTTGCGAAAACACCACCACACCCTTACATACCCGCGCTTTCACAGCGCCCTCTACAGTTGGGTTTTAACAATTCTTAATTACTTGAATCTTACTATTGAAGAGGTTTTAAGAAATCATATTTTATTTTTGGGATAAGAAACAACAACAACATAGATATTTCATCCACATCATAATGCTCGGTTTTTGCTAAATATTTTACTGAATAAAACTCAATCTTCGAAAAGTTTTCAAAACTCCTCCCAACGAAGAGCCAAACTCGAGGCGTAGATTATGTTGAAGTTATTTCTACTTTTCAAGAGCAGAAAAATATAGATTTAAAAATAAGTATGTGTACTACATCTCACAAGCCTTCCTTTTGAGACAAACTCTCTTGCTCTTTAGCACATGCCAGGATGATTCCACTTCCATGCATAGGTTTTTTATTCGTTGGCGGACAATACCTCAGGATGGCGTTAAACTGCAGTTTTCATTTGTTGTCTGTACATTACTTTTTATGGCATTTTTGTAAAAATGTTTTAATTTTTGTATTGATATTTTTATTAATCAAGCTTCCCTGCTTGTTTTTACCAAGTCACCTTCATTCCAATATCGTTAAGTAACTCCTCTTTTTCAATTTTGACACCAAATATGTTAATTTCTGCCAAAAATTGTAAGGATTTCAGTCGTTATTACTTACTACGGAATTAAATCTTATTTGGCATTCACTAATTAATTGTCCACATCACTATGCATCTTCATAGTTCCAAATGTTCTATCGAAATTCAACATGACTTTTCGCTATATCTGATACCTTGCACTGTCGGCTCCCATAATTTCCGCCCAATCCTAATAGCATTTTAACAATACTTTTCTCAAAGTTAAGGATAGAAATAAATATACCTAATCCTGTTCTGGCTTTTTAAAAGTACCAACATATAAGACACATCAATGCCTTTATTTTTTAGAAAATCCGCGACTCTTATGTGAGCTTCTCTAGCTGCTTGACATGACGATTCAAGCACGATTCTTTGTTTTTCATCAATGCACTGAATAAATATATTTTTTATCCTTTGTTGGCATGATTCGTGAAAAACGAAATAGTTAACGAAGAATCATAGCCTTTGCTTATGGATAAGAAGACTTTAACCAACTTATATATATATATATCATACGAATATTTTTTTCCCACTAGAAAATTTGAGTTAACCGTTCCATAACTGCCACAAAGACTTGAATTCATTCTTTACAGATGGCAGCAGAGTTTTTACTTAATCCCAGGCTGAAATCAGTATGATTTGCATAAAATTAGTAATGGTGGCGTTCGTTAGAAACACAGAATGAACATTTCTCACTAGAAACTTTCTGCAACAACATAGACATAGCATGAAGAACATAGAAACATAGCTTGTATGTTAAGTCGTAATTTGCTTCGGGTTAGAAAGAAGATTGAGTGTCATATGATTGACCCCTTTCTGAAAGATCTAAGTATTGCAGTTATTTTCAGATAACATTTTTGAAGTGATAACTTCCTTATGCGTGTTTTACAGACAAGTGAACTTGAATGAACGTCATGATCGGGTTTGTAACGCTCATTCGGCTTTTTTCGTTTTAAGTCGGAAATCGTGCTCGTCGTCCGCGACACACACTCTCCTAAACATATGCATCCCTAAAATGGCATATGACCAAAGGAGGGACGTTTGCTCTCCCCGCCTTTCCAAAACGACATGAAACGCGGTAGTCTGTCACCGAAACTGCGCTTTAGTATTTCGAATGATAATTAAATACAAACTCTTACATCAGATCTTATTAATAATTGCATTAATCGGAACTAACGTTATGAATAATACATCTATTTAGAAAGTAAAAAACACGCAATAAAGTGATTCTTCTTGATTTTTTACAACAATCAAATTATTTCACATATACATAGAAATATTTACCAAAAAAATAATTTTACAAACAAATCGAGAAGAAAAAGATTTGTTCATAAAATATTTTTCCAAGTCGATTTTTATGAAGCTGAAGAGAATCCGGAGGTAAAAAAATAAACACAGGAAATAATTAAATTTTAAAAAAACAGTCACATTTTCAGTAACAAACAGGTTTCGCTGGACGAGAAGGGTTTTTAAAAAGATTATTTTTTCACAAAATAATCCCTTTTTTTATAAGCATATTTGTTTGATTAATTAAAAAATTTTCCTTCCTACAAGTGCAATATAATCTGCTTAGTGTGATATAAATATTGTTGGAATATTTGTATATATTTTTATATGACAACGGTAAAACCAGATTGCCCCCACTATATATACTGATGCACCTGACACCATAGTGTCAAAGAGTCGCCCATCCGGTAGAGTGGTTAGCGACGCTGGCTGCTGTGTGCCCGGGTTTTAATCCCGAAGAAGACATGGATGTTTGTAAATGTATAGTGCTTTCGCGGCATGGAGGTATTTTAAATAGCCGTCGAGCCGCAAGTCCTCTCGTGAGGATGGTGGAAGGCCCCTGACCACCCCTCTAAATTGGGGTGAAACCCAGCTAAATCCTTCTGTCACCTGTATGGTGTCAAAGTTACGGCTAACGACAGGCATCACTTAGCCCTTTGCCACGATGAATTTCGCGGGCCTTGCCGATCAGGTGGTATAAGTAACAACAACAGTGTCAATGAATTGTGGAGAAATAAAGTTAGATGTGAACTGTTGAAGACTTGTTATTTTGTTGCTGTTACTCCAGTAAGTCCGTCCAAGATAAAGTGGAGGCCCCGACGAGATTCTTCAAAGGAAGCAGATAAGTTGAATTTTATTATGTAATGTTTATGTTGTATATTTTAAAGAGAGAAGAACATCTGATTTAAAATTGTTTTGTGATATTAAGATTTCGATTAGCCTCTCATGAGTTGACTTCTCCCAATACGTTCATTGACGAGCAGAAAGAGTCGATAAAGGCTTCTTTAACTAGATTAGAAAATGGAGCTGATGATTTAAATGTAAAAAATGAAATTCTTGCAAAATGAATTCTTGAAATGAGCTAACTGCAGACATAGAATGGTTAGATGCAGAGTGAAGTGCAGAAGAATTGGAAATTGAGAAAAGATATTTTGATTTAAAATTGAAATTTAAAGACAAAATCGATGCAATTGATCAATCTCGTTCGATTAATGCTAGTGGACAAGATATTTCAATAGCTATACCAACAGAGCAATCTAGTGCTAATTTTCGATTACCGAAATTAAACATACCAGTATTCTCGGGTAAATTTGAAGACTGGATATATTTTAAGGACTTGTTTGTAACTACAGTGTATTCTCAAACTTGGCTTACTAATATTCAAAAGTTCCAGTATTTAAAAGGTTTGCTTTCAGAGGAACCCGCGTCTCTAATAAAGCTTATACCATTGTCTAATGAGTCGTATGTAGAAGCTTGGGAAAAATGGATCGATAAATACGAAAAAAGAAACGAGTTGTTTATACATTAATTAAAATATTTTTAGATCAAAGGAGCATTTCTCTCGTAAATATGACAAATTTAAGAAATCTAGTGGATACTAGTGAAGAAGTGTTAAGAGGATTAAAGGCGTTTGGAACAGAAGCAACGAACAGAGAAGTTAAAGTGAAAGCAGTCGTTGCCTGGAACTAGCAGCCATTTGTTCATTTATTGATGAGGACGGGCTTCAAAATACACAGATGTAATATGATGCGAAACATCCAATTATAATCGGCATAGACTGAGCAGTTTAGTACAGTCGAACCTCTCTATCTAACGAACTTTTTCTTTCGTGATTCAATTTTTGTTCTCCCTTTTTTTAAAAGTATTTCTCTTTAACACATTTTATGATGGTCATAAATCTTGAACTGGTTTTATTAGAACCTAACTCGCCGTGAGCAATAGTTTCATGCAACAAATGCAACCTTTAACCTAGTGCACCCATTATTCCCAGTTCACTAGAAACATCTTCGATATCCTCTTTCACCCTCAGTGGAGTTGTCCCCTGTTCTTTAACATTACTTGTATGCTTTAAATTATAAAATGTCCTTAAAATTCATTAAGTTTAGTACTTAATTATTTTCTTAATATTGAAAATAAGTGAATTCTTCGACATTCTTATGTCTTGTTTTCCTTGTACTTTTTCTTTCTTTTTTGGATGGGTAAGATATATAAAACAAACATATATCAATTTTTTTAAAAAAGTGGGAATAATTATTTTTTAATGTATAGTGTTGATATGAATTTAAAATTTGTTTTTATGTGGTTTATAAAGTATATTAAAAAATGAACCTCTGTATAACGAATTTTCCATATAACGAACTTTTTTACGTGATTTAGTGACTTCGTTATATAGAGGCCCGACTGTATTACCATATTTTAAATTTGCACGCAGGTGGTAACTTGTTAACGTGTATTTTAGGCCAAAAATATTGGATTGTAAATGCTAAAAGGTTAATGAAGAAATCTGTATATAATTGTATAAAATGTTGTAGACTTAGAAATAATATGTCAAAACAAAGAATGGGAGATATTCCTAAAGACATTCTTAAAAGACCGTTTTTCTGTTGTGGAAATGACTACGTAGGTCCGGTTTCTGTATTAAAATACAGAGGAAGCGGAGTTAAAACAACAAAGGGTACATTGTTATATTTGTCTATATTGCCACCAAGGCTTTACATTTATAATTAGTAAGTGATTATACGTCCGAAACTTTTATTCCTGCATTAAAAAGGCTTTGCTCACGAAGCACTCCTAAGCATATACTGTGATGTCGCCCCCCCCCTCGGGTCAACATCCCCTTGATTATCAGCGTGAGCTAGAGGTGTAGGATTAATGGAAGAACTAGGAGCATGCATAATCTTAATATGACTTTATTAAGATTTTTAACTTAAACCTTTAATAAATTAGATTATAATATATGTGAGAGAATCTACGGTGGCAAAACACACAATATATAAATATTACCGAAATTACTTAACCCGGACCACTATCAATAACTTACTCGCCTAAACTCAATTCCAATACTATCACAGATCCTAATATTAAATAGTCAATCCTACCTTGATGTAGTCTGAAGTAGCGATCACAATAATTCTAGATCAAATTACGTAATTACTCGAGTGCAATGGTATGCACCTTGACTTAATGGCTTTCTATCACATATAATTTCTGTTAGCCACCACGTAACGTTTTCGAAAACCTCCTCACGCTTGAACCATGGATTATCTTTACATTCCACAAATTGCCACCCCGCTTACTCTAACTTCTGATATTTAAAAGCTTCCTAATTTGCATCTTTCCTTCACGCTTCACTTCTTGGATTTGGTTGAAAAAGAGTTGCCATTAATTCTGGCCCCAAAGAACATGTTAAAGAAAAGACGCGTGAGCCCGTCACAATACGTTCGGACAACGGCACTAATTTTATAGGGGCTAAAAGGAAATTAGGAGAACAACTTAAACATTTGTCTAAAATTACACGTGAGGAAAAGGTATACTATTTTCTTTCTCAACAGGAAATTGAATGGCATACTCTACCACCTTTGAGTACACATTTTGGAGGACTGGTGTTAAATCAGTAAAGTTCCATCTGAAAAGAGTGGGGGTATACAAACTTAACTTTTGAAGAATTCTATACATTGCTAACTCAAATAGAGACGGTATTGAATTCGAGACCTTCAGTTAGATTGGAGGATAATGATACAGACAGTTTAAATGTTCTAACTACATCTCATTTTTTAGTGGGGGAAGAAATTAAAAGTCCGCTGAAATAGTAGAAGAATCTAAACTTACATTAAAGGGACGTTGGGATATAGTTCCAAAATTAAATTTTTGGTAGAGATGGCAAATTGATTGTTTAAATTCTATGAAAGGGAGAACCCGATGGAAAAGTGTCACATCAAAGATTAAAATAGGAGATATTGTAATCATTAAGGAGGACAATCTTTCTCCATCTTGGAAAGGTCATATCTACCCATCCAGGTAAGGATGGAATAGTTCGGGTTGTAACATTAAAAACTGAAAAGTGACTGTATCAAGGATCTATATATATAGCAAAATTAACTGTGTTACCCGTGCATCAAGAATAAATTCTTAATGGGTGGGAATTATGTTGGAAAATTTGCATTTATTTTTATTTATCTTGTAATATTTGTATATAATTGGTATGGCAACGGTAAAACCAGATTGCTCCCACTATATATACTGGTGCATCTAGCACCATAGTGTCAATGAATTGTGGAGAAATAAAGTTAGATGTGAACTGCTGAAGACTTGTTGTTACTAAGTCCGTACAAATATGAATAGACAGGATAAATTAGTCTTGTTATGCTGATTGGTTCTTTAAAGTAATTTATTTCACTCCTGAATAACTTCAACAATATATAGGCAGACTTTTTCAAAAACTTTGATTTATGAATCAATCAATGAATATGAAAATCAATATTATGGATTAATGCATCCTATTTTTCCGACAGCATAGCCAAGAGAAAAAAAATCTTGAATGACAATTTTGCAATTATGTTTTGATAACTACTATTGTACTTGAGTTTCAAAATCACATATTCAATGAATGTGAAACATTTTCCTCGAAGATAAACAATCAACCATACATCAACACACACATGTATGTGTACCTTAGTTAATACACACACACCTATCTCTCTTTATATATCTCAATAAGTTCCAAGCCTAACATCTAGAGGACACTACCTTCTAACTTTCCTAAGCCTAACCTGGTTGTACTAGCTCTCAAACGGCACGTGTCAAAATTTCGAGATAATATCTCGTTCAGTTGAAAAGTTACAGTGGTAGTTGAAAAGTTACAGTGGTCTTAGTGAAGCAACTTTTGTTTGTTTAGATTAAGTTCGCCCAAATTCTGCAATTGTTCCAGAAAACATTTTAAAAAAAGTCCATAAAATCATCTCAGCCAATCGTAGTAGCGTGAGATAGCAGATGATTTAAAGGTATCAAAAGGCATTCTATTCACTATTTTGCATGATCATTTGTCAATGAGGAAGCTAAGTGGATGCAGCGTTTGCTCACTGTCGATCAAAAACAACAACGCATCGACGATTCAGAGCGTTGTTTAGAGCTGTTTAAGCGAAATAAACAGGATTTTTTACGTATGTGACAATGGATGAAACATGGATCCATTACTACACGTCTGAATGAAAAAGATCGTCAGCTGATTGGACAGCAGCCGGTAAAAGCCGTCCAAAGAGACCAAAAACTCAAACGTAAGCTGGCAAGGTTATGGTGTATGTATTTTGAGATGCACATGGAATTGTGTTTATTGACTGCTTTGAAAAAGGCAAAACAATTAACAGTGAATATTACACGGCGTTATTGGATCAACTGAATGAAAAAATAAAGAAAAGAAAAACATCCTCAAAAGCAAAAGAAAAAAGTTCTGTTTCACCAAGACAATGATCCATGTCACAAGACCATGAAAACGATGGTCGAATTGAAGAAATTGCACTTCGAATTACTTTCCCACCCACCGTACAATCCACATCTGGCCCCCAGTGACAATTAGCTGTTTGGAAAAAGAATGCTTCAGGGGAAAAGAGGTTTGGCTCAAATGAAGAAGTGATTGCCGAATTACAAGCCTATTTTTTGAGAGCAAAGACAAATCAATCTACGAAAAAGGTATTAAAAAATTAGAAGAACACTGGGCTGAATGCATTACTCTTGAAGGGAAGTACCTTGATAAATAAAGTTCAATATTAGCTAAAAGTTATTTTATTAGTTAGGCCCGGGATTTATTCAGTGATGTGTTACATAAATATCAGTTGTAAATTTAGGGGATTTTTGATATCTGAATCCCACAATATTTTTTCTCAAATGCCTTCTTTTCCATTTATCATTCATTATTCAAAAAAACAGATTCCGTACGTACAGAAATAATAAAGAGAGATCAAATGATAGGAAATGATAAACTTCCAAATATTCATCAAAAATTTCAGAAAAGAAGCAAGAATTAAGGACAGATTTTAACACGCAAGTCAGTCCAGTTGATATATTCAAGTTTGTCAATGATAGAATAAGTATATATTATTGTAATTAGTAATTTTCATTATAGAAGCCCATTTTTCATTTTGATATTATATTTTTAAACAAAAGAAATATCGCAATATATTTTATTTTGCTTAAGCCAAGTAAATATGATAAATTATCATAAAATGCTTGGAACAAAATAGTGTCAGTTTAAGCTCATTTCAGACCTTGGGCGCTCTCCGGCTCATCCGGGCCCTTCCGAGCCCCAGCCCGAAACGCCCAATGAATAAACCAGCACTGGTACAAAATTATGCTTTAAAAATAAAATAATGTATAAGCCACAACAAAAAAAAATGTACACTAACATCAAATTAAATGTCCTCTATTTAATTTCAAAACTCATAAAGTAAATGATCTTTAAAACTTTATAGGTCGTAATTTAAACGGTTTTAGTAAAACAGTTCATAACAATTTTACCAATTGAGTGCTTTTTCAAATGTTGTTCATTAGAGTGAAGGAAAAAATACTAATTTCAAGAATATAGGTTATGCATAGTTATTTTCCACGAGATTACATACCTCCTCATAAAACTTAATTCTCTTGTTAAATGAAGGTAAAAATAAATACATAAAATAAAATATTCTAACCCGAAATACACTCATGTCCATAAATTAAGGATAATTCAGAATCACACAGAAATTGAACTCTAAAATAAAAATTTCACCTGTAGAATTATCACACACATCTTGAAGAAGAATATGCAAATTACAGGAAACCACCAGATGACGCGGATAGTACGTCACAATGACGAGAGTGTAAGAGAGGGGTACATAAGGAATGGAGGCAAAGAAGTAAAATTGTTCACATGCGCTTTAAAAGCCTTTCAGTGCAATAACCACATAGTTATGGCACAAAGGAAGCATTTGGATGATTTGTTACGTGGTAGAATTATTGGACGACTGGAATGTGGACGTACCCAGCTAGAAGTATCCGAGGAACTTGGAATCACCCAGAGTGTCATCTCCAAGCTTTGGCAACGGTTCCAAGATGATGGTAATGTGAGTAGATGTTACAGCACAGGTCGCCCCCGAGTTACAACGCCGAATAAGGAACGGTAAATATATTTGGCAGTTACTGCCAAAAGAAACAGACGGAACACAGCATCAGACCTGTCTCGTCAGCTCTCTTCAGCAACCGGTACGACAGTTTCAAGGCAGACCGTGTACAGACGCTTAGGGCACATTGGTCTATATGCTCGTAGGCCTGTCAGATGTGTTCCACTTACCGCAACTCACTGTCGCCTGCGATTAACCTGTAGAAGAGAGCATGTATTGTGGACACCACAACAGTGGTCTTGTGTGATGTTTTCCGACGTGTCCAGGTTTAGTTTGCAATCGGATTCTCGCCGGACTTTAATATGGAGAGCGCCAGCTACCCGTTACCCCCAAGAGAACACCACTGAACGACACCGTTACGGTGGTGCGGGATGGCTCGTTTGGGAGGAATTATTCTTGGTTCCTGAACTGACCTGCATGTTCGGAGTGTAACGATGACACGCCACATCTATCGGGATGTCATTCTGGAACAACATGTACGTTTGTTTCGGAGCGCCATGGGAGGCTGAATTTCTGTTTATGGATGACAACGCCCGTCCTCACCGTGCAAACATTGTAGACGAATGCCTTCAATCGGAGGATATCACCCGTATGGATTGGCCAGCATACTTACCTGACTTGAATCCAATAGAGTATGTGTGGGATATTCTTGACCGACGAATTGCAGCCCGTTAACCCCCTCCCACCTGTCTACCGAAACTTCGGAGGGCATTGCTTGATGAGTGGTGTAATATTCCCCAAAATCAGATTAATAATTTGATTCTCAGCATGCCTAGGCGTTGTAAGGCCTGTATTGCATCGACCGGGAGACATACTCCGTATTAACCATCATACTAACCATGTTATACTGTTTTTTTGTAAATAGGCTCTTTTTTGAAATTTGCTCCATGTAGTAAAAATCGCAATTTTCATTAATTATGTCAAACATATAGCATCTTTTTTGCTCTTTACCTTTTGTTTAATAAATAGACTTTACAAACAAGTCAAATTTGTTTTGCTTCTGTCTCTTTCTTTGCCTGAACTTCATTATCGTTTATTTATGGACATGAGTGTATATGCAATTATGACAAAATTATCTTTCTAGCATTGTATGCATAATTTGATATGCAATGCTTGATTGCTATTACTAATAATGATTTGTATACAATTATTTGAATTTATCTAAGAATTATTTGAATGATTTTACGAATATCCATGCTTATATTTTACATAAATAAAAAAAATAATTTTTTTTCAAAGAGCAAATGGCTTTGGAATTAAAAGTTTGGCATTTCGAATTGTTGGTACTTACACAATTAACCCATCGACCAACTTTGACAAATCAAAAATTGTGATATACGACCAATAATGAAAAAAATGTGCATGGATTTATTACATTAATCTTGGTTATAGGTTGTTTGACTTTTCTTCTCGCACTTTTTTTGTACAAAGTAATTTATATTTGAGACTTACCTTCTATGGAAGAGAACATAAAAAAGTATTTACAAACTTTAGAAATCACTCTTTTGAAGAAAGAGTGTGTTAAGAAAAGAATATGTCTATTTGATAAAAAACAGAAAAACTGTTGCCTGAATAACATAATTGTTGTTAAATATTTCATTTATTTGAAGGTTAACTGAATTTTTTTTGTTAAAATAATGGAATTTAACAAATAAAACGCAATCTAATGTTAGTTGTTCCTGTAAATAAACTTCAGTGCAAAGCCTTCAACATTTTAGCCAATTTTTTGGTCAATAGGCAAACATTTCACTTACTATTCAGTACATAAAAAAACACATTTTTTTCTCATATCTTCAATAACATTTACATTAATAAGATATTCTTTCTATTAATTTATTACAAATACAGTTCCTTCAGTTAATTTCATGAAATATAATTTTCTATTTATAGTTAAAAGAAGATTTAATCCAATTTTCTCCAACCTATCAGCATAATGCCAATAGTTAATAGGAGAAAATTGTGGTAGTCTGAAATTTGTTTGACTTTTAAATTGGCAAACCATAGTAAATCCTCTTTTTTAGCACCAAAAAGAAATTTTTAAAATATATTACAAACCAGTGGTAGGAAAAATAACATACAGTTGACCAAATTGCAATTTTTGACTTACTATGAACCCACATTCTTAATTGGGCTGCTTAATCTGAAGATGTTTCTTACGCTGAATTTCTGTGTGTTTATTGAAGATATTTAAAGTTCAATATAATTTATACTGCTCCTTATCTTGAATTGAACTAAGCTGAAGGCAAGATATAGCATAAATGTAATTTTTTCTATGAACTCTGGATATCCTTTAAAATCAATCAGTAAATTATCTCTGCATTTATGATTTTTTGGCATAATGATGAAAAAGCATTCTTGTTGTGCTCAACTTGCTGCACACCCAACTCTTTTTTTACACAATTTTGATATAACATGGTTAACCAATATACATTTTGCATGAAATTTTTGTTCTAGTATGAATCCCAAAAGAATCTTTTTAAAATTCTAATTTTGACAAACTAATCAGAAGAAAGTTGGTTAGTGCCCATATATGTGTGAGTGACTTGATCTACTTCATGGCTTGTTTACTTAGTATTCTGGAGTTATGGGAAAGTTCATAATCACTATTTTCTTTATTTTGGTGCACTTCAACTTGAACACAGCATTTTGTTCTACAGTATAATTGAATTTTGTGATAAAGACCTTAAGATGAGGATGTTTTGACTGAATTCCTGACAGTTTATGATAGTAAAGAAGTTGAAGGTAAAGCTCAGCTATTAGCAGCTGATTTAATTCACTACAAGATAGCACAACATTTTCTTACTCACAATCCTGACATAGAACACAGTGACATAATGTACACCCCCACATCACAGGGACCCAGGAATCTAGGAGGCCCAGAGCCTGTCTGATGCCAAGTACATATTTAACCAATTGGTACTTACATATTACCGCAAGAATCCCCAACCTTCAAGATAACTCGTCAAGTTGGTAACCACAATTTTGCATGCATTGTCAAATGCACTGAATTGGCAATCATGTGTGCTTCATTTCATGTAATGTCCCCAATAGGTAGCGATAATACAAAAGTACCAACCAATTTATAAAATATTTAAGGCAAAACCTGACTTTGCAGAGATACTGGAATATTCTCCATTATGCCACTAAAGCATGCATTAAAATTTGAAAACAATCTTTTGTAAAGCAAGATACAGCTGCAACAGACTTTATAACAACAAAAAAACCAACGAAGACTGTTAATAACAAATGAAATTCTTCATTTGAATCAGAGCCCAGGATTGCATTTTTGATCCAGTTCTAAGTTAATGTGCATGCTTGTTATCAGGTAAGAATGAATAGGTGTTATTAGTTTCATTCCTAATTTAAATTTGAATTTTTATATGTTGCATGTACTTTTTGACTGAATTTAAATTGTACACTAATTTTTTAACTTATTTGTAATTTTTGTTTCATAAATAGGTTAAAGTGTAGTATGGGGGTGGGGTGGGCGATGTCAATTTCTTTTGGCGTCCAAAATCGGTCGCCAAACAACTTAATTTAACGATAGGTATACGGAAGCCAGAATAAATTCGTTATCTCACCATGATATCTAGATAAAATCCAAAGAAAACTCACCTAATCCGGAAGCCTCCCCAATATTCCATTTGAGCCCATAAATAAATATGTTGCAAGGATTTCATTAATATCATATTTTTTAGCACTATTTTTAGGGGAAAATATTTCGAGTTTTTCATCTTGCGTGATTTTTTAAAGTTGTGGAACATATCCCCATATTAATCATATGCAGCGAGTTCCTAAGGAAAGTATATATCGTGTAAGAAAAGATTCGGGTGAATTTAAAACAAATCATTTAAGATTCATGCATAATTTACCTATAATACAACAGGAAAATTTACAATAGTTTTAATTATAATGTTTTACAATTATCGATTACGTTAATTTTAAAATTTACAAATGAAATTTTACTTCTAGTTTTGTTACAGCTTAACATCTAAGTTTACATTTCTGAAAATAAAAAAGTAGTAAAACTATTTACCGCTGAAAATTTTGTACTCCAATCAAAACAAAACATATGACATTTTGTAGTTGCCATTCAGAATATGTACATTGTGTGAGTATATGTAATGATAACGCGAAAACCACTGTACAAGTCCCAAATTAGAAAAATAAAAAAATGGTGAGAAAGCATTTCAAAACAGCTGTAGTATTTTTAAATTACGTTTAAAATTTCCTCTGATATATTTAAGTATTTTCAGCCACGTGATTTATTTTCATCTTTAGAAATCAGACATCACCTTGCTATGAGGCGGCATTGCTATTAGCAATGTTTACATATGTGAGTTGTGTATTGCAGATTATTTGATCAATTATAAAGGTAAAAAGATTTATTCTACTTAATATATTATATATTTCACTGGTCATTATAAAATTCTATTGCACTGTAAATTCAAGTATTTTTCTAGACTTCATATAAAATATTCAAACATTACGAGGAAGATGTACAAAAAGTGAACAAGGTATACATAAATATGTGTGTTCCGCAGAATTTAGAAAGTCCAAGAAATGCATTTTGTCTTTGTTTTTATACAGAAACAGTGTTTTTATACACTTAAATACCGAAGTTCTTTCAAGAAAAAAATGATGCGCTTTCTGACTTAAAAGAAATTTTAGTATTACTATATTGTACTTTGAATTTGACATCATGTTAAATTATTTTCATAAAGGTTGCGCTTTATCTTGACTTATAAGTTTTTGTACCTAATCATAATTATTGATGCACAATGTAAAAAAAAATACTTTGTATGTCAAGAAAGTTAAATTCTCATATACTCTTGTAGATAAAATTTATATATTTCCTTGACAAAAAGTCCTAATTTAAAATGTTTCAGATATATATGAGGTTTGATAAGCTTGTATTAATATGGAAGAAACGATTTTAAGTGCTGAAAAGTGTTTTAAAACACAAAAACCGTTTCAAATGACAGATTTTGGTATTTACATATTATTGCAACAATGCCAACATTCAACATAACTCTCCAAGTTGGAAACCCCAATTTTTCATGTTGAATTGGCAACCATGTGCTTTGTTTCATTTAATGTTGTCTCTAGGTTGTAATAATATGTAAATACCTAGATTTTTGTTTTATTTATTTGCTTTTTCTTTTCCATTATGCACTTTTCACCAGAGAAAAGAATTTTTTCTTCTATAAAAATTGTAAATTGGGTAATAAATTGTCTGTGCAACATTAATACTAAAAAGTTTTACTGCTTGTAATTGGTTAACTTTTACTTGTACTATGTTGAACTTTAAAACAACCCTTTATTTTACATTAACGTACATAAATTTAAGTCTAGAAATATGAACACTTCATGCATGAAACTTTGTAAATGTCTATTTCAGCGATACATAAAAGAACATGGGAAAAGCAAAATACAAGAAACGTGTTCATAACCTCTCCACAGCACGTGCAAAAGATAAGGTATGTATGATTGATTTTTAGTTCATGTCCATTATATAAAACTTTTTAATACTTATTAGTTTTAGTGTTGATTATTCAGAAAAAAAATTATCAGTTTTATATGTCTAAAATGAAAAATCTTGTATTCTGTAAAATTTCTCTGCAACAGACACCAAAAGCAACCCTTGGGAACAAAGATTATTTCACTCCAAAAGTGGTAATAAATTTGAAAAGCTATCATAATTTTTGGTAGCCCTGTTGAATGTATAACGACACAAAATAAACCATTTTTCTTTTGTCTGGAGAAACAAAGCATCTGGTGTTTATTTAGATCTTTTTTAATCTAAACTGGAATCTTCATTACAAAGGAAAAATTTACATATTGTTCTTCTGCATCATTCTTTTTCTTTCAACCCTTAGCTGGAGAACATTTATAATGTTTGCAATGTATTTAACAGTGGGATAACAAAACCTGAAAATTCCAAAAACTAAATTGAAATTGTCAGAAAGGAAAAAATTCGCAATGTTCTTAAGAAATTCAATGATTTACACCAATTTTTTTTTTCTTTTCAATTGTACTTGTTTGAAAAATTTGCCTTTATGTCAATTTATTTTTCTTTACTCCAGCAAAAGCTGTCATGAATTTTTAAACACCAACTTGTTTTATATTCAAGGCTGAAAATTGCCATCTTGGCACAATTGTAAAATCATTGCCAAGGGATACAGCATAATAAAGTTTTACTCACATTAGAATATTAAAAAAGTGTTGTGTGTATTTGTTATTAATATAATTAAAGTGGCAGATATTTTTTTTCTTACGAAGACTCAATAATAACCTTAGATTATTTCATCTCCAGTTACTGCCATGTGAGAAATATTTCTTTTATATTTCAGAGCAAAGAACTTTCATTGAGCGCAAGGAGCTTGAATCGCAGATTGGCTATCACTCCTGATGACAAGATCTACCAGTTGCTTGCACAGAATCACTCATCATCTATAAACAGTGAGTGATTTTGTGAGGAATTGTTATTGTGATTTTTAAACAAAACCCAATTAAAACAGGTTTCATTTTTAAAATGCATTATTAGAAATTTGTTATTCGTATTGCATCTACTCATTCTGATGGATATTTTAATACTTGTGTATTACTGCTGCCAAATTAATGGAAAGTTTAGAAGTGTACTAAATTCTGAAATCTAATATCATTGCTTTATAAAATTGATTTTTTATTCATATATTTGTTTTTGGACAAACATTGTTTTTAAATGGGGTTGATGTTTTTTTCTGTTTTCCCCTTCACCTGTATTCGTTATAATCTATAAACTTTTCAAAATGAGATGGTGGGTCTTGCCAGTAACAGACAAAAAATGCCATAAAATTGCTTCAGAAATACAGCGTTTTACCTCAAAGGTTTGAATTTACATGTATTACATAACATTTTGAACTTGGTAAAATGCAATATAAGTAGTAATCAATACATTTGGAAAAGAAAATATCAATATGTTTGAAAGCAGTCACCTGCCTTTAAATATGCATTACTTAAGCCAGGGATGGCGAACCTTTATAGATCAATGTGCCATTTTTTCTAAAGAAATGTTTCATGAGGTATAGACGTGCCATCAAATAATTTTGCCTTGTGATTATTGGAAAAATAATAAAACTAAGTACTAACAACTCAAAACTATTTCGAAAAAATACATTTTGCACCTTATAGTAGTAAGTATTTTAGGAGAACTTGTAATTCAAATTAAAGTAACATTACTGTGATTTCTCTTGCTGCTGATTAGATGAAAAATAACTTGTATTAGGATTGTAAATGTTATTTTTAGCAAAATGCATGCTGAATTAGAGTCATCTGTCAAACAGTTTCCAAGCAAGTTTTTAATGTTATTCATCTCTGAAAATAATGACTGGCATGTGTGGGTAGATGTAAATATGGTTAAAACAGATGACCCCCAGCTTCTTCAAACAGTTAAATGTGCCTGGAATAAAATTCCATGTTTCCGAAATTTCATTATTAGCATTTTTACTTATATTGCTTGTTAAAATCTTTCTGTTTCAATCAATTCCAACTTTCTCCTTTTTTTCAACAAATTTTTGAATCCATATTAAACTAGACTGAAATTTGATCAGTTGTGTTTTAAAATTTTCAATTTCCATCCAATCGAATTGGGACTTCAGTTTATTAAATGAAATCATGTCAGGGTACATAAAAAACATTAACATTTCCGATAATTCTTTGAATTGAGAAAATCTCGCTGAAAACTGCGACAGATTACTCACATTTTTATATAATACTTCATACTGAACTTTTTTATTTTGAATTAAAATGCAAACCGTTTTGATCGGTGGTGTGCCCGAAATATTGTGTCGTGTGCCAGTGGCTGACTTAAGCCATTCTGAAATCTATTGAGTTGAGCTTTCCAAGAAAGAATTTCCAAAGGATCACAAAATTCCACTTAAAAGCTTACTATTTTTAAAAAATAAATCAGTTGACTAAAATGTAAAATACTGGTTTACAAGCATGTATGCATGTAATAGATAACTTTATTTTCAAAATTGTTGTTCTAAAATGAAAAATGAGGTTGTAATGAAACACAAGTTTCAATGTTTTTACTCAAATTAGCCATGTTTCACATTCAAGTGTACAACATATATCACATTCATCACAAAGCATCACTTTTCATTAAAGAAAGGGTAGATTATGAAAAATAAAAAATGGAGTATGAGTGTAGTCTTGGGAAAAATAACACAGTTTTGTTCCTGAGATAGTTACACTTGGGGCCCACAGACGTGGGGCTGACGTTTCATGAGTTTGAGCTTTGTTCCGCTGAAGACCCACCATGCAGAACAGGGCAATACATGTTAAGTATGTCGAGGCTCAAATGTACTCCTGTTGTTCTAGTGTGGAAATTAGGAGAGAGGGGTGCCAGCTCAAGTGCCATCCTCGGCACATGACCATGGTTAAAAATTAAGAGGTCTGTTGTAAAACACTATCAAGTGGCTGAATGTAATGCAACATTAATATTCACTTACTCAGGATAGTTAAATATGAAAAGGATAACACTTTGTGGTCATTTAGTTTTTAAACGACTATTTTGGCTGTTTTACAGTAAATGTTCATAGTAAATATTAGGGCTATCAACAGATTCAAAGCAAAGAGAATTTTTTTATGCTCTCAAAACCTACTTAAGGGAAAATTCTAGTATTCTCAGTCAAGTTTGAAGTTAAAAGTTAGTTTGAACAGCTTTATATTTTAAGTAAATTGTTTATAAATTAAAACACATCAGACAAGCCCACTGTGACAATATCCACATTACATATTCCTTACTCCATGCTAACCGCTGGCAACAGAGAGTGGTAGTGAGTGGAACATATCTGACAGGTCTGCAAGCATATAGACCAATGTGTCCCAAATGCCTGTACACAGTTTGTCTTGAAGCTATCATACCTGTGTCTGCAGATAGCTGATAAGACCGGACAAATGCTGTGTTCCGTCTGCTTCTTTTGACAGTTATTGCAAAATACTGGTCTTCTTTCAGCATTGTAAATCTAGGTGGCCTATACTGTTACATTTACTGACATTTCCATCATTTATGAATCATAGCCAAGGCCTTGAGATGACACTTTGGGAGATTCCAAGTTTTTCGGATGCTTCCATCTGAGAACACCCACACTCTAGGCAGCCAATAATTCTACCAGGTTGTAAACAAGTTTACTTCTTTGCCACATTTCCTTGTATATCCTTCACTTACACTCTTGTCATTGTGACATATTATTAGTCTCATCCGGTGGCTTCCTGTAATTTGCTTATTATTTTTGAAAATGGGTACAGTTGAAATTTTTACTCTAGAGTTCGATTTCCCTGTGATTCCTTAGTATATTTTACTCAATTTTAGATTTTTGCTCCAAATCTGCTCACTTTTTTTGCTAAATTTATGTTGGTAAAATGGATTTATATCAAATACTTTCATCCCTTTTCAAAAGATCCTACAATACAAAAAAGTATTTTTAACTAGGATTTCTTTATGTATTATAAAAAGTATTATTGTTATCTATTATTAAATTCAGAAAAAGCATTTTCAGACTGAAAAATGTCTCAATTTTCATGTTATTTTGTTATACAATTGACATCTGTTTATTATATTCTGTTTGAAATTTAATATGTTATATTTAACACTTCCCCTTACCTTTACACAGAATGTGGGGATCTGACAGTGGCAGGAAAAAGCAAAAAAGCTAGGAAAAGAGCTTTGGCCAAAAAGAAAAAGATTGGTGCATTTGGTAATTTAGAATCCCTGAAGGATGCTTTACCAACTGTGGAGATGAAATCTGTTGAAGAGAAGTGAGAAGGGTTCTTGTATCATCAGAATAATTAATTATTTAAGATTTATGGCTATTTCTCATTCTTTCTCTCTACCCTAGTAAGAAAATTGAAAAGCCTAGGGCTTCAAAACATCTTAAAACACGAGATTCCGAAATGTAAGTGGTACCTTTTTTTGTAATTCATTTACTTTTTACCTTACTAGAATAATATTAATACTTATAACTGCTAAAAATATTTTTTTTAATATTTAAAAGTAATTTCTAATGAAGATCTGTTCCTTCTGATTAATCGAATTTTACTATACATTTTTTTATATACCGGGTGGTTATAATTAAACTTCCCCTTTAAACAACTTTCTACAGTGCAAATGGGTGAAGGGAATGCAACAAAATTTTGTACATGGGATATACACAAGATGCGCTCATAGATTTTGGAAAAAAAAGTTTTATGGAAATTATGAAAAACTATCCCTTTTTGGGAAAACATGAAATTTAATTCAATAAACGATCAAAACAGAGTACAGAAGCAATATTAACAATTCAGAACAAGAATTATGAGTAAAAAAATACAAAACCAAGAACAGATGTCAGTTGTAGAAGAAAAAGGTTGAGATTTGTTTGCTTGGGAGATGAGGAAGCTTTATGCAAAACAGTTTAGGGTATAAAACATTTGCAGACTTTGTCAAGTTTAAGTCGATGTTTCCAGCTGTGCTAATGGTGGTCTCTTTAGTTAACAGTGCCTTGTTGGTGAAGCTGTTTTACGAAAACAAGGGGAACGCTTCTGCTGCAGTTTGTGAATTTCGTTATAGAAAGAATCTACAGTGGGGACCTATATCCACTAAAAGTATCCAGGCAATGATTAAGAGATTTGAAGAGACTGGGAAATTAGGAGTTGAACCTAGAAGAGGTTGTAAACGTATCACCGGTAGTGGTTGATGCTGTAAAGACAGCTGTTGACACACAGACATCAGAATTTGAGGGCAGTAGCATTCGTGCAGTTTCTAGACAGACAGGCTATTCTTACAGCACTTTCTTACAGCACTGTCCAAAACATACTCAGAAACATAATGCACTACTTCCCATACAAGATCTGCCATACCCAGGAGCTGCTTGATTGGGACAAGCCGCAATGTTTCATTTGCAGTCAGTTTTTTCAACTGAATGGCTGTTGATCTGTCATGGCCTTGGAATATTCTGTGAACAGTCAACACACAGAATTGTCACATTTGGGCTAAGGGAAATCCATAGATCCATAAAGAAATTATCGTACAATCTCCAAATGTCACTGTCTGATGTGGACTCACAGCGACATTAATCTTTTAGCCATTCTTCTTTGAGGAAATCGGTGAATGTGGGCCTGTCACATATTCCATTATGGGCCGTCGGTACCATGACATGCTCCAGACATTTGTTGTGTTTGCAAAGACAGGTCTTTACATCGACCATTTTCTTGCAGGATGGTACACTGCCACATATGGTCCGTGAAGGTGCTATTGCTCCCACACTTCACAGTTGCTTCTTTCCTAATCCATGGCCACCACGTTTGCCGAATCTGGTTAGTTGGCTTTTTAAAGTCTGTTGTATCTTGTAGGTGTTGTGAAAGTGAATGACTTGAACTCTCCATATCTATTCATGTGCAAAGCCTCACAACTGATCAGTTACGATCTACTGTTGAACAAACTGTCCATCGCCTTGAAATTTTTCTGGTGTATGAGGGTGGTCACTTGGAGCACCTTTCCCTACATCCTCCTGGACACGATTAACAACTGCTAATCTGGTGCAATTTAATCCATATCTGTTCTTGTTTCTGCAAACTGAACTGTTTTTTCTCTGTCTCTCTCTGCTGGGTGGCATGGTTGGTTTGTTGCTGGCTTTCTGCCCCTAAGGTTGCCAGTTCGACCCTGGCCCAAGTCAGATTTTCATGATGCAGAAAATCAACAGCGGCCATGTCATATGATTATACAGCATGTAAAAGATCCCTTGAGTATCTGTTTGGCTTGGATGCTCTTGACAAAATTAAATCCTGGTACAGGTTCGCATCATCAGAGCTCAGGTGCCTCCCTCCAGGGAAGAAACAGGGCGTCAAAATTACCTGCAGCGATTGGTATTTGCCTATAGGGCTCCGCACTAAAACATGATACCAGCTTCCAGGGGATGTACCGAGTCTGCAATGGTTAATAACCAATTCACAGCCCATTAGAAATTTTTTAAAAAACCTTTACTTAATGTGCTGGTCTGACAAGGTGATATAAAACTAGTAAAAAAGTTAATATTGTTTCTCTATTCCGTTTTGGTCATTTATTGTGTTAAATTTCATGTTTTTCATAAAAAGGCACCTTCTGATAGACACTTTGGAACTTTTTTAAAAAAAATTCGGCTAGAGAATCTCGTGTATAGCCTATATAAAAAATTTCTTTGCATTCTGCTCACCCATTTGTGCTGTAGGATGCCGTTTTTAGGGGAAGTTTAATTATAACCATTTGGTTCTTCTCATACATGATCTACCAAACCCAAATGCTGCTTAATAGGGACAAGCCATGTCTTTCATTCGAGTTCAGTTTTCTCAACGTAATGACTGTTGATCTGTCATCACCATGTGGAGTGACGAAGCTCATTTCTACCTCAATGGAACAGTCAACAACTTGCCGCATTTTGGCTAAGAAGAATCCGCAGATTTACACTGAATTTCACCTACAGTCTCCAGATGTATCTGTCTGATGTAGATTCATGGTGACATTCATCCTTCGGCTATTCTTTTTTGAGGAAGTTGGTACAAACTAACCAAATCTAACCTCTTTTGAATAAAGCTTCCCCTCTTCTGTCCAAAAATGCCTGTCTGTCGAGAAACTGCATGAGCACTACTGGACCCAAATTCTGATATCTGTGCATCAACAAGTACCTGTGTAATAAGTGTACAGCCTCTTCCAGATTCAACTTCTAATTTCCTTGTCTCTTCAAATCTCTTAATCATTGCCTGGATACCTTTAGTAGGCATAGGTCCCTGCCGTAGGTTCTTTCTATCACTAAATTTTCAAACTGCACCAGAAGCGTTCCTTTGGTTGGCGTAAAACAGCTTCACCAACAACGCACGTTCAACTAAAGAGACCACCATTAGCAAAGCTGGAAACATTGACTTAAACTTGACAAAGTCTGAAAATGTTTTATACCCTGACCTGTTTTGCATAAAGCTTCCTCTTCCCAAGCATGCAAATCTTGACTTTTATTCTTCTACAACTGACTGCTTTTTTCAGTTTTGCATTTTATTACTCATAATTCTTGTTCTGAATTGTTAATATTGCTTCTGTATTCTGTTTTGGTTGTTTATTGAGTTAAATTTCATGTTTTTTCCCAAAAAGGGATATTTTATCAAAAAATTTTTTTGAAATTCCATGAGCGAATCTCGTGTATAAGCCCATGTACAAAATTTTGTTGCATTCTGTTCACCCGTTTGGGTTGTAGGATGCTGTTTTTTGGGGAAGTTTTATTATATAACCGCCTGGTATATAAAAGTAATCTTATTCATTTGCTAAAAAATAATTAACAATTTTATATTTGTCCATTCCTGCTCTTAATATAAGCTTTTATTTTGTAGAAAACAGCCAGGGATATCTTATTCAAACTAATTATGTCTTGTTTTTTTCCCCTCTTATTGAAATATTTTGATTAAATCAAATATTCAATGAAGTATAATCAGACATGAATAAAAATCTTAAAAGATAAAGTCATTTGCCATCTTTATAACATTTATCATTAACTTTTAAATATTAAATTTAGAATAGTAATTGGGGCTAAGCATAAAATGTCATTAATAATGTACTCTATTACCATATTAAATATTAACAGTCAATTACATGAAAAGACTGTAATGGTTTAATTTTATTTTTGTAGCTGAGATGAAGTATTTAAGTAAAGATGCACTGTCATGTTCATTTATAATTATTTAGTAACAAAATTTATACCTGCATATTTACATATACATTTAAGTGTTTGACTGGTTTAAAATATATATATAATTCAAGATTGTTATTTCTGTATTGTAAATAATTTTTCATTAACAAAGCTTACTGAGAATGAGAGAAAATATAACAATTATTTCTAAAATAGTTGGAATCCAATTTCTTGGTAAAAATGCCACCATGAGATGACATACCTTAAAATTATTTCCAGTGACTTAGTTGCATAAATCAAGAGCCTTTGTAATTTTGGACACTTAAAATCCCTACAAAAAAATGAGAAAAGCATATTTCATATTAAACATAGTGAAGAATATTAATTGGAGCTCAAGAGTCATGATTGTTTCTGCTACCAGAGCACTCACCCCTCAAGCATATGCATATAAATAGTTTAAACTTTTTGGTAGCCTTTGTTTAGGCTCTTTGATAGTTTGTTTTGTTTCACTTATGAATTAGCTCTTCTGCCTCAGAAGTTGGCAAACCTCTGCCTTAAAGCAACCATGGTGGTATTTTAAGTGGAATTGACACAATCACTAAGCTATGAAATTGCTAACTGTACATGTTCGGCCTACTAAATATTTATTTGTTAATAAAGAAAATAAGATATTTATTTAATTACTTGTCCTTGTACAACTTCAATTTGTATGAAAAAATATATGTGGAAGAGAGGGGGGAATGTTTGTTTGTTTTTTTTTTAAATTTCTTCTTGGGGCAGTGATTTATTCATTCTGAAATAGCATCACAGTAAAAACATACTATTCGATTTCAAACAATGAAATAAAAGTATTTTACTCAATATTAAAGATTTTTAAAAAGAATTGCTATCCAAAAGAAAAGTAGAAATTTTGCAAAAAGAAATCTTAATATTATTTTCAAATATTATGTAAGTCTATTTTATATTTGTGGTTGGGTATAAATATAAATTATTTATTGTAATCAAAATGTCTGCTGAGGAATGGCAACAACTAGATCCGATTTCTAAAAAGTAATGCAGTGAAAAAAAGTATAAAATGTAATGCGAAGTGTGAGTTACAAATGTGTTTTATCATTTTAATTAAGATTTTGATGTTCAAGAATGCCTTATGAAGGCCTAAATTAAGCATTTAGCTATATGAGAAGCTAACATATTTTTTTATTAGTTTGTCAAAAAATTCAAATATTTTTTAAGACTAAGCATTATATTTTCTCTTTCATGATTTAACCCCTTCTCTGTCGGCGTCGCATCTCATATGTTTGGCAATTTTGTGCCCGTATAGTCGGCGTCGCATGTCATGTGACGAAGAAAAAAATTGCACCACTGAAATTGAATTGGTCGCTACGCATACGCCTGAGTGAATTCTGCGATTATTTTTTGTATTTCCGAATAGTGCTAAGAGATGGCGCAACAAGTACTATTTTTTTCACAATTTTTCAAGCAAGATTTCCCGCTCGAACCAAAACAGAATCATTTTGTACTTTCTATAAATTCCCTCTTGCTAGTGTAATTTTTACACGTCAATTGGTTTTATGATGGATTCGGAGAGTGAGTCTGAGGACAGTGAATTTAATATTTCTAATTCGGAAGATGATAGTTCTGATTTATCAACTGATGATATTTTTCTGAGTCTAGTGAATCTGAAGATGCTGTATAAGCTCAGCGAGGATGTGGGTAGAAGAAAAAACAGTGTGTCCTGCTACTCCTCGTTTTGATTTTACAGAAAGCCCTGGAATATTGGTAAACTTTAGTGATGATACTTTGATTCAATATTTTGAGTATTTTTTCGATGATTCTATGTTGGAGCTGATAGTGGAGGAAACGAATGTATATGCTGAACAATGTTTTCATTCCCAGAAATCTAAAATGTATTCAAAGCAGCGGGTAAAGCGTGCAACTTGTGAGGAAGAGGTCAGAATTTTATTGTGTATTTGGATCATGCAGGGCATAGTAAAAAAAGCCAGTTGAACAGTGGTATTGGTCAAATGATGAAAAATTATTTACCCCTTTCTTCCGAAAACTAATGTCATACAGACGGTATTAGTATTAGAAAAAATATCTCCATTTTTCTAATAATGAAAATTATGATCCTGATACGCACCATAACCCAAGACTAAATAAAATTTGGCCTATTTATTCAAGAATAAACGAAGTAAAAAGGCAGTTACATTAGAACAGAATGTATCTATTGATGAGAGCCTAATTTTATATAAAGGTAGACTTTCTTGGAAGCAATACTTACCTTTGAAAAGTGCAAGATTTGGTATAAAGATGTACATGGTATGTGAAGCTAAAAGTGGATATGTTTGGTGGTCAATAACTTTTACGGGAAGGGGAACACTTTTTGATGAAGAGTTCTTGAAGCCAGAATTTTCTAAATCCATGCAGGTGGTTTTGACACTAATGGAACCTTTACTAAATAAGGGATATTGTGTAACACTGGATAATTATTCTTCTTCTCCGATTTTAACTGACACTCTTGTCAAGTACAAAACAGATTCTTATGGGACGATCAATCTCAATAGAAAAGAGGTTCTTAGTTATGTGAAAAGTAAAAAACTCAAGAAGGGTGAGACTAGCATTTCGACGTGGAAAAGCTTTTATTTTGAAATGGAAGGATAAAAAAGATGTATCACTTACTTCAACTATTCATAATTCAGAGATGATTGCAGTGAGATCATCTAGAGAGGAAAAGCTGAAACCGAAGATTGGTATAGACTATAATGACACTATGGGTGGCGTCGATCGTGCTAACCAAAACTTGGCATCTTATGCCATCCCAAGAAAATATGGGAAAAAGTATTACCGAAAAATATTTTTTCATATTTTCGATCAATGCATTTGGAATTCTTATGTTTTATATAAGAAAATAGGTGGCTCTAAATCGCAGCTTCAGATTCGATTATATTTGGTCAATGAAATGGTTATAAATTACCACTCAGAATCAATGGGCAGCAAAAGAGGTAGGCCCTTACTCAAAACACCACTTCGACTTACTGAGAGACATTTTGTGAAATTTATTCCACCAACTGAGAAGAAAGAAAAACCAATGAGAAAATGTTTCATCTGTTGCAGGAAATGAGACAGTGACGGTTCAAAGATAAGAAAAGAAACGAGGTATTATTGTGAGAAGTGTGATGTTGGACTTTGCACAGTACCATGTTTTGAAAAATTTCACACTCAGCGTGATATCTATTAGAATTTGAAGTAAAAAACTGTTCACTATATATATATATATATATGCTTTTTACATTCATAACCAAGATTTTTTTTATAATGTAAGGAAAAATGCTGTAATAAATTATTTAGGTTTTGTGATAAATGTTGTTTTTACATCCTGATGTCCAAGACAGATTGTAAAACAGTTTGCCAAAGGTAAGGTTGGAAAACCACTTTCTAAAATATTTTTTGCATAATTTTAATAGTTTTTTCATGTACATATTTTTTGTGTTACTTTTATTTCTCAAATATTATCCTCAAAGCAGTAACATAAATAAATATAGTATCAGAGTATATTTTCTTAAGCCTAAATCTTGATGCATTGCAGTGAAAATTGGGGATCAGTAGACGGGATATAATATATTGGACCACTCGCAAGTCTAGAAAAAACTGCTTTCTGACAGCAAAAAAATTGCATTTTTAAATTCAGATTAGAGTACATATTAAATTTCAGCAATAAAAAAAAGTTTTTTTTGGACCAGAAATTCGAAAAAAAAATCCGACAGAGAAGGGATTAATTCTTTAACAAATGATTGCATATTGTAAATTCTGACTAAACCATTATGATTAACCCATGGGTATTAAAAATTATTATTTTTTTGGGGGTGATAAAATGTACCTTTTTAGGATTATTGTAAATAAATATTTGGATCATTATAACTCTTGTTCTCAAAGATCTTTCCAAAATCTCCTTCTATGTTTTTTCCTTTTTTTATAAATATCTTGTGATATTTTTATTATGATTATTCTATTTATTATACCCATCTTTTTTGTGGATTGTACAGGATGAAGGACCTCCTTTCGTTTCGAGAAATTATGCAAGATCCTACTTTTAAAGAAGATCCTATTGGATCCATCTATGCCAGTCTAAAATTTAGACGCACTCAGGATCCAAATTTTTAAATCAACTGATGTATGTGTGTGTATCTATGTACATATGTTTAAATAAAATAGCTTGTTCATTACCTTTCTTGTTTGCTTTTCCATAGCCATTTTCATACTAAAGAGAGAGGCATTTTCAACAAAATTAAGTTTATTAGAGCACATTTTATTTACATATGTATATATGCATGTATTTAATAAAAATCAATGAAACAAAAACATTCATAAGAACTTAATAAAATTTAACACAAAATTTTCAGATTTTTCCAGAAACAAAATATTGAGTTTTTGGAAAAAAATCTGATGTTTTTCTTTCCATTGTCTCTTTTAGCATCAAATTGTTCAATGTTGTCCATTTTATTAATGTTAACTTAATTACAATGTTCTTTGCAACCTGGTAGAAATATTATATATAGGTATATTTAGAATACTGGTAAGTGGCTTATGATCAATTTGATTGATGAATTTTTTTCCATACACATAATTATGATAGTTTTGCACAGCAAAAACAATTACAAGCATTTCTTTCTTTGTCTATCCTTTTGCTCAGTTTCAGTCAGACTTCTAGATGTGTATAGTACTGGGTGGCCGTTTTGGATAAGGTAAACCACAAAGCCATCCTTTGAACTGTCACACTGAATAACAGCTTCCCTTAAACTACTAAATACCTTCAAAACAGTTGAAGAACTTAAGGACTCTTTTAATTTATCAAAAGCATTTTCATGCTGAATTAACCACTGAGATTCTATCTTATCTTTTATAAGATTTCTTAAAGGAGAAATTATGCTGGGATACATAATTAACTTATTCCTAGAAACCGTCTTACACCAGCCTTATCAGTAGGAATTTCCATTTCGGTAATTGCTTTTATGTGATCAGGGTCAGGTTTAACACCTTCCTTTGAAATTACTTGACCAGCATATTTAACTTCAAAGACTTTGATTTGGAACTGAACTCAGTGGCGCAACAGCTGGCTGGAGGCCGGAGAGTATTATAGGAACCATATAAAGAGTTTTTTTTCCAGGTATAGAAGTTTAACCCTCCAAGCGGTTAGCATGGAAAATTCTGTCATTGTAAAGATACTTCAAAAAATGCACTGCACAGGTTTTTTTGCCTTCAAGTAACATTTTCAAAAGTGGATTAGCCGTACTTGTCTGAAATCCTTTCCCCCTTTTAAAGGTTTAACATCTTGAAAGATAATTAGGGACCATGGAAGCAACACAGCAGGACACTGATAGGAAGTTTTATGGCTCGCAGGGAACCCCACCCCATGTATTGACCCTGGAGCAATCGTAAAAAATCTGGGAAAAATTTCTTTACACCCCAGGAAGTGTTTGTTTGTTAACTGGTATTTTGAAAGTTTTGAAAAGTCCCAACGCATAAGTAAAATATGTTACAAATCCCTTTTGGTTTCATATTAATTTGAAACTGTAACAAGTTGGGGCGTGTCAGGGCAATCTGCTATTTTATAGACAAATTATCTTTTTTAAAGTATATTCTTTCGCTTCATTTTTCTTATCTTAATCAATGCTTTCTGTTTTTGAAACATGATTATCTCATTATAAGACGCCAAAAAAAATAAATAATAAAACACCAAACACTTTAAAATTTGAAATATTTTCAACTTTCCAACCACTAAAAATGAATAAATTAAAACTTCATCAAATAATTTGAAACATTTTCTTACACTTTGATAAAAATAATAACGAAAAAAAAAAAAAACTAAGATCTATTAGTTTTTTTTTTTTTAGATTTCAAAGCCCAAGTGTTCAGGGAAGTTTATGTACAGTGCCTAGTTATATATTGTTAAAATACACCAAATTATATTTGAATTTTAAGTGCTTGAACTTCAGTTTACATCAAAGACAACATGAATGAAGATTTTCCCACATTTTTTTTATAACTTGAATGTTTGAATAAATGGTAATCAAAAATATACGGAAACATTTACAGTAGACTTTTATGCATATAAATAAACATAAAAATCAATTTTAAATTCGAGCTATTCAAAAACATTCGAATTATTCTTCAAAAATATCTATTTATGCAAAATACCTCAACATTTATCTTTTTTTAAAGGCTAACTGAATAAGTAATTAAAATCTGGATATTTTTTGAAAAGCTAGAAATTTTATGTTAGAAACTCCATTTGAAATTTCGAAAAAAAAAAATTATCGCGCAGTTAAAAATTATTTACCATAAGTTCTAGCAATTCTTTGAGTACAATATAAATTTCAAATTTTATTATATAGCTTCTTTGGTATTTTTTAATATATTTCGAAGATTTCATACAATTCAGTTGAAAACTGCATGCTAAGAGCAAAAAATATACTAAAAAAATCGACGAATATACAATAAAGTTTTACATAGGAGCAAAACTGAGAAGCTAAAGGGTAGGAATGAAAAATTTTGAGTATATCTGAAGTAGTTTTCGAAATATTTATTTTAAAGTTCAGAAAATTTGTGTGCATTAGGTTATACTTAATATTAATTAAATGGTTAAAATAATATGTTAATAATAGTCATGTAATCGTTTGATGACACATTCATATACTAATAAAAATTATAATGGTCATTGATGCGAATGTCAAGAATTTTATGTAATTTTAAATTCGATGTAGAAAATATAAAACGACCATCTAAAATACATGAAAAATGCAGTCTGCTATAAAATGATCTTGACAAACAAAATACGACATTTTCACTTACTATGGCATAACCGGCTTAGTCGGGCGATCTGGAAAAACAGAAAGGGAACCGTGGTTTTGATGGATGCCGCTCTAGCTTTTAAAGCTCCCAGGAAAAATTATATATATATAAATTACAAATGCAAAAATAAATCTTGTAATTTTCCATACATTTTTATAACAACGAATTGTGAAATTGGCTCCCAATACTTTGTTGTGTTTGACAATATCTAAGGTAACCAACCATACTTTAGATAGATTTGCACTGCTTTATTGTAACCATATTCCTTTTAAAATTAATTCGTGCAGCCAAAATACACTTTTTGCACTCTTAAAAATTTATGTAAACTATAACAGTTAATTTTAATTTATGCAACTTGTGAAATGTTCATAATTAACCAATTCCGTCTAAACAGTTTACATGAAAAAAAAAGTTTGGACTCCCTCATTAATTAGGGAATTATATAAGATTCTAACATTAAGTTTTATTTTTCACCGAATAGGGTCGAGTGGTAGTGTATTGTGCTTCCACACCACAGGTCTTGGGTTCTATTAACGGACTCTGCCTTTCATCCCCGCTACATTGGGTCGATAAATGAGTACCGAGCTTGAATGGGGTCTTAAACACTGAAGGTCTCTCTTCAGACAGACCACCAAATCGGGACATCTGTTCATGCACCTCAGCGCCCAATGGTCACGTATATTGGATGGGCATAGTAGTTCCTGGCCCTCATGGATTGTTGTGCCACTGAGTTTGAGTTTTAAGTTTGAGGATTGCCTCACTTTGGGGATACCCCTTAGATAAACATGTATTTCCACTCATTTGCAATTAAACATTTTTCTTTCAATTACGTTTATTTCAGAAAGAAGTTTGATTTTTCAAATGTATTTGCTTAATATCATGTATATTTGTGTATTATATTAAAATTTTTATCAATCCAAAATTATATGTCATTTGCTCTTTTAAAAGCTTTTAGGATTTTAGAACTGATCTTACAATCCATATACGTTTTATAGTAGTATATTTAAAAATGATAAAGATATTTTTACGACTGTGTGAGTTTTTATGCCTCGTTTATAAATATAGAAAATTGCATTCAGCTACAGTTTTTAAAATGTACTAAAATAAGTGGAGGAATAGGATATTTACATATTATGAATATTTTTGACTGCAGTAAGATATATTTATGTTTCAGTTTCTTTAGAATTTGAATAGAAGTTGTAAGCCATTTTGCGAATAGTTTGATATTGAATATAAACTCATAGGCCGTTTAATAGTAAAGTGTTTTATTTTGATACCAGCACACATTAAAATAAAGCTCATTTGCAGTTATATGATCAGCTTCAGTGGTATTTAAATTTTCAAAAATAGTCTACACGCACGAAAACATTCTTTCAAAACCACACACCACATCTCATACTATGGTCTTCCCTACAGCAGGAAATATTTGTGTATATACTCAAAAAATTTAATACTGGATACATTTCCAAATATTAAAATTGTTTTTAAAATTTGGTATGGATGCATTGTGGAGCTGTCGGTTAACTTCACTGAACAAAATTGTTTTAAGTGTACTGTTTTAAAAGACAAAATTAATTGGGGAGAACTTTTCTCACAATAGAATTTGTAATGACTGAATTGTGTGAAAATGTAGTTATCGATGTGTGACATTTTTCCTTGTAATAAAAAAAACAGAAACATGACAAATTAAACTTGAGTAAAATATGATTAGAAGTACTGTCATCTCTCTGCATTTGAAGAAGTATATCCCCCATATTTAAATTAAAAATTATTGACTGAATGTGTGTTATGTCCATCACAAATGAATATGTAGAAAATAAATTTTTATTTAATACAGGAAGTTCGAAAAGGAGAACACTAGGAACGAAAATCTAGATTTTTTCCGAAAAATATTCAGTTAACATAAAAATATCATTTATATGATTTTTATTAAAATAAATTTAAAGTATTGAAATCTTTTTTATGTTATTTTAAATTAAAAATATAATTAAATAGAGAAAGATCGGTTTTGTTTCATAAATATAATCATCGTATGTATATCACCGTATGCACCATTTATTGTCTTATTGTTTTAAAAAAGCGATAGGGCCTTCGCTCTTTTTACCTCATTACTTTTTTTAAAAAAAAACAGGAAAGTGAGCGCGTTTTCTTACTCTTATATTCAAAAATGAATACAGGATGCTTTTTTCTGGTTCAAATCGCAATACCAATATATAATATATATATATATATATATATATATATATATATATATATATATACTAGCCGTTACCCACCCGCTTCACTGGGTATTTCACGATGTTGTATATATGTATACTGTTTACATATATATTAATTATTAAAATCCAGCATTAAGAATTCGATTGTATTGAAAAATATATTTATAGCTGTTACACTCTCGCCCCTTGATATAAAAAGAACATAAATTATAATATCTAATTTCTATTTATATCTAAAAAAGTAGAAAGATTTTTTTCGCTCACTTAACCTAATAATCAAGTGGATTTCCACAAAATCAACTTTCAGTGGATCTCTACTCCATAAAATAAACATGCGTGCTAAATTTCAAGTCTAAATCTAACAGCAAAAACGGAATTTTTATCATCAATACCTCGTTTAGAGCACTCTTAGCGGATTCCAATTTAACAAAAGAAGCATGCAAACCAAATTTTATTATTGTAGTCTTAGCAGTTCGAAAAAGGGAATTTTGTCTATCAATACGCCCCAATAATTCTTTCCGCTTCCCCCTGGAGTTGATTTCCGTAAAATCCATTCTTAGTGGAACTCTATTCAACTAAAGAAAAGTGCTCAACAAATTTCAAGTAAATGAGTTAAATTCAAAAACAGGAATTTTTCAATAACACGCCTTAATCCTTCGCAACCCCACTCCTTTGGAGGTCCGTTTTCGCAAAAATCTTCGTAAAAGCAACTTTAATCCATGGACGGAACATACCTTCTAATTTTTAAGCAGGTGTTTCTATTAGTTGAAAAGCGGAAATAATTATCTATTATGCCCCTTAATCCCCCTCAGTGACCCTTGGGGATCAATTTTCCCCAAAACTATTTTGTTGCGGATCTCTACAGCATGAAAGGAATTCGCTTACCAAATTTTACGACTGTTCGAATGGAATCTGCTTACTAAATTTCGAATGAATGAATCTTTGTAATTAATGGAATCTGCTTACTAAATTTCGAGATTTTACGTCTAATAGATTTAAAAAGGAGTTAATTGCCTATAATGCACTTAATTCTCTACAACGCCACTTGGAGTCAATTTTGACAAAACCCATTTTGTAGCGGATTTGTACACTATGAAAGGAATCCGCTTAACAAATTTCAAGACTGTATGTCTAATAGTTTAAAAATGGAAATAATTGTATAGCGCCCCTTAAGCCCCCGCAACGCCACTTACGAAATGATGTTCACAAAAGCCAACTTATGGCGGATTTCTACTTAATGAATGGAATCAGCTTATACTAAATTTCGAGATTTTACGTCTAATAGTTTAAAAAAGGAGTTAATTGCCTATAACGCCCCTTAATTCTCCACAACGCCACTTGGGGTCGATTTTCACAAAACCCATTTTGTAGCGGATTTGTACTCTATGAAAGGAATCCGCTTACCAAATTTCAAGACTGTACGTCAAATAGTTTAAAAATGGAAATAATTATGTATAACGCCCCTTAAGCCCCCGCAACGCCACTTAGGAAACGATTTTCACAAAACTCATCTTATAGCGGATCTCTACTTAATGCAGTGTTAAATTAAAGCTTCTACTTTTATTACGGTTTCTTTTCAAACCAAAATGAGAAAAAACAAAACCCAGACCCATAATCGAAAAAAAATTTTAGGAAGATGAAATATTCATCACTGTTATATTATTGTCATCAGCTGTAGGCTGCAGAATGTAGTTGCTGCGGTTTGACCTTCGAACCTACTTGTACGGTTAGTTACGTCCCTGTTCTTATGTGTATTTGTTTTTTCATTTAGGGAAGTTGCAAATAAACTATTTCTGCTGCGATTTTTTCCTTGTAAAATATTTTTATGATTTTTGGAAAAGCACAGAGAGCTCTTTGAAGGATTACTTGGCCAAGATTTATTTCTATGAGTTATTCCCAAACATATAAAAAAGCATAATGAAAAACATTTTACATAATTTTTTTTGAACATCCATATTGTAATGAATACCCTTTTATTCCGGAGCTGTCACGCCGAGCACAGAGTGCACGAAATCGGTAATTCTGGCAAAACTGTTTAATTGTTACCAATATGGCTCTGACACTATCCTCCTGTTTGACAGTCTTAACGTGTGAACTAAAATATATTTGTCACATATCTTCCTCTTTTTTGGGAGTGACAAACGTTTTTTTACAATCTTAAGGTACTTGTTTTGACTGAGTTCCCGGTGTGATAACTTTTTTTCCGAAATATTTTCTGTGTTCTTGAAAGTAGGGGGGGGGGGTGAGCATATTTTATCTTAATTAAATTATTCACTGGAATTACGATTTTTATTGTGTGCTATAAAAATAATTATAAAAAAAAGATTGGGGTGGCTCAGTAACCCCACTCGACCATTAGTATCGAGTGCGTGCCTGCTCCAGGTTTAAAACATGTTGAAGAGTCTTTCACTTTAAATATTAAAAATAATACAATTATTTTTCATCGGAATTTTATATTATTGTTCATTATTCAACATCACAATTCTAAATGCTAATTCTGTGAGGCTTAAAATTACAGTTCACTTAAAACTAATTATAATTTGAGCAACGATTTAAAAAAATCATTTTACATTTTTTGTAAACATTGTTGCGCATTTGGCTTTACTCTCCTTAAAATTCAGCAATTATATCAATAATGTTTTATTTTCTTATAAATGAACTCGTGCAAAGAGCGGATACTTCAGCCGGTATACTTTTAATGTATCAGTGCTGCACAGAGTATTTTATAACTAATTAATTAATGCTAAATTAAGAACAAGTTTAATAAGTATTAGCGACTTCCATGGGCTTGTCTTACACAGCAAATTTTTCAAAGGAATGCTTATGATTAGAAATTGACCCACTGAGTTCTTTCTAAAAAAAGTATATTTTGTCTTCTAAGCAGCCACCGCATTTTGCAGTATGTTCCAATTTAAAAATTAGAGAAAGGAAAAATAACATAATAATTATCCTATTACTTAATATTTTTTTTGCTTAAAAGCAACATATACAAAATTTAATACTTATGTCATGAATTTGTACGGTATATAATTAAGATTATTGCTTTAGCGTAAAAAAAGTGCATTATTATTGCATTCAGTACATTATTAATGTATAAGGGGGGCGCGATAAAAATTGTGATTGATAAGGGGGGTGCCAGTATTGAAAGTTTGAGAAGCACTGACTTAATGAATGGAATCAGCTTACTAAATTTCGAGATTTTACGTCTAATAGTTTAAAAAAGGAGTTAATTGCCTATAACGACACTTAATTCTCTACAACGCCACTTGGAGTCAATTTTGACAAAACCCATTTTCAGCGGATCTGTACTCTATGAAAGGAATCCGCCTACCAAATTTCAAGACTGTACGTCTAATAGTTTAAAAATGGAAATAATTATGTATAACGCCCTTTAAGCGCCCTCAACGCCCTTTGGAGGTCGATTTTTGTAAAAATCATTATGTAGGGAATCTCCACTTTATGAAAGAAATCTGTGTACCAAGTTTCACGACTGTACATCTAATAGTTTAGTAATGGAAATAATTAACTATAACGCTCCTTAAACCCCCGTAACGCCCCTTGGGGGTTCGAACTTTGCAAAATCCGTTCTTAACTGACGTCTACTCCATGAAGGGAACCTACCTACCAAATTTCAAGTCTGTAGGTTTAATAGTTCCGGAGATATCATGATTAGTCAGTGAGTGAGTGAGTGAGTCGCTTTTCTCCTTTATATATATATATATATATATATATATATATATATATATATATATATATATATATATATATATATATATATATATATATATATATATATATATATATATATTTAATTTTTTAAAAATGACAGAAAAATAAATTTTGTTTGAAGAAAACATAATTATTTTTCAACTTCTAACACACTATTTATTTCCTTTTTTCCACCCTTCATTTTGTTTTTATTTTACTGTGACTAAACATATAGGGGAAACGACCCAGTTGCACTACAACTTTCAAACAAGACTGCCCAAGGCAACTTGACAGCTAGCTGTAAACGATTGATCTCTTGGTTCTTACTTTACAAAGGGACCGAACTGAGTCATAAAATTATCCCCGTTCGACCTCCCAAGTTTTAAAAGGAGGAAAGGAAAGAAGTCTGTTGCATTTTTAAAGCGAATGTCAAAATAAGAGTAAACGCTTTCGGAATAACTTTTCAGGAGGAAGCTAACCACTCAGAGGGTTAAGTTGGCATTACTTTCCAAGATGGCGACCGATTTAACAGCTGTCAAGTGATTTATTCTCAGTTTGGTTTGGCAATTCATCAAAACGATCATCAAGCAAGGCGTAGATTCGTCGAATGGGCCCAAAACGAGATTGCCGTTGTTCCCGATTTTCATAAGCGAATTTTGTTTAGTGATGAAGCGCACTTCTGGTTGAATGGCTACGTCAACAAACAAAACTGCCGCATTTGGAGTGAAGCTAATCCACAAGTGTATGTCGAAACACCGTTACATCCAGAAAAACTGACTGTTTGGTGCACTTTATGGGCTGGTGGAATCATTGGCCCGTTCTTCTTCAAAAACGATGAAGGCCACAACGTTACAGTCAATGGTGATCGGTATAGAGCCATGATTACTAACTTTTTCATTCCTGAATTGAACAATCATGATGTCCAGGAGCTGTGGTTCCAACAAGACGGCGCAACATGTCACACAGCTCGTGCGACAATCGATTTATTGAAAGACACGTTTGGTGACCGCCTAATTTCACGTTTTGGACCTGTGAATTGGCCTCCAAGATCTTGTGATTTAACACCGCTAGACTATTTTCTGTGGGGCTATGTAAAATCATTGGTCTATGCGGATAAGCCACAAACGCTTGACCATTTGGAAGACAACATTCGCCGTGTTATTGCCGATATACAGCCACGAATGTTGGAAAAAGTCATCGAAAATTGGACGTCTAGATTGGACTACATCCGAGCCAGCCGTGGCAGTCATATGCCAGAAATCAGATTTAAAATGTAATGCCACAAGATTATCTTCCGAATAAAAAAAATTCATGTGAATCGAATAATACATCGTTGTTTTATTGCAATTTAAAGTTCTATACCTCTAAAAAACACCCTTTAGAAGTCAGTTAGAAGCCAAAAATTTGCATAGTACCTGGATAATAAGATGTATAGAAGATTTACAATAAATGAAGAAAATACAAGATGCGGATATAAAGCTTGGTTGCAGATTCCCGTTAGATATCGGTAAGTGATAGATTATTAAAGTTCAATTATAGAGCGGATTCTAGCTAGTTAAGAAATTGGCTATAGATAAGGATTCGGAGGTTAATTTATCATAAAGAAAGTGAGTAGGATTTAATGCACTATTTGCTAAGAATTGTTAATTATGTCGTATCACTCCTGATCGTTTTCCTCAAAGTAAGACCTGTGTTGCATTGATTAATATTTATTGAGATAATAATAAACTAGTTTTTTTGGAAGCTTCAAGCGGTCAATCTTTTATCCCTACAAATCTAGGTTGCGTGGAGGAAGAGATGATACCGCAGGGGCGCGGGGGTATCACAAATGTAACTTGCATGTGTAGCTGCTTCTTGGATACTGTTCACCTTGGAAAAAATCTTGAAGGCCTGATAATTTTTTACAGACATTCTGCATTTTTTCTTCTTTCATATTCGGGCATTGCTTCTTAATTGGAATTCTTATGCTTAGATTTAAAATGACGGGGAATATCATATTCTTTGAAGACTGCTACAGCTTCATTGCAGATGAGACACACTGGTTTATATATACACTCTGTCGCAAAAATATATGCACCCAGAAGAAATCAAGCTACAATCACGAAACTCGGCAAGAATGTAGTCTGGTAAGAGATATGCAAAATGATTAAAATTTCGAAGCCAATGAGACAAGGCTAAGTGTGCTATGCGCATATTAGTTGCGCAACTGGGAGAGTTTAAAAGCATGAGTACGAGCGCCGTACGGCTATCAAACGAATCTGATGACTTTGATAGACGATATTGAGACTTAGGATGCCTCTAAGACGTAACCGGCGGCAGTACGAGCAGCTGACGGACTTTGATAGGGGCCGTATAATAGGCCTCAGAGAAGCAGGTTGGTCGAATAGACGTATCGGCCGCCACCTCGGTCGGAGCGATATGGTAGTTGCGCGGTGCTGGCAACAGTGGATCACAGAAGGTAGAGTGTACCGTCGCGGAGGGTCAGGACGTCCCAGGAACACAAATGATCGCGAGGATCGTGCAATCAGAAGAGTGGCTACTTCGGCACCAACAACGTCGCTAGCATCGATTCAACGCCACTTACCTCCTTCCAGACATCCAGTGCCATCAAGAGAAACCATAAGGAGACGACTGACCGAAGTTGGCTTGAGGAGCCGACGTCCGCTAAGACGCTTACCACTGACCCACATCATAGGCAGTGTCGACTGGATTTTGCCGACCTCGGGCAACTTGGAGTGTGACAGACTGGAGACGTGTCATCTTCAGTGATGAATCCCGATTCAGTCTCAGTGCTGATGACCACCGCACACGTGTCTGGAGGCGCACCGGCCAGCGGTCCGATCCGGCATTTATTGTCGAACGGCATACAGCAATTTCACAAGGTGTGACAGTGTGGGGAACAATTTCTTGGGACACACGATCATCTTTAGTGGTCCTTCAAGGCACTTTGACAGCTCGCAGATACGTGGACGATATTTTAACGCCGATTGTGCTACCCATGCTATCAAGTCGCCCAAGTGCCATTTATCAACAGGATAATGCTCGTCCACATACTGCGCGACTCTCCCAACAATGTCTTCAAGGATATGACGTCCTACCATGGCCTACCAGGTCACCAGATCTTTCGCCAATAGAGCATGTCTGGACGCGCTGGGAAGGCAACTTTAGCAGCCGTCCCGAGATACAGGAGAATTAACTGCGCAGATGCAAAGACTATGGCAGGATCTTCCACAGGGGGTCATAAGTGATCTAATTGAATCGATGCCACGCCGAATTTCGGCTTGTATAGCTGCCAGAGGTGGCTTTACTACTTACTGATTTTTAACCTTTTGCAAGCTGTAACCGCTTAATAAAATGATATTTTTGTTCTGAATTTTTAATCATTTGTTTATTTTCATATACACTACATGCATACCAAATTTCGTGAATGTAGCTCAATTTCTTCTGGGTGCATATATTTTTGCGTCAGAGTGTATTTTACAACCTTAAAAAAATATTTCCAGGCCCATTTTTTTTTCATCATTAAAGACGGCACTCAGAATCAACTTAACGTTTTTTAGTTGAAATTTCGTGGGATTGAAATATTTCATGAATTACCCAAAGAAGTACTATTTACGCTGTACTTTTAATAATTTCACCACTACTCAGAATGATGCTCCATGTCGGGAAGCTTTCCATACGCAATCAGTAATATTCGAACTCGCACCAAAAGAAAAGTCTCGTAATAAAAAACTCTTGCAGTCTGCCACATGTGAGGTTTAAATCATCTATATTGGACTCCCATATTTCTGCTCCCCGACAAAGAGATCATGCTTGTTGGCGCCAATCTACAGCTACAACTAACAAAGAACTTTCGTTTTTAACACTTTACCGATTGAAAAATGTCTGTGCTTGCTATTTCCGTCGATTTGTTTTGTAGAACAGAAATAGAGAAAGTAAAAAGATCCTCAGAGTCCTCTGAAAAAAATATATATTTAAACAAAGTCGAAAAAGAGATGGATATATAATATATAAATATGTATTCCTTTTAATTTGCCTCGGACCGGCAAATTAAAATTCTGTCCTCGGGGACCGGATGTAACCTTCAGGAATCTAGTTTGCCCATCCCTGGTCTATACCATCAAACAAGTTAACATTTCTCTTTTGAAATACCTGGAGCTGATACAATGCTAGAATGTAAAACTAAACATTGATACCTGCTAAAAGAAGTATTAAAAATGCAGAGGTCTGCACTTTCCTCATCTAATGGCACTTGCCTAATTCCATCATTTTTAATCAAGGACTTACAACATCACCTTCCCTTTCAATCTACTAAGTAACTCTTCTGAAATAGGGATGATATGGTGCTCTCTTTTTATCGTTTTGTTAATATTCCTAGGATCAAAACAAATTATCACCTTCAAATTTGATTTCCAACAACCACAAGGCTGTTGACTCAATCTGTGGGTTTGTTTAATTTCCTTATAGCACCCTGAGATTCGAAATTTTTTAAAATCTCCTTAAGTTTGTTATTGAGTTCTAAAGGGATACGCCTAGGAGGTTCTGTTACATATCTAACTCCAGATTTTAATTTAAATCAGCTTCCCGTAATAGTCATTCCAGTAATGATTTTTCTCGGATTCCCATAACCGGTCGCTCTCTGATCACCAAACTCACAGGCACATGCTATAGTTTATAACTCTGTCGGGTAGTTGTCTCTATTTGCTGTCCTTGTTGACTACAGGAAAAAATTTTAAACCTTTCAAAGGCTACTTCTTGTTAGTTGTAAACATCTGCATTGCATCTTCAAATTTTTCTTTATCTTTGCCAGATTCTGACTTGAACATATTAAATACCAGCTGCATGGCCCGGCGTTGCACGGGCTTTCTCTACTTTTATAAATTTTCCCTTCCCTTCACAAAATCAGCACTTCCATTATTCTTTTTCGAAACTACTTTGACTTTTTTGTTTCTTTTCCCTCCGCTTATGCCTGGGCTTTGCCAGCACTTTAGTGCAGTTGTGTGCGCGTACGATGAGAGTGATTGCTGTAATGATGTCATTAAAATTCCCTTTTTCAAAATTTTTTTCACTTTTCACTGTCAGACAGGTTTCTTTCCTCTTCATTTACCCCCTGCGTTGCACGAACATTTTTGAATGTATAACATATTGTCATGGAAATTCCTCTTCTCTAGCTGGTAGCACTTCATGTTGTGTGCATGGCCGGACCGTGACCTTTGAGGGCCCTGGGCTAACGATATCTGCCCCCCCCCCTAAATAATTAAATGTTTTGCCATTTTCCTAAAAAAATTTGTGCTGGAAAATTTTGAATGTACGAAACTTAAAGGTTTTTTTTTTCATTTCAAACAATTTAAATACGTTATAAACAATGACATAATTTACAACAAAAAAGAATTCTTCACTTTTGTGCTGTAAATCCTTTTATTTGCTCGTACCACAGTGCTTCTCAAACTTTCAATACTGGCGCCCCCTTTTCGATCACAATTTTTTTCGCCCCCCCCTTATACATTAATAATGTACTGAATGCAATAATAATGCACTTTGACGCTAAAGCTACAATAGGCGATCTTAATTATAAACCATACAAATTAGTAACATAAGTATTAAATTTTGAAGACGACTTTTAAGCAAAATAAATAAATAAAATAATAGGATAATTATTATGTTATTTTTCTTTTCTCTAATTTTTAAATTGAACATATTGCAAAATGCGGTAGCTGCTTAGAAGACAAAATATAGATATCTGCTAAATATAGAAAAAAAACTCAGGGGGTCAATTTCTAATCATAAGCATTCCTTATAAAAACTTTGCTTTCCAAGACAAGCTCATGGACGTCATTAATACTTATTAAACTTGTTCTTAATTTAGTATTAATTAATTAGTTATAAAATATTATGTGCAGCACTGATAAATTAAAAGTATACCGGCTGAAGTGCCCGCTCTTTGCACGAGTTCATTTATAAGAAAATAAAACATTATTAATATAATAGCTGAATTGTAAGGGAAGCAAAGCCAAGTGCTCGACAATGTTTACAAAAACGTAAAATGATTTTTTTTAAATGGTTGCTTAAATTATAATTAGTTTTAAGCGAATTGTAATTTTAAGCCTCACAGACATAGCATTTATAATTGATGTTAAACAGTAGCGCACACAGGAATTTTTCAAGGGGGGGTCCGGGGTTCACCAATCTTATATCAGGTTCCTTTTGATTTTGTCGATTTTCGGGAACAAAACAAAGTAAAAATTTAATTCTTGAATAAATAATTAGCATTAATTAATAAAATTAATCATTAATAACAAATACTTAATTAAATTTTGCGTACTATAAACTTAGAATTATAATCAATCGGAAAAAAATCAAGGGCTTTGGGAGGGGGTCCGGACCCCCCTTGGGTGTGCCACTGATGTTAAATAATGATCAATAATATAAAATATCGATGAAGAATAATTGAATTATTTTTAATATTTAAAGCGAAAAGACTTCAACATGTTTTCACCCGGGAGCAGGCGCGCACTCGATACGGTCGGGGTTATTGAGTAACCCCAATCCTTTTTTTTTATAATTATTTTATTGTACACGATACAAATCATTATTCCAGTGAATAATTTAATTAAGAGAAAGTTAACTTACCCCTACTTTCAAGGACTTTTCAATTTTTCTTTGGTAATAAATAAACAGTTTTACCAGAATTAACGATTTCGTAATCTGTGTGTCCCGCGCGACCACTTGCGGGTAAAAAGTATATTCATTATGATAATATGTATGTTACTGCTAAAAAAATTGTGTGAAACGTTTTTCGTTATGCTTTATATGTTGAGAATATTTATAAAAATATGTCTTGGCCAAGTAATCCTCCGTGCGTGTGCGCGTGTGCGTGCGCGTGTGCGTGCGCGTGTGTGTGTGCGTGCGCGTGTGTGTGTGCGTGCGCGTGCGTGTGTGTGTGCTCTCCGTGGTTTTCCAAATATCATAAAACTCTTTTGCATGGAAAAAAGCGCAACAGAGAACACATAAGAGAGGGGTCATAACTAACTGTACCAATAACTTAGAAGGTCAAACAGATTACAGCTATAATGTGCAGTATTTCAAAAATAATGACAGTGATGAATTTTTTATGTTCCTAAATTTTTTCGATTCTGGGTCTGGGATCTGTTTTTTCTCTGAAAGAGTAGTATGTTAGGTACAAAAAAAAGCGTAATAAAAAAATCTCTCATCATGGGATTACAGCAAATAAAATAAAAGTTTTTTTATTTGGTTATGGGATCGAAGATAGCTAATTAGGTATTGAAGATGTTTTTATTTTTTCTGACTTAACATCGCGCGCGTGCGCCTATAAATTATATCAGAGTAAAAGTGCATTTTTTATTATGTCTGAAAGTATTTTGTTTTAATTCATTCCAGTAAACTAATTATTTTTTAAATCTTTTATTTTCGATATGCTCGCGCCCCCCCAGGGGGGCGCGCCCCACAGTTTGAGAAACACTGTCGTACCATTTTAAGTCTTTGGTGAGATCAGTATTAATAGAAAGAAGTGATAAATAATTAAGCCTAGTATATGTCATTGTTGTCCTATATTTGTTTTCTATGTAGGACATTTTAAAGAATGTACACTCCGTTTCAAAGCTAGTAATAGGAAGTGTTAGAAAAATCTTTAAAATGGTATTGTAAATTTGGAAAAAACATCAACAATTTTCTTTTCAAAAATTAAATTGAACATATCACTACAAGTTTAGGACTCTAACTCACACAGTTTGTTTTAGATAAGTTTTGAATTGAACACCTTCATTTACTAAATGTTAGTCTATATCATCTGAATAGTCACCAGTAATAGCGCGTACACTCTCCAGGTCAACGTTCTCCTTACTTTGATCTTGCAAATCCATCAATTCTTACTACACTGCTCAAAACAATTAGGGGAGCGAGCAAAAAAGTGAAGAAAACCGTGTGAGACAGTCACGTATTGGCATACAATGCATAGTACACGCGTATTAATGCGCAATACAGAAAAAAGGCGTAAAAAATTTTGGAATTAAGCTTTAATTCTTTGAAAAATATGGAAAAAACATGAAAAGATGATTTAGGGCAACAATTTGGTTACATGTAAACGATAAAAAAAAAAAAAAGGTACTGTTTAGACATGATGCATGAGTTTTAATAGGGCGTGTGGTCTCCTCGAACAGCTAAGACTGCTGCACACCTGTTTGTCATGGATGCGATGAGGTTATCGATCAGACTTTGGGGAATACTGTTTCACTCCTCAAAAAGTGCAATCTCCAAGTCTCGGACAGTAGCAGGTGGCCTTGGTCGCGCAGCAATGCGTCGTCCGAGCATGTCCCAAACATGCTCGATTGGATTCAGGTCAGGAGAGCACGCTAGCAATCCCATACGCTGTATTGTTTCAGCTTCAAGCATGTTCTCCACTAGACGAGCTCTATGCGGTCGGGCATTATCATCCTGGAAAACAAAGGAATCTCCAATGGCTCCAGCGTAAGGGATGACATGAGGTCGAAGTATCTCGTCTGCATACCTTCGGCCCGTCAAAGTGCCATTCCGAATGATATGCAGGTCTGTACATTCGCCTATGCTGATTCCACCCCATACCATCCAACCAGCTCTTCTGTATTGTGACCTTTCACGAATGAATGCGGGGTTATTTCGAGTGTCCCTGTCCCTCCATACAAGAACACGTCGGGTGTCACACTCTAGACTGAATCGGGACTCGTCTGTAAACAGCACTTGGCTCCAATCATGTTGCTCCCAATCTCGATGTTCAGCAGCCCATCTTCTTCGGGCCGCATGGTGGCGTGGGGTCAACGGAATGCAGACCATTGGCCTACGTGCATAGAGCCCTCCCTCATGAAGCCGATTGCGTACTGTTTGGCTGGACACCCTTCGTCCTGTTGCCAAGAACAACTGTCTTTGCAGCTGCGTAGCATTCTCTGTTCTGTTTCGACGGGCTGTTAACTGTATATACCGGTCATCAGTTGATGTAGTGGCGCGTAGCCGACCTGCCCCCTGGTCGACGTCTAACATTTCCTGTTCCTGGAATCGATTCCACAGCCTTGCAACAACACTTCTGGCGACTCCAACAGCGTCCGCGACACTACGTTGTGTTTGCCCGGATTCCAGCCTGCCTATAACACGCCATGTCATGGATTCCGGTAAATCACGTTGTTGAGACATTCTCAAGTAACCTTGTCTTAAAAAAATACTGCGCAATCGAATTTCACAGTTACGGCAATAAAACAGACGTTTCTGCAACATCCCGATTTCTGCCCTTATCTCCTTTTTCTGGTTTTTGACGTCATGAACTTTGTTTTGCATATAAAGTTTTCTTCTTCCGTTTCATGGTATGCTTTACATTATGGATGATTCATTTTATGTTACTTATTGGTATATATCTTTGCTTACTTTTGTTAAAATCATGTGCTCCCCTAATTGTTTTGAGCAGTGTATATTCTGCATATACTTGACTTCTATTTAAATCAAGAGAATTAACATATCTAACGCAACACAATAAGCGTGTATCTTTTAAATTTTTCTGTCCCAAACACAGCTTTTTTATAGATTTATCTGCAAATTTTGAAATAATGCGTTGCTTGTTCACATCGCTATATTCTGTTTTCTACACTAGGACTTAATTTTTTGGCTGCGTCTTGATACACCTTTAGTTTTTTGTCTGACTCCTGTCTTACATTGCTTATAAACATTTTTAATGACATAATTCCTTTCACAGATTTCCAAACCAGGAATATGTAATTTTTTGTTAACTGAATTAAAAATCCTTCTAAAATTTCTTCCCAAAGTATAATTAAAATAGCAGTTTCGAGTTTTCTTAATTTATTAAATAAATTTACTGCCTCTTTTCGAAAATCAATTTTCTCATTTTTACTGTCACTAAATGTCTTAAAAATATTCATATTACCATAATTATCTTTTAAAGCTTCAGCAGCAGCGTAGTGCAAGACCATCTGGTCTGAATTAAACTTTTTAAAATAAGTTTCACGATTTAGAAGCTCCCACCTATGGGTCGAAGCAAAAAAGAAAACATTTGTTGCACTAAACCCGGGGTGGGCATTAAGTTAATCGCCGTCGACCGGTGGACCGCCAAAACATTTTGGGGTGACCGCTTTCACTAAGACCTAATAATCACTCCACCACACGAAGGTCTAGAAAAACTGTATTTATTCGAATCTAAGCCGTCATCGATTCTAAGTAGTGCCCCAAATTCTCAACAAGATTTTGTGAAAATTGAAAAATTGTGTAAAATGGTTTATAGGTATCCAATTTTACGAAATTAAATAAATTTAAAAGGAAAACTAATAAGAAGTAAATAATTAGTTATGTTATCGGTATTGTAAACTTTTATATACACGCATTAAGCTGTAATTCTCTAAATACCCCATCCAACAAAATGTTCCCCTTCGCACCCGATTTTCAGTTGCATTAACATTGGGGAAAAAATGCGGCTTAGATTAGAGTAAATAAGGTATTTTAAAAAATACAGAGGAAGAAAATAGAGTTATAAGAGAAAATTTCGTTGAATAGAAAATGCACTTCACGATTTGGTGGTTATTTTACGATGAAAATCGTAAAATTTTCTTTGTTTCAGGAAAAAGTTCGCTAAATAGAGAAATTCTTAAAATGGAGGTTCCGACTGCCTTGTATACTTTCTTTTAGCTCACTACACCTACACCACTAGGAGGACAGCAACACCTTGAGAAAATTAGAAATAGTCTGTACCCTAGAAAAGTCTGCCCACCCCTGCTATAAACCAAAGAAGTTCAGCAGCACCCTAACTGATTCTGCACCAACCAGATTAACAGAATGTGCAGCACATGGTGAATTTATTATTTTTTAGAAGAGCTTGCACACCATTATATTGCCCGACATATTGGCAACGTTGTCAAATGACTGTTCCCTACAATTATCCAATAGCTACAATTTTCCTACAATTATCCATTTGTTTCTAAAAATTCTTGTAGAAAATGAAACAAGTATAAGCTAATATGACTACTAATCTTTCATACACTTTTCCCCGAAAACAATAATTTAGTATAATAGCAAATTGATCATTGTGAAACAAGTCTGGTGTTAAATCCATCACAATCGAATAGTACTTTGTGCCGTCGTTTATTTATTTAAGTTGTAATTGTTTAAATGATTTGGGTGCTTGCCTATTATCTCAACTATTTGCTCTAATATTGCTTTTAATAAGTACGATATTAACGATTTTGGTCGTAATTCTCGCTGTTCAATATATTCACGAATGAATGGATTGCACTCTGCTAACAGTTCCAGGGCACCCATAAAATTACCATTATGAGGAGAACCAAAAACTTCCTCGGTACCTCTAAATGCTAAACTTCTTATAACCAAATACTTTACTATCACAATAACACATTTGAGGACATGGTAATATTCTGTATCTTTTCTTAGTTGCTTCGGTAACTATTTATCTAAAGCATGCCTTTTTTCCGTGTCAATCAAACTAACAGTGAATTTTTATGTTCAATAGAATTTTCATTGTTTTCTAAACAACTTGTTACGTGTTTCCAAACAGAAAAGCCGGTTGTGCATTGAAAATTTGCTTTTAGAAAAAAGTTTGCAGGCCAAAAAAAAAAACACTATCAATACTAGTTGAATAACATAGCCAAGATCTTTTTAGTACTTGGCCATTTTTAACTTTTTTAATGAAATGATTATTCGAAAATGATCTCTTTTGTTCTTTGTATTCTCTTACCGAAACAGAATATAAATTGTTTGGATCTTTATTATGAAAATAACTCATTTCATGTGAAAGGATACTTTTAATAAAATTATTACTTAGTGATTTAGGCCACGAACCCGCGTCAACGTATTTCTCAAACTCAAATCCAACATTTTCTAAACACTCTTTGGTCAGAGATAATGTCCTCTGGCTGAACAATATATTTTTCAGAAGGCTGCTGGTCATTGAAATCTTGAATATTTTCATCATTAATATTTGCTTGTTGTGTTTCTCCGGGGTATTTTTTTTTTGGCAAAGTTCCTTTCCCTTTCGCTTGATAATGCATCTGTGTTTGTAATATTCTTGTTACTTTGTTCCATTGTAAAAAAAGAGTTGAAATTTTGGCACACTTAATTTTTTCTTTTTCTCGATTTAACAATAATTTTCGTTTTTCCTCTCCAATTTAATATTTTCTGCCAGACATATTTACATTGTTAATTAAGGAATTGATTTTCCTGACAATTAATGTAAAAGTTTAGGTCATAAAATTACGATAACAAAACCGACTGTTCTAAATAAACTAAAAATATTCTAACAAATTTTTACAAAACAATAAAGTATATTTCTGAGATAATTAAAATAAAGCACCTAGTTTATTAAAAAAAAAATTAAAAAATCATTGTCTATACTCGCTAAAACCAAAAATGCTGATTAATATTATTTATTGGCCTATCAGTTTAAAAGGTTTTTTATGAAAATAAACTTAGAATTATATATATTTATCCCACTTTAAATAAATCTTGTTTTCCGTTGTCATCCATTATTTACTGTTGCTACCTGTGCTTAAAAATACGACTTATTACGAAAATCAAGACCACTTCACTTTTATCCATAATATTCGCGGGAAATCTCCATAATCCTCATAAAACTATTGTTATTTTTCCCCATCTAATAGAAATAATTAAGTTACTCGTCATATAGTTTTTAAGACAACACATACATATTTATGAGAAATATTGATGTTCTCAATCTTTGAAAATGCAGAAAATACTTAATCATTACTTCAATATTTTCCTACTTAAATAATTAAGAAATGTGTAAATAAACATGCTCTTAATTATCTTTTATTTTCAGGTATTATACACAGGACACAACACTAAATTAGTATATTATTGTAACTAAAAATTATTATTGCACAAAAATAAATGGCTACAGAAATAGTGCCACTACGTTTGTATAAATGCTTGATGCTCGTCGGTGGCGATCTGTGATAGAACCTCTGTCCAGTAGTAAAAATTCCAGTCCACACAGGAATTTTTCAAGGGTGGGGGGTCCGGGGTCGAAAGTTCACCATTCTTCTATCATGCTCCTTTTGATTTTGTAGATTTTCGGGAACAAAACACAGTAAAAAACTAATTTTTGAATAAATAATTAGCATTAATTAATAAAATTAATCATTAATAACAAGTAAGTAATTAAATTTTACGTACTACATACTTAGAATTATAAACAATCGGAAAAAATATCAAGGGCTTTGGGGGGTCCCGACCCCCCTTGTGTGCGCCACTGCCTCTGTCTATTAATTACACTGGTGTGCAAAACTTAAGCAACAGGTGGGTTTATTGCCATAACTTCACGAAAAATCATCTGAGAGACATGAAATTCAGAAATGAGGGAGAGTATTATGTACGTAAAGGATGACGCGAAAGCATCGGCGCTGAAAAAGGAATACAATGCATACGGTATGGAATCAAACAAAAACAAGCTTTATTGAACGCATAGTATCGTGACTCATGATGGTCTATCCAACAGGAAGAACAACAAGCAGATGTTCCTTAATATGGTATATGCCCTCCCCTCACTGCAATGGTTGCTTCGCACCGTCTCCGCATACTCAGAACCAGCTGGTGCAACATTTCTTGCGGTAGGAGTGCGCATTCTTCAATCAGCATCTGTTTGAGTTGTTGGGTGTTCTCCGGATGATATAAGCGTGCTGCAATACGTCTCCCCCAAACATCCCACACTTGTTCGATGGGATTTAAATCTGGGGAGTACGCTAGCCAATCCATTCGAGTGATATCTTCACTTTCCAGCAGCTCCTCAACAGCAAGAGTCCGATGTGGCCGTACATTGTCATCCATAAAAATAAAATCTTGGCCAATGGCACCTCGGAACAGACGCACATGGGGAAGAAGTACCTTCTCACAATAGCGATTCCCGGTTACAGACCCTCTATCGAAAATGTGTCAGTTCGCCCGTTCAGCATAATGCCTCCTCAGACAAGAACTCCAGGACCACCGTAATGGTGTCTTTCCTTGATGTTACTGGTATAAAATCGTGTCCTGATCTCTCACCAAATAAAAACGCGTTGAGAATCGCTTCTGGTACTGAACCGACTCTCATCCGTAAAGAGGACACGACTCCATTGACAGTTGCCCAGTTTTTGTGCTCTCTGCTCCACTGTAAACGGTGGCGTCGGTGGTCAACTTTCAACGGGAGGCAGCGTTTAGGACGGTGGGCGAATAGGCCCCCTTTGTGCAGGCGTCTGGCTACAGTAAACCGCGACACTTGTCGCCCCGTTGCTGAATAATGACGCTTGCTGACTGCCGTCGGCCTCTTTTCGCCTGCAGGATGATATATCGGTCAACCCCTGCAGTTGTCGTCCTCGAGTGGCCACCACTAACCTTTGTAACAGCTGTACCTGTGGTTTGGAACGCTTTCCAAGTGCGCGAAACGACACTTTTGTTGATTGCGAACTCTGCAGCTACACTGGTGACGGAACGCTACTCCTCCAGCTTTCCGATCAATCTTCCACGAGTGAAGTCGTCCAGGTGATTTCTTGTAGCCATATTTCACGAACTGACTCACTGGCACTTGCAGCGAATACGTTGAATTGCGTCTGCGTACTTCATTTTATTTTACGGTTGAACAGCACGCGCCGACATCAGGCGTTTTGCGTACGCTCACGTCGCTTCTGACGTTTCGTACCTGATATTTGCATACGCCTGACGTTTCTACTGACTTACGTGTTCACTGTACTGATCTCCAGACCTCCTTTTCTGCAATTTCATGGCTATCTGCTAAATGTTTACATTGTTGCTTAAGTTTTGCTCACCAGTGTATTAACCCTCTAACTGGATACCTTCCTCCTGAAGAGTTATTCCGAAAGCGTTTAACTCTTATTTTGCGATTCCCTTCAAAAATGCAACAGACTTCTTTCCATTCCCCCCTTTTAGAACTTGGGAGGTCGAACGGGGACAATTTTACGACCCAGTTCGGTTCCTTTGTAAAGTAAGAACCAAGAGATCAATCGTTTACAGCTAGCTGTTAAGTTGCCTTGGGCAATCTCCTTTGAAAGCGTAGTGGAATTCGGTGTTTCTTTCTCCTATATGGTCAGTCACAGTAAAATTAAAAACGAAATGAAAGGCAAAAAAAAGAGGAAAAAATGAAATAAATAGTATGTTAGCAGTAGAAAAATAATTATATTTTCTTCAAAGAAAATTTATTTTTCTGTCATTTTTAAAAATTAAAAAAAAAATATTTTTTTTTTTGGTATTGCGATTTGAACCAGAAAAAAGCATCCTGCATTCATTTTTGAATATGAGAGTAAGAAGACGCGCTCACTTTCCTGTTTTTTAAAAAAGTAATGAGGTAAAAAGAGCAAAGGCCCTATCTCATATTTAAACAATAACACAATAAATATTACATACGATGATTATATTTATGAAATAAAACCGATCTTTCTCTATTCAGTTATATTTTTAATTTAAAATAGCATAAAAAAGGATTTCAATACTTTTAATTTATTTTAATTAAAATCATATAAAAAATTTTATGTTAACTTAATATTTTTTGGAAAAAATTTAAATTTTCCTTCCTAGTGTTCTCTTTTTCGAACTTCTTGTATTAAATAAAAATTCCTTTTCTACATCGGCATTTGTGATGGACATAACACACATTCAGTCAATAATTTTTAATTTTAATGGGGGATATACTTCTTCAAATGCGCATGACAGTATTTCTAACCATTTTCTACTCAAGTTAAATTTCTTATCTTTCTGTTTCTTTTATTAAAAGGAAAAATGTCACACATCGATAACTACATTTTCACACAATTCAGTCATTACAAATTCTATTGTGAGAAAAGTTCTCCTAATTAATTTTGTCTTTCAAAACAGTACACTTAAAAAAATTTTGTTCAGTGAAGTTAACCGACAGTTCCACAATGTATTCATACCAAATTTAAAAAACAAATTTAACACTTGAAAATGTATCCTGTATTAAATTTTTCAGTATACACAAATATTTCCTGCTGCAGGAAAGATATAGTATGAGATGTGGTGTGCGGTCGTGAAAGAATGTTTTTGTACGTGTATACTCAACTTCAAACTATTCGCAAAATGGCTTACAACTTCTATTCAAATTGTAAAGAAACTGAAATATAAATATATCTTACTGCAGTCAAAAATATTCATAATATGTAAATATCCTATTCCTCCACGTATTTCAGTACATTTTAAAAACTGTAGCTGAATGCGATTTTTTATATTTATAAACGAGGCATAAAAGCTCACACACTCGTAAAAATGTCTTTATCATTTTAAATACACTACTATAAAACGTATATGGATTGTAAGATCAGTCGTAAAATCCTAAAAGCTTTTAGAGGAGCTAAAAACATGTAATTTTGGATTGATAAAATGTTTAATATAATACACAAATATACATGTTATTAAGCAAATACATTTGAAAAATCAAACTTCCTTCTGAAATAAACGTAATTGAAAGAAAAATGTTTTATTGCAAATGAGTGGAAATACATGTTTATCTAAGGGCTATCCCCAAAAAGTGAGGTAATCCTCAAACTTAAAACTCAAACTCAGAAGCACAACAATCCATGAGGGCCAGGAACTACTGTGCCCATCATAATGCACGTGACCATTGGACGCTGAGGTGCATGAACAGATGTCCCGATTTGGTGGTCTGTCTGAAGAGAGACCTTCAGTGTTTAAGACCCCATTCAAGCTTGGTACTCATTTATCGACCCAATGTAGCGGGGATGAAAGGCAGAGTCGACCATGCCCAGCTTGTTAAAAGAAACCAAGACCTGTGGTGTGGAAGCACAATACACTACCACTCGACCCTATTCGGTGAAAAATAAAACTTAATGTTAGAATCTTATATAAATCCCTAATGAATGAGGGAGTCCAAACTTTTTTTTTCATGTAAACTGTTTAGACGGAAATGTTTAATTATGAACATTTCACAAGTTGCATAAATTAAAATTAACCGTTATAGTTAACATAAATTTTTAAGGGTACAAAAGGTGTATTTCGGCTGCATGAATTAATTTTAAAAGAAATACGGTTACGAAAAAGTACTACAAATCTATCTAAAGTAGGGTTGGTTTCCTTAGATATTGTCAAACACAACAATGTATTGGAAGCCAATTCCACAATTCGTTGTTATAAAAATGTATGGAAAATTACAAGATTTATTTTTGCATTTGTAATTTATATATATATAATTTTTCCTGGGAGCTTTAAAAGCTAGAGCGGCATCCATCAAAAAACCGCGGTTCTCTCTCTGTTTTTCCAGATCGCCCCTGACTAAGCCGGCTCTGCCATAGTAAGTGAAAATGCCGGATTTTGTTTGTCAAGATCATTTTATAGCAGACTGCATTTTTCATGTATTTTAGATGGTCGTTTTATATTTTCTTCATCAATATCTTAATGTCTGAATTTAAAATTACATAAAATTCTTGACATTCGCATCAATGACCATGATAATTTTTATTAGTTAATGAAAGTGTCATCAAACCATTAAATTAATATTAAGTATAACAGAATGCACACAAATTTTCTAAACTTTAAAATAAATATTTCGAAAACTACTTCAGATATACTCAAAATTTTTTATTCCTACGCTTTAGCTTCTATGTAAGAATTTATTGTAATTGTATATTCATCAATTTTTTTAGTATATTTTTTGCTCTTAGCATGCGGTTTTCAACTGAATTGTATGAAATCTTCAAAATATATTAAGTAAATAATTGAATATTAACGTCGCACTGTTCAGCTACACGAGGGCTTTTGGCGACGGACCACGTAATTTTGAACCATGGTCAAGTGACGTGGATGACACCTGAGCTGGCACCCCCTCTCCTAACTACCCCACCACACCAACGGGAGGACGTTTCAGCTCTCGACAGATTAACGTGCATCGCTGCCCTACACGGCGGGTCTTTAGTGGTACTGGGCTCGAACTCGTGACAAAGCAAGCCACGTTCCGATACCTATACCACTCGGCTACCGCGGCCGAAATATATTAAAAGATACCAAAGAAGCTACATAATAAAATTTGAAATTTTTATTATACTCAAACAATTGCTAAAACTTATGGTAAATAATTTTTAACTGCACGATGCATTTTTTTTTTTTCGAAATTTCAAATGGAATTTCTAACATAAAATTGCTAGCTTTCTAAGGTCGAGATTTCAAAACATATCCAGATTTTAATTACTTATTCAGTTAGCCTTTAAAAAAGATAAATGTTGAGGTATTTTGTATAAATAGATATTTTTGAACAATATATAATTCGAATGTTTTTCAATAGCTCGAATTTAAAATTGATTTTTATGTTTATTTATATGCATAAATGTCTACTGTAAATGTTTCCGTATATTTTTGATTACCATTTATTCAAACATTTAAGTTATAAAAAAAAATGTGTGAAAATCTTCATTCATGTTGTCTTTGATGTAAACTGAAGTTCAAGCACTTAAAATTCAAATATAATTCGGTGTATTTTAACAATATATAACCAGGCACACACTGTACTTAAACTTCCCTGAACACTTAGGCTTTGAAATCTAAAAAAAAAAAACCTAATAAATCTTAATTAGTTTTTTTTTTCGTTATTATTTTTATCAAAGTGTAAGAAAATGTTTCAAATGATTTGATGAAGTTTAAATTTATTCATTTTTAGTGGTTGGAAAATTGAAAAGGTTCCAAATTTTAAAGAGTTTGGTGTTTTATTAATTTTTTCGGTATCTTATATTAAAATAATCATGTTTCAAAAACTGAAAGCTTTGATTAAAATAAGAAAATTGAAGCGAAAGAATATACTTAAAAAAAGATAATTTGTCTAACTATATAAAATAGCAGATTGCACTGACACGCCCCAACTTGTTACAGTTTCAAATTAATATGAAACCAAAAGGGAATTGTAACATATTTTACTTATGCGTTGGGACTTTACAAAACTTTAAAAAAACGAGGTAACAAATTAGCACTTCCTGGGGTCTAAAGAAATTTCCCCTCGATTTTTTACGATTGCCCCAGGGTCAAAACACGGGGTTACCTGAGAGCCATAAAACTCCTGCTGTGTTGCTTCGTCTGTCCCTCATTATCTTTTAAGATGTTAAACCTTAAAAGGGAGAAAGGATTTCAGAAAAGTGCGGCTAATCCGCTTTTGAAAACGTTACTTGAAGGCAGAAAAATCCGTGCAGTCCATTTTCGAAGCATTTTTACACTGACGGAATTTTCCGTGCTATCCGGTTAGAGGGTTAATTTGCGCGTATTCGGTTCTAGGGTGGAAAAACAAAAGTAAAATGCTCTTGCTCTCGAAAATAAAAATAAATTTGATATGGCATTTCGGGTATTTTATTTTTAATTTATATTTTTTACAGGTTTTTTTATTACTATTCTGATTGTAAGCATTTTTTTCTGTTTGTTTTCTTCAACGGGGTACGGGAGCCTCTAGAACCTGGGTGCCCTGGGCTGCAGCCCATTTAGCCCATACGTAAATCTGGCCTTGGTTGTGTGTGCATGATTTCTATATTAACGTCATTACAATTCCCTTTTTCGAAATTTTTTTTCCACAGCTTTCCATTGTCAGGCACGTTTCTTTTATTTCTCTATAGCCCGGCGTCACAGTGGCTTTTTTGAGTGTAGAACTATTCCCCTCCTCCCATTATTTATAAATGATGAATTAAAAAATCTTACAGATAGCTATTGAAATGATTTTTTTTCTGGTCGTTTAAATGTTTGATTCAACATATGCAAGCGTAAAAAAAAAAAAACAATATACATATATGTATGGTGAAAAGCCTATATTCCTAGTTTACATTCACTAAAAAAAACATTCAAAAACAAAAGAATACTGTCTGATAAAAATATTTTAGTATTTTATTATAATTTTGTAGTTTTCCATTCCACTGTGTTTAGTAAATCATTTAAACGTGTATCTGACGAAAAAAAGTATATTATACAAAACTAACATATTCACATGATTTTAACAATAATTATTTTCTTAGAGCTTAAAATAATAAAAGAGGTTTGGTATGTTCATTTACTCAATCAATCGTTACGTAACAATAATTTCCATTTCAGTTTTTGAAATAAAAAAACTGATTAAAAACGTTCATTGAGCAATTAGTTGTGACATATTGTTACATTAAAAAATAGCTGCAAAAGAAAAATCTCGTTTATTGATAAAGACTTATTTAATATTTAAAAAGATTGTAAAATAATTAAATCAATATATAAGATATATATATTACTTTTATTATATTAATTATAAAATATTTTTCTATATTTGGTCTCAAATTAAATAATAATTTAACAAAAACAAATATTTCAATGTAAGAGAGAAAATTAGCATTCTATAAAATAAACAGAAATGAATGAATGTAAATAGAAATAAAAGTTATATCAGAAAAGTAATAGCAGTAGTAAGTTTCTGCTATTGAACTATGGGTGAAATAACCACAAATAGAGAAACTGAAAGAAAAAATTAATGATAATAAACATTAACAAAATAATATCATAAATAAGAAATATTAGGAAACCATCAACAGGAAAAAAATTAAATTAGTATTACATGAGGTATGGTGTAATACTATCTAACATCTCTGTAATATACCTAATATAAAGTATTCGATATAATTCAATACTAAAAAAATTAAGTTAGAATGAACTAAAATAAAAAAATCTATCTAAAACTGGTCCCTGTTGAAATAATCTAAAATCAACAACAGTACTGAATGATAGAAACAATAAGACATGTTGCTAAAAAATTAATTATTCGAACAATACTTCTTTTGCAATATTTCTATTTGCAATTGTAATTCTATTACAAAGAGCACAAACAAATGAGTATACATACAATCCTAAACACCATATTTTCCTGTATATAATCCGCGAATTATGTGTTAAAAAAGTTTAAAAATTCGTTGTGCGTATTATACGCCGCCGCGGATTATCAGAAAAGCTAATCTATCTATCAGAAAGCTATCTATCAGAAAAGCTAACAATAAAGTTTTGAAAGAAATGCCGTTTATGTTTTATAAAATAAATAATATATGGCGCTTTCATGACTCGGATGACGTATATTAGCATAACTAGTTTTTGTCCAATTACATTCAAAAACGAATTCGATTCCTCGGAAGAAAAAACAGTTACGAGTCGCTGGCGCCATTTCCGATTTTCTCTGGACTAGAGCTATTACGTCCTTTGGAAGTTTTCATCATGTTGAAGCGAAAGCGTTAAGTTACACTACAAACTTCAAGTTAAAAGTTATAGAGAAGGCGACCGAAGTTCGAAAGCTGCAAGATTTTTCAACGTTGACGAATTGAATATTCGTTTTTGGAGAAAAAACAAGACCAACTTCGAAAATTGTGATCGACGTTAAAGAGCCGATATTCGTGGAAAACTTCACTGGTCAGAATTAGAGGAAGAAATAAATAAATGGATTTTAAAAGAAAGAGACAATGGAAAAGCAGTCTCGATCTTAATTTTTTTGCTGTTAACTTGCTAAATTTAAAAAAAGTTTTTTTCCACGTGTAATATGTTTTGTTTAATAACTCAAAACATAGATGGCAGTAGCAGAGAATTTTTTTGTCTTATTGAGATTATCGTAAAAAATATTATCATATGTATTTAAAGAGAAGTTTCATAATAACTTTTTTTTTCTGTACAATTTCTTACTTCTATTTTTAATTATATTGTGTATTTTTTATCTTATATCACACTCATTGTCGGCAGTTTATATTTTTGGGTTATTCGCCGTAAAAACTGCAGCGTATTATACGCCGCTGTGGATTATACAATGGTTTTTTTACTCGAAAAAAATACTTTAAGGATAATACACCGCTGCGGATTACGTACATGAAACTACGGTAACTATAGTGATAACTGAAATATATATATCATATATGAGCAGTATGATAATACAGTGATCCGCAACCCCCGAACCGGTCCGTGGATCAAATGGTGCCGGACCGCCTAAAGAACATTAAACTAAATCCATTTTATTTAAAGTGGTGCATTTCTCTCGGATTTGCGCATTTTTCCACGGAAATCACTTTATATTCCACGTTAAATCACTTTTATTCATTTTTGGTGTAACTATATTATATTCTGAAGGCTTATTTAAATGTAACTAAATTAAAATTGTAAAATCAAAACAATCTAAAATATAAACAATCAACGTGTCCCACCCTCAGCGGGTCACGGTAAAATTATCAAGCGTTGACCGGTCCTCAGCGATAAAAAGGTTGCAGAGCACTGTGATAATGTATAAAATATGTATACGATCCCCAAAAAACTACATGAGGATAAGATTATCAGAAGCAACATTAAACCATCAGATGTAAAATCACATAAACACTGAATTTTAAAGAAATCTAAAAGGAGATATGAGAAAATCTTTTCAAGGTGCATATTTTTCAGTTAACACTTTTTTTTTATCACAAATGATTGATTTATATAATGCAAGATTGTCAGAAGCAAAGTTAAGTCGAGACAAAATAATCAGGTCAACATTGAACTTAAAGGAATCCAGAAGAAAATATGAGAAGTGTTGTTTCAAGGTCAGCAAAGATATCATAGTTGTCTCTTAGATCAGCAAATAGCTTTTTGTTAAAAAAAAATTCTGATTTTTTTTTCATTTAAAACAAAGATGAGATCTTATTGGTCATAGAGATCATTAGGCCATAAACATTGACATACAAAAAAATATGGCTCTCAATATTACCAATTTGTTGATAGCAATTAGTTTGAATTAAGTGTCATTTTCTCTCTGTTATACTTCAAGCAATATTTTTCTACAAAGATGAAAACATTGAATTATCTGATGAAGGAAGAATAGCAAAAATCTTTATTTTCAACAACTGAAAATATTATAGCAGTGTATTTATATGTAAAAAAGGTATACAATCCATATGTACAATTAGCTAAAAACTACATGAAGAACAGATTGTCAGAAGGAACATTAAGCAATGATGCCACAAACAGTTTTTAACAACAACAAAAAAAAACAGAAAATCTTACATACCATAAAATCCGGCGTATAACGCCCACTTTCAGCAGAAAAAATTAAATTGAAATTTAGGGATTCAAGAGCTTTAAAAAACAAAAAAGAAGAAAATTTTGACTTCTAGAAATATCGAAATACTGTTCATTTAAAAGAAATGACATTCCTTATGAACTTAAAGGGTTGTAATTCTATATAGATGTATACTATTTTTTTCTATGCCTTCGAATAATACCTCGAATAAATTACTTCAAAACATGAGAGCATTTCATATGTACATTTCAGGTATCTTCGTACAAAAGAGGGTGTGCGGTATATGGCGAGCATAACAAACATTCTCAAAAGTATAGGTGAGCATTATACGCCCAATTTTATGGTAATCTGATATTTTTCTTTGCATTGTTTTTTTTGCGTCAAATTGTTCAATATTGTCCTTTTCTTATTCATTTCACCATTGGAATGTGAGTCTAAATAACTGCGTATATCTTTTATGACATTCAATATTGATCAGCTTCTGCTGAGGAAGGAAGAAAAACAATAATCTTTTCTTCGACCAAAGAAAATGTCATAGAAATGTACATGCATAAAATCTTTAAAAATGTATATGAAGAACACAGATTGTGAAGGAAAGTTAAATCATAATGCAACACGACAAAAATTGCATTAACTCTGAATTTTAAAGTGCAAAAAAGAATTACTTTTTTGAGCATTCAATCCCATCCCTATATAGTCTGATTTTGATGAAATTAACATAAACAGCTCAGAAAATCTTAGACGTAAATAAAAATTCGCTTTAGCATTCGTATTCTTACCTATTAACATCACTGCATTCAAACTGGCACCATGCGAATTCCTTCCAAAATCTTACAAATCTTTTTTGTTTCATATAAAAATGCTTGTTTTGATATCAAGGAATGATTCGTGTGGCGCCAATTTGGTTGTGGTGACACTAATAGGTTAATACCTAAAAATCTAACATAAATCACGATATCTACAATCTTATAATCCCAATTAGTTTTGCATTGAGTTCAATTTTCTTTTTGTTACCCTAATATTATAATCACAAAAGTTTGTATGTATGGATGTTTGTTACTCTTTCATGCAAAAACTGAACGAATTTTAATGAAACTTTACAATAATATAGCTTATACAATATTATAATTTTTCTTGCTTATTGTAGTTTTAATTATATGATACCGTGACTGAAGTTTTTAAGCCAAAAAAATGATTTGTGAAGGTTTTTGTAAACAGAAGCTTATATAATGTGGTACTTATGTATTAGTATCACCACAGCAAAATTGGTGCCATGCGAATCACACCTTGATACTAAAACAACAAAGAGACTCTAACATATTTTATACTAGCTGGTATACTCGTTCTTCGCACGGGTGAACTGAAAAACTAAACAACACAGATTGAAGGATAAAGAAGTTTTTAATGAGTTAATTTTACGTGAAATGTATATTAAACAAAAAAAACATGTTTGTTAAATTTTAAGTCTGTAGATCCAATAGCTGATAAAAATGATATCTTTGATTTATATCGCCCCTTAACTCTCTTGTGGGTCGATTTTTGAAAACACCTTCCTAAGCTGATATCTGTTTAGAAAAAGTAAAACAATGTTACAAACTTTGTGTAATGAACACTTAAAATAATGTAAATAATTTATATCTAGAAGTGTAATACGTTAATATTACTTTCTGTTGCTATTCTGTTAAAATTGTAATATTTGCAAGCAACGCCGTTCCTTAATTTATAACGGCGATTCAATGGAAGCATAGCGAAATGCTGGAAACATAGCCATGGAGTCAAGTTGGCAATTGATTGAACTGTGAAGAAGTCGATATGCTGTAGCACCTCCTGGTGGGGAGCTGCAACGAAGAAGATAGCACAAAACTCTTCTACATAAAAAAGTACATATACATGCCAATTTTCATAGTGATCGGTTGAACAGTGTTGGAGTGAAGCGAGGTCATACATACAAACATCCATTTTTATTTTTTAGATAAACAAATAGCATTAAGGAATCTTAAAGTTCGGATCATTAAAATAGTTTATAAAAAATTTACATGCAGTGAAAATCGTTTAACACAAAACTGAGAGGGTATGATTTTTTTTCTTCGTCCTAAAAGAAGTTCATGTTAAAGAATACTAAAAAAAACCCTTATATTTAACAAAATTAAATTTATTAGAGTACAGTTTATTTACATAGATGTGTATATAATATATATATATATATATATATATATATATATATATATATATATATATATATATATATATATATATATATATATATATATGTATATATATATATGTATATATATGTATATATATATATATATATACATATATATATATATATATATATATGTATATATATGTATATATATATATATATATGTATATATATATATGTATATATATGTATATATATATATATGGAGACCCCCCTGGGTCTCACCCTGGACACCAAGATTAATTTGAGGCAAAGAATCACCAAAAGCCATTTTGTATAATAATAATTATTATTTATTATTTCAAGTCTCAAAAAAACTTTAATAGCATGTAATATTTCTGTGTTACGTCAAATAAAGGGATTTACCTTTTATATTAAATTAAATTACAAATTATGCAGCTAATTAATAATTACGCTCAAGATCAAGTAAGGTCTACCGAAATAGGAGGTCCAAGAAATACACGTACTCGAATTATTAACTTTAACTAACTTGACTAAACTAACCCTTATTTTAAGCGTACATAAATTATATTTATCGCTGGTTATATAAGCTTTCTCGTTCTTCAGTAGAATAGCAGCACTACGTCTTCACTATCTTAATATCCTGGAATCATCTAAGGTTGAGGTTACTGTTGCTCCTCATCATGACTGTTAGCTTACAACGCTCGACTTAAATACCTGATATACTTTGCATATCCCGATCATCTTCTTGGAGTTGATTGGAAATATACGCGAATTTATATTCCCCAAAAAGAGGCCTAAGAAGATTAGTGGAAAGGTTCCGTACAGATTCGTCACAAACTCCTCCAAAAAGAAAACGGGATTTATTCGAAGGTCACAAATGGCCTGAAAATAAATTACGTAACCAATTGCTAAACTTGATTTATAGTCCCGACGACTTTAATATATATCTAATAATCGGTTACTTTGCAAATTCTCCTTCCTTAAGGGAAAGAAAAAAACATTACTACCAAAAATTTCTTTACATGACGTACAATTTACAGGATTAGATTTCCCTACATCACACCCATTTGGCTAAGAGGCGAGGGAAAAACCACCGAAGTGGTAAAAAACCTGCCTATGCGATTTACTTAAACTACTTATGGAACAACTATACAAACATATTCTGGCTTACACTTGACTCGTCTCTCGCTATACAATGATCAGGGTCAGCTACCCTGAAATGAAAATCTTTTTAAGTCGTGTGAAGAAACAAACATCTTCTGTATGTACAAATTCATTCATATTTTACATATTATTTTTATATACATCAATTAAAGCATCTTGCTCCTTAACATTCCCATTCCATGCATGCTGCGCTTGTTAGTATTAAGTGTTAGCCCTACCTAACTACGCCGCGTCCCAAGTCTCCAGATGTGAGAAAAAAATAATTTACACATACATATACATACAATTTCAAACATTTTTCAATAAACCATTAAAACAAATAACCAAAGGAATTGTCGCATCTTAGCGAAGTCATACATAGAAGTAAACAAATGCATTCTTACAAATGTTTTCTCCATATTTATACACACAAAAAAAATTAAGACAAAAGCTGATTTTTCTCATCAAGAAAACACACTCATTGTAGTGTCCACTTTTGCTTGGTTTCTTAAATTAAAAATCCGCCCGTGACTTGCTTCATTGCAATAATTTTTCCGACCACTTGTTCGAATGGAGAAAAAAAAAGAAACGATACAACCTGATTTTTTTGTCCTCTATTCACTCCTATCCACCGGATCTCCGTCTAAGGCTTCAATGCTGAGGTTCCTTCTCCTGATGTTGTTCTGCAGGATACTGTCGATTTCATTGCTCCTCCGTTCCTCTGGTATTCCTTCGGGCTGTTTTACTCGGCTACGTTGGTAGTAAGGACAAGGTCTCACTGCTGTCACCTGTTTAGACCGGACTGGTCTCCTCTCAGCTGCCCTGTGGGTTCCGCTCGTAGCTGTCCTGGTCTCCTGGGTCCTGTCATATTGTCCACTCGTTCCTTGCCTGCTCCCTTCTGTAGGTGGCTTGCCCTGCCTGGTATCTATTTGATGTGAGGGACCTGCAATGGACTGTGATCCCTGGGAAGGGTTATAAGGTCTCCTATATTTATATTTTCAAGATGATACCAAGTACAGAATCGTTCTCTTTATCCCTGTGTTGGTCCAGGGGTTGGTCTTTTCTGGTCCCCATGTTCGGAGCCCTGCAGAGATCTTTTTCTGCATATTTTGGACCGCTTTTTATCCGTCCTGTCCACTGACCCATTTGGCCCTACTTTACGCTTCATTCTCGGATCCTCCCATCCGGCATTTCCCTTATTTGATTTACAACCCTGACTTTCCTCACTCGAGGTTTTCCTAGATCTTTCGGATTTTCCAGGGTGTGATCTATTTGACCCATTACTAGAACTCTGTCCTTCATATAGTGTTTCAACATGACTATCCGAATTAATTGTGTCGGATTGTCTTGGCATCTCGTCGATATTAACTATGACCCTTTTTCCTTTCTTCCAAATGATCAAATTGTTATTCTGAACTTCCAACACTCTATATGGCCCCTCAAACTTAGGCATAAACTTTCCGACCACTTTCCTACCCGCAGCACTTATAAAATGAGTTTGTACCAGCACCAAATCATTTACTTTGATGTTAACTTCTCTCCTTTTCCGATTATAATATTTTCCCAAGTTTTATGTTGTTTCCGCATATTCTGCCTTCCCTCAACGAATAATTTCTCAATATTTCTTCCTACATATTCAGCACCCTCTGTGACATGTATTAATTTACTAAAAGATGTTATAATCTTTCTACCTAAGAATAACTCAGCCGGAGTTTTATTTGTCGTCTCTTTAACTGATGTGCGCAGCGCAAAAGCGAACTCATGAAGAAATCGGTCCCAGTTTTCGTGATTTTCTTCTACAAAACAGGCTATCATCTGGATTAAATTGCGATTAACTCTTTCCGTTAAATTCGCCTGTGGCCGGTATGTTACCGTTTTCATGTGTTTTATGTCCAACCTGTGACTTAGGTGTTCAAATACCTCGGATATAAATTGGATGCCGTTATCACTAATCAAAGAAATCGGAGCTCCATAACTTGAAATATAATTTTCAAAAAGAGCCTGGGCCGAAGCTTTTCGTAAAGGAATAAGCTCACTACACTTAGTGAAGTGGTTAGTTATTACCAATAGAAATTTATATCTTTCGGTTCGGGATGCGGGGTAGGGGCCTAATAAGTCTAACGTTACGATTTCATTGTGGTAATTAGATACTATCGGAATTAATCGACCAGCTGGTAGCGCGTTTTTGTAATTAAATTTTTGACACCGGTCACAGGTTGATACATATTCAAATATATATTTCCTCATATATGGAAAATAACATGTGTCACGCAATTTTAAATATGTCTTCCTCTTTCCTAAATGGCCTGCTAATGGCAGATCATGAAATTCTTGCCTTATTGCTTCGCGAAGAGATCTAGGAATGTACACTCTTAGTTCTCCAAGAGTTGTAGAATATTTCGCGTAAAAGAGTAGACCATCAATTAATTTAAAATCCTGGGACCAATTCTCGCATACAGTTGCATTAACGGAACCGTCGCCTGGGTTTTTTAGATAACGATAGATGTGTCCTAACTCAGGATCTTCCCTTTGCTCTCGAATGAGTTGTTCTCTGGAGTTTAAGGCTGACTCGAAGAGCTGCGCACGAAATTTGTGATCCATCCATATTGCCTACTGGATTCCTAGACAATACGTCCGCGACAACGTTTTGGACACCAGTTCGATGTTCCCATTCAATGTTGAACTCTGATAACTTGAGTGCCCATCTAATCATCCGACTAGATAAGTTTTTCCCATTCGTTAGCTTTGTTAATGCCGCGTGATCTGTGATTACCTTCACCGGTAGCGATCCAAAATAAGTTTTAAACTTATTTAATGCCCATATCACCGCCAAACATTCTCGTTCTGTAACTGTATAGTTTCTTTCTGCCTTGTTCAGGGTTCTAGACGCGAATGCAATAGGTCTGTGATTTTGATTAAGCACAGCACCAATTCCGACCCCACTAGCATCCGTAAATAAGTTACTGTTCTTGAAAATTCGGCAACTGCAAAACTGGTGCCTCTGTTAATGATCGTTTTATCTTATCAAAAGCATCCTGTGCTTCCGTCGACCAATTAAATTTAGCCCGCTTTTTCTTTAACCGATATAATGGTTCACATATATCTGCATAGTGGGATATAAACTTCTGTCCATCTTCCCGTAAACTTCCTGTAAACTTCTGTAAACTTCCCGCCATCCCTAAAAACTTTGATACTTCCCTATTATTTTTAGGAGGTTTTATTTCTGCGATTGCTTTGACTTTACTATTGTCGGTTTCAATCCCTTCCTTACTAATTATGAGACCTAAATACTTCAATTTGTCACGTGCGAAGTGACATTTTTCTTTGTTTAGAGTTAACCCTGCGTCTCTTAACAATGTAAATACCTGATTCAAATTATCTATGTGTTCATTAAACGATGGAGATGTAATAATAACATCGTCCATATAAACCATCACGAAACGCCCAATAACAGGTTTTAATATAATGTCTATGGCCTTTTGAAAATTTGGCGCCGCCCCTGAAAGGCCAAAAGGCATTCTGAGGAATGCAAAGGTGCCATTGCGAGTTATAAACGCGGTTTTCTCGATATCTTTCGGACTAATCACTAATAGAAAATAGCCCGATTTTAAATCCAATGTCGACATGATACTGGTATGCGGAATATTTGTGATTAGATCATCAATCACCGGTAATGGATATCGTGGGTATTTAGTGATGGCGTTTAGTTTGCGATACTCAACCGCAAATCGATACTCCTCTGGAGAATCTTGAGGAAGGTCATTATTTTTGCGCGTTAAAACTACTGGTGACGCGTATGGGGATTAAATAGGACGAATCGGCCCCTCTCGCAACATTTTCTCAATGTGATAATCGATTTTTCCTTGTTTGACTCTGTCATAACGGTAGGGTCTCAACACTAGCAGTCCCTTATCCCCAGTATCGATTTCATGGTATAAAACATGAGTTAACCCGCCGGATCTGAAAATAGCCCTTTAAAAACATTAAAAAAATTCCTTAATTTTTGCTTCTGCCCTTCCCCGAGCTTTGTATCTGATGGATCAATCTCGACCGGCTTTTCCACTTTTGGTAACTGCTTAATTTGGTAATCTGGAATGATCAGAGATTTCTGATCGAAATCTAAAGTTAACTTGGACTCCTTCATAAAATCAATGCTTAAAATGCATTGGTATTGCATATTGTTAAGAATGTGAATTTCTCAGTTTTTCTGGAATTCTCGGATCCGAATCTGTAATTCGACCCGACCTAAGTGACAACACGGGCTCCCTGGGCCGTCACTACTCTATCTTTCGTCTTTTGATGCGGTAGATACAAAAAATATTTGCGATATACCTCCTCTAATATGAAAGATTTCTCCACTCCCGTGTCCCAAAGGGCTGTAATGAATGTTTCATTTTAAAGAATGGGAACGAAAGGTAAATCTACTGGAGTCATTCATAATGAGGATATTCTAATAGTTCGGTGTTCCGTATCTGGAGGATTTTCTGTACAAAGCGATCGATCACCCCCATACTGATACCAACAGATACTCGCATCGATCGCTTAAAAGTTTAAATATCTGTTTTGATCATTCTGACCCCTGAAAGCACTGTTCCTCGAACCACCTTGTCGACCACCTTGATTGTGGAATCTATTATATCAGATTGACCACCTCGGTGTCGACCATCGAATCTCCGATTATCCGCAACACCTTGACCCTCAAATCTATTGAACTCTCCCCGCGGTCTGCAATTGCCCGAGTATCTGTTGTTACCTCTCGTCTCCCTCCAATTTTCCTGCCTATTCCTGTTAGGGAAACGATTGTTCTCGCTTGGGTTTGTATCTCGAATTCCCAACTCGAACCTCTGATCTTTCTATTTAGAAACCTTTCCTCGTACTTATCAATTATTTGTAGAAGGTTAGATGTGGTTTGCGGATGCCTAACCTCTACATAATCTAAAATCTGAGGTTCTAACCTACTAATAACATGACCTATCAATTTTTCCTCCGTCATTTCGAGTTTTAAAATTTTGTGAATCTTTAACAAGTCATACACAAAATCAGATGGTTTTTGATTATGCTTTTGAGATGATGCGAAAAAACGAGTTTCTTGTTCCGACCTATTCCTAACCACGGGAACTGTTCTGTCAATGCTTGCTTTAAGTGCGCGTAATCCGTCACCTTGTCTTCAACAACCCTATAACCTAGAACCTCAAACCAATTTAGTGCCCGTCCTGTGAGATGAACCTTTAAATATGCACAAGCCAGTTGTGTGGGTATCTCATAATATGTTAAGTTATTATCAATATTTTCCAAGAACTCTGCCACGTTCTCCACCCCCGAAAAATACTGCTCAGGGATGATTCGAAAATTAGATCCGACTCTAAACTCGGGATTTACTCGTTGGGCGCTACTGTGGAGACCCCTCTGGGTCTCACCCTGGACACCAAAATTAATTTGAGGCAAATAATCGCCAAGAGCCATTTTGTATAATAATAATAATTATTTATTATTTCAAGTCTCAAAAAAAAAAAACTCTAATTACATATAATATTTCTATGTTACGTCAAATAAAGGGATTTAACATTTATATTAAATTAAATTACAAATTATGCAACTAATTAATAATTACGCTCAAGATCAAGTAAGGTCTACCGAAATAGGAGGTCCGAGAAATACACGTACTCGAATTATTAACTTTAACTAACTTGACTAAACTAACCCTTGTTTTAAGCGTACATAAATTATATTTATCGCTGGTTATATAAGCTTTCTCGTTCTTCAGTAGAATAGCAGCACTACGTCTTCACTATCTTATATCCTGGAATCATCTAAGGTTGAGGTTACTGTTGCTCCTCATCATGACTGTTAGCTTACAACGCTCGACTTAAATACCTGATATACTTTGCATATCCCGATCATCTTCTTGGAGTTGATTGGAAATATACGCGAATTTATATTCCCCAAAAAGACGCCTAAGAAGATTAGTGGAAAGGTTCCGTACAGATTCGTCACACACACACACACACACACACATATATATATATATATATATATAAGACGCATTTGTTGTCTGTTTGTCTGTTCCTCATAACACGAGATCCAGACACCCAAATAACGTGAAACTTGGTACACGTACACAAAATTACACCAGAAAGGTTCTTAAATAGGTTTGGCGTTCATAATTCCTTCCAAATTATTTAAATTTTAATTTTTAAGTGATTTTCCAGTGTTATGACGTCATATGTAGTCACGTTTCTCACTAAGTGGACAATTTATACTTTACATGCAGTTTTTCAAGTTTATTATATATTTTTACTGTAGCTTTGTTTATCGGTTGGAATATTTATTCAATTTTTTCTATTCTTTGATATTTAATTAGGATTATTTTTCGAATAAATAATTTATTTAAGGATAATTCTTTCAACAACTAAAACTTTGTTTTGTTGTTTTGGCAACATTTAGGTATTATCGCGGGATGTTTATGTGTGTGATTTTGCTTGCAAATTACAACTTATTTATTTATTTCTTTAGAATGCGAAGATTATAATTTTGACAAACTAAAACTTCTCATTGATAAGGGTTATATTTCAGTTCGGTTCAAATGTAGTATAGGGGGCACTTTGGATTTGGCGATTTTTCTTCGGATTTTTATCTAAATGTCATGGTGAGATATCGAATTCATTCTAAAATAAATAATACCGAAAAAGTACCTTGGCGACCACTTTTAGTAACCAAAATAAAGGACTGCGCCAAGTAGCCCCCATACTACACTTGATCAATAATATGGTTCTTTGCAATTTCATGTGTCTTTATTTTAACCTTTAAGGATAAACTATTGGCTTCAGTGCATAAAATTGCCATGCAGAAAATCATACTGCCCAAGCAAAAGCAGTGTTAGTAGTAATTACATATCAAACTGGAATAGGCATCAGAGAATGAGCAAAACAGACAAATGGCTTAAGTACCTGTTGAGGAAGCAGGTGGTCATAAGATAAATTATTTTTGGAACTTATGTACTATCCTGGCAATCGCCAACATTCAAAATAACTTGCCAAGTTGGCAACCCCGATTTTACATGTCATATATATATGTTGAATTTTGAGTCGTGCTTCGTTTCATATATCGCCAATAAGTTGCAGTTATATGTAAGTACCTTATTTTTCAAATTATGCTTTTGCATTGATAAAGTTAGTTCAGTTCTTTTTATGTCGGTTAGTGTTAGTATTGTACTTCATTTTTCAATTTATTTTTATGCTCGGGATATATATATACTTTGGATAATTTTTGTAGTAATTGCGTATTATTGCACAATCGCCAACGTTCAAGACAACTCGCCACTTTGGCAATTCCAACTTTGTGTGAGTTGAATTAGCAATCATGTGCTTCATTTTGTATAATGTCACCAATTGTTTGCAATAACACATAAGTACCTCTAATTCTGTACATTACTATAACATTAGACTGGCCGCAACATATACCAATTTGGCGTGATTTCAGAATCATGCCAAAAATGAGTATGTTGAGGAAGCAGGTAGTGGTAAGATAAATTATTTTGGCACCTATGTGCTATCTAACAATCGCCAACATTCAAAATAACTTGCAAGTTGGCAACCCTGATTTCGCACGTCATATATATGCTGAATTGCGAGTCATGTGCTTTGTTTCATATAATGTCGCCAAAAGGTTGGGGTTATAAGTAAATACCTTATTTTTCAAATTATGCTTTTGCATTGATAAAGTTAGTTCAGTTCTTTTTTATGTCAGTTAATGTTAGTATTGTACTTCATTTTTCAATTTATTTTTATGCTCGGAATATATATATATATACTTTGGATAATTTTTTTAGTACTTGCGTATTTTTGCACAGTCGCCAACGTTCAAAAAACTCGCCACTTTGGCAATCCCAACTTTGTATGCGTTGAATTGGCAATCATGTGCTTCATTTTGTATAATGTCACCAATAGGTTGCAATTATACGTAAGTACCTTTAATTCTGTGCATTACTATAACATTAGACTGGCCGCAACATACCAATTTGGCGTGATTTCAAAATCATGCCAAAAATGAGTAGCCAACCAATATGAAATTAATATTATGAGTATTATCTTAGCCTTTTTTATCTTTCCCTCCAGTAATCCTTAATTAATTCAATATATAATTTTTGGTTTTTTTTTTAATATTTTAGTACTTACATTTTTTTTTGGTTATTATGTACTGCAAATATTTTTTTGCACATTGCGATGTCTTTGGCAAAATTAATCAGTGGTATTTTTCTTAAATATGTTTTTTTTTATCTGTTTTTGACAATTTTTAAAATTTTGTTTGATGTCTGTCTGAAATGTAAATAGCAAAATAAATATTTTACAATATATATACATTGGGTAAACTCCTAGGAGAGCCCCCACCCTTGGCGCCAAACCGGAAAAAGCGCCAAGCGAAAACGAAATGGCGCCAAGCAAACCCGACAACGGTGACAAGTAAATATAGCAGTATAAGATGGATGCGCAATGAAAATACATGTAAACAATACAGAAATTTAACATTTAAGATAAAAAATATAACAACAGCACTTACTTTCTTATTGTTGATCCTTCCCAAGTGGAGGGTAAAGTGTAACAACTGCTTTTAAAAAATTCTGGAAAGTCTCGTCGCTGAGTGAGTGATCGCGAGACGCCATAAATACTCAGCGAGGTAATGGTCGAACATGCCTTCTGCGTGGCTGGTGTGATTACGGAGAAAACGTTTTATTGCCGATTAACTTACTATTGGAAAACCACGAATTCTTTCTTATACTTCTGCAAACATCATGCGTATTCACACCTTTTTTTCGACATCTCCATTCAAATCCATCCAAAACAACACTCTTTCGTTCATTTAATCCCATTTGCTCATTACATTTAGGACATTCATAACTTGAAGCAATTAATCCTTCTTTCATACACCATTCTCTCAATCAATTCTTTCTTGCTTCTAGCATTCAATAACGTAAAAAATTCTAACGTGTATTCACTTACAAGCGCAGCCATACTTTCAACCTGGTGCCCAACAACAAAATGAAATTTGAAATGCGCGCCCACAAATGACGAAAATTCTAGAAAATTTAGGGTTGCCATATGTTGTATTTAAAAGCAAGGTTACCATGACGGCGCAATTATCGCCAACCAAAGTAATTCGCGCCAAGGGTGGGGGCTCTCCTAGGAGTGAACCATACATTGTGTTTGTATGAAAATGTTTATACTGATTTATTCAAAATATTGAGTCGTCTTTTATTTTTGATATCTTTTTAAGATTTAATTTTATGTTATAACTAGCTATACCCAGCTAAATGTTGCTGTTGCTCAGTCAGCTTTAAAATACTGGTACACCATAAAGTATGTCATGAAGCTTACAAAAGTAATAATACACAAGAATTCAAACAAATCTATATGCATATAAGACGCTTTTGTTGTCTGTCTGAATAAACTTTCTCTTTCACACTACATCATTTGGATAAATTTTCAAAATTTGTTTGTGTGGTTAGTAATTAATTTTAATGCTATAATTTTAATTGAATAGGCAGATATTGCATTTTTAAGTATAAAAATAGTTATAACTACTGTACTGTATTTTTTTCAGTGAGTGAATATTAACGTCGCACTGTTCAGCTACATGAGGGCTTTTGGCGACGGACCACATAATTTTTAACCATGGTCAAGTGACGTGGACAACACCTGAGCTGGCACCCCTTCTCTAACTACCACGCCACACCAATTTAGCAGGAATATTCTACCAATACTTATCTGGAATATTCTTTGAAATCCACTCTTCAAGATATATGATGGCACAGGTTCTATGATGAGTATTTTAGCGGGGAAGGGGCAAATAGTTTTGTAGCAGATATTACATTTTCAGCTGCCAGCGTTTTCAGCAGATTGCAAAGATTATCATTTTTGTGCCCCCAAAATAGTTAATGTCAAAATTTAAGTGTCTTATGTTTATGGAGACCTTAGAAAACGATTTGACTTTATTTTAAGTGAATGGTGTATATAATTAATTTTACAGTGGAATATATTTAATTAATTTATTAGCTCTAACCGATTAAATTTCCCTAAGTGGAGTATTTTGTTTATGTATGTCCCTTAATTTTCAATGTAGTGACCTAAAAAATATTGCATGAAAAAAATTTCAGTAAATCATAATGCGGTAGATAAAGCATTAACGTGCATCGCTCTCCTACACGGCGGGTCTTACAAAGCTCTAATAAAGTTTGAGCTATGAAAGTAGCTAGACATTTGCCAACTTGACTCTATTGTCAACATTTCGCTATTTTTTCCATTGAATCGCCATTGTTATTTAGGAAACAGCGTTGCTTGCGAGTATTACAATTTTAACATAAAATAAATTCAACAGAAAGTTATATTAATTTATGACACTTTCAATTATAAATTATTTACAATATTTTAAGCGTCAGAAAACTTTTAACAATGTGTTACTTTTGCTGAGCAGAGATCAGCTTAGGGAGGTATTTTCAAAAATCAACCCTCAAGAGTTTTACGGGGAGTTATAAATATAAAAAAATCCTTTTTATCAGCTATTAGATCTACAGACTTAAAATTTAACAAAGGTATTTTTTTCTTTCTTTTTCTTCAGCTGAGATATGTGAAAAGCTTTTTTTTTTGTTTAATTTGCAATTCACTTAAAATTAACTCATTCAAAACTTCTTTATCCTTCAATCTGTGTTGTTTAACTTTTCAGTTCACCCGTGCGAAGAACGGGTATACCAGCTAGTATATATATATATATATATATATATATATATATATATATATATATATATATATATATATATATATATATGATATAAACATATGGGCCGTGGGTAGCCTTAGCCGATGCCACCAAATACCCTCCGAGTACACACGGAGTACGTGCTCGTTAAATCAGTGGGTCCGTAGTCTTGTGGTCTTAGGCACGAGCTCAGGGCTGGAGAATATTTCCCTCCCCTTCAGTTTCCATGCAGAAATTGTGGAGGTGGTGTCACCATCTTTCGTCCCTTCGGGGAATTTCGCCAAGCTAAATCGTACTGTCACCTGTATGGTGCTCAAGGCCAACGACAGGCGTACCTCTAGCCCCATACCACCATGAATTTCATGTGCCTCGATCTGACTACGTCAGACAGGTAGCATTAGAAACAACAACATATAAACATATATATATGATATTTATTATATTTATGATTTCGTCAATTTGGTTAGGGCGTAATTTTTCCATTACAGCAGTAAGTGCACTTGAGGCACACCTCTTTTTTGCCACTCGATCGAGTACATGAAGCACTTCATATCACCAAATATTTTACTTTTTGTAAGTAGAGCAACTAATTTTTGAACTTTTACTTTAAATACTTTGGCTGTTAAGTCATGTCTGTCCGTTGAATTTTGACCTGGATTGAGCTCTCTAGTGATTTCTGGCCAGGCGGGTTACATGTCATTGTAATAAACAGATCAGGCACCCGTAGTTACGCAAGTATGTGAACGCATCCTGCGTGTATTCATGAAGATATCTCGCGCTATTTACAAATAATGACGTGAGAATTACCTTTTGACCCAAGTTATTTGGATCTAAATCCGCATCATTCCTTATCACACCTTGCAAATTTATATAATTTTCTGCTCGCAGTTTCGTTTGGTTCAAGGCAATAAACCTTAAGCGCTTACTCTCCACTTTGACGTACATGCCCACCAAAAACTGATGAAAGGGAAGTCCACATCGAAGCAATAAATTAAAATTGTTGCGACGTACCATCATATGATATGCATAAAAGTCTTTGCAGGAAACTTTTTTATTTGGCGTGGGTTGTTTTGTAAATGGGTTTATCTGAGGAATATCAAAACTATATCCCTCTTGTCCTTTCCAAAAAATTATCGGGTATTCACACACACACACACACAAGAGCATCATAAAATCTATGAGTATCTGGAACTCAGGTAAGCCGGCCATAGTGCGCTTGAATAACGATGTCCCGACACGCAGTTCATTCACTATAACTACTACGGCAGCTATTTCATTTGTGGTCGGGGCATTGAATCGTCTTTCGCATTCACCACGTGGTACACGATCTGGGTGTATCACTACCTTGTAATTATCGCTAGTCACTCTATCTTTAGCCATTTTAAATGCATGTACTAAAATGTTGTGATCATGTAGAACTTGTATTTTTTTAACCATGCTTCTTTCCACACCTTGTACGTACTCAGAACGCCTATTAACTTGGGCTTCCTTATCACCCATGAAATAAACTTGCAAAAATTTTGGTTGCGAAATCTCGGTAGTAGGAAGCAAAGAGCCAATTGTGTGGTATATTTGTCCTTGGATTGTGAAAGTCGGGCAAAATCCCTGCATCGAAACAATGTTATCCGCCCCAAAAGATGTCATATGTAAGCATATTTTCTTATGTTTTTTAGAAAACGGCGAGACTGTTCTGTTTCATAAAAGAAACTTCAAGAGGATCAACTGGCTCGTCTATTGAAGGAAGGGCTAACCCCCCCGAGCAACGCATACCTGCTGATTCCTCTTTCCATTATTCATCGCTTCTATTTTTATAAGCTTGTGGCTTTCGTAATCAAGAGTTTCGTCATACTCAAATGCAGCTTTATCGAATACCTCCCCACACACACACACCACGTGTTTCTTGAGAATATTAGACGTCGCTGTTGTGCCCTCTCGGCAACAGCGCATTTGCGAGATTCGGTTGCTTCAATGGTTTCTGTATCTCTCTGAGACGCCATGTAAGTCGCCTGCTGTAGATGCCGAGCTTGGGACTGCTCTGGTGTCTCAGCAGCTCTGTGAGGTGCCTCACGCTCCGCCTGTTCAAGCCTTCGCAGTTCGGCTTGTGGAAACGTTTCGTTAAACCTAGCTACTTTCTTAGCTCGAGCTATATTAGAGCTTTGGGAAAGATTAGACTTACTCTTTCACGGCATAATTCTTAGTAGGTGCTTTTTCTACACTTTCAAAAAATACAGTACGGCAGTTATTATTTTTATACTTACAAAATGCAATACCTGCTTGTTCAATTAAAACTATAGCGTTATAATTATCTACTAACCACAAACAAAGTTGCAAATTTGTCCAAATGATGTTGTGTGAAAGACAAAGTTTTCATACTTTAAATACCAGAAGCGATAAAAGTATTTATTTTGATATAAGGATCAATTTTTTTGTTACTACCAAACGTGCATTAGAGCGAGCAATTATCAATTTTTATTGTACTCGTATTTATGGTATGGCCAATAGCGATAAAAGTATTTATTTTGATATAAGGATGAAATTGTTAATACCGAACGTGCACTACAAAGTGCAATTATAAATTTTTATTATATTGTTACGTAGATCCAAGGATTTGAGGATTTTATGCAAAAACAATCACAAAGAAAAAATAATCAGTTCTTTAAGAGCGATGCGAATTTATTATCGAAAATCCAATCCTTTCAATACAGGATTCTTCGGCAATATTCACAGGGTAAATATCCGAAGGTCTTCACACCTTCAACAGCAATCAAACACAATAACAGTGTTTAAAAATATATGTAAGTAAAGATTATTCACAAGCACAGCCGAGCTAATCGCTAGTCAAAACAATCTACACTACTCGCTGGCTTAATCAAGACTCACTGCGTATCGGCGAGCATCGTTTTTATAGGCGCGATAGAAACTTCCAGAAACATAACCGCTCGTGTCATTCAACGTGACACTAGTGGAGAGATCTACTACTTTCTAGAAGATTCCAGAGGGTTCCGAACTTGCCAACATGGTCGCCAATGACGCCAAATTGGCCGCCAACTTGGTCGCCAAAAATGATGCCAACTTTTCACCAAGTTCTCATTGAATCGCCATTATAACGTAAGGGGCGGCACTGCTTGTGAATAATACAATTTTAACATGAAATAAGTATAACATAGAGTAATATAAATGCATTAAACACTCAAATATAAATTATTTACACTATTTACACAAAATTCGTAACAATACTTATGGTTCGTTATTTTGGCAATAATGACTTATACATAAAAGATAGATGTATGCTGTCGCGGGCTTTTTTGAAGATGGCAGAATTGTTTCATACTTACAAGACAATTGTCGTTATTTTTTTGGACATTTCACACAATATCTTTATAAATTATAGCCTGTGTTATTCTGATTTATAAGCTATATTATTGTAAAGTTTCATTAAAATCCATTCAGTTGTTTTTGCGTGAAAGACGACCAAACATCCTCACAAACTTTCGCGTTTATAATATATGTTAGGATAAAATCAGTCAGATTTTGGCGGAAAATGGCGAGATTCATGAGGCGCCAATTTGGCTATTATACGTAAGTACTGATAATAATTACTTATTATTTAACACAAATATCAGTGAATTGTTTTAGACAATGAAATTCACTTCTTACCTGCTTTTATTCTTATGTTATTTTATTTTTCTTATTATTTTTGAACATAAGAATAAAAGCAGGTAAGAAGTGAATTTCATTGTCTAAAACAATTCACTGATATTTGTGTTAAATAATAAGTAATTATTATCAGTACTTACGTATAATCGTCACCACAGCCAAATTGGCGTCTCATGAATCGTGCCATTTTCCGCCAAAATCTGACCGATTTTATGTTAAATATGAAAGAATCTTTGTTGTTTTGGTATCAAGGTGTGATTCGTATGGCATAAATTTTGCTGTGGTGACGCTAACACGTAAATACCACAGTATCTAAGCTTCTGTTTACAAAAACCTTCACAAATCGTTTTTTGACTTAAAAAATGACTTTTGAGTCACTTTATCACATAATTATAAGCAAGAAAATTACAGTTCAGAAAATAAACAAACATAAAACTGTGTGACAATAAAATAGATATTATAGCATTAATTTAACTCAAAAGGTTATCTAAAAAAGAAAAATTAAGCCCTAATTTTGAAGAAAAATCTTAAATATAAAAAATTTAAACATGAACAAAATAAACAAATAAATATGAAGTAACCTAGAATATAATAATTACATCCTTTTTTTTTTTTTTTAAATTACGTAAAAGGATAAAATGCGTTGAATGTAGAAATGGTTTGGAATAATCAAATGAAATATAAGCAAAACAAATGAGATTGTTGCTAAACCAACTAATTAAAAACCCGGCGGTTGAAAAAAAAATTAAAAAATCGCTTAAAAATTTAATTTTAAAAAGTCTAAAGTGAATTTCGAAAAAAACTCTTCGTAGTGCACATCATCAGGACCTAGAATTATTATGTGCCAAGTTTTATACTTCTGGGTTGCTTAGTTTGGGTGGTAGAGGTGAAACATATATGCCTTTTTCTTCTTTTATTAATATAGATTTCCACTACATCATCACCAAGAAGATTTAATAATATGGCAATTTTTACATCATCTTTTTCGTTCTTTTAAGAAACTGTAAGGTATCAAGTTTCTGAACCCATTTGTTCAATACTTCTCCTAAGTTGCTGCATGTGAAGTTAATATTACCAGAAGTTTTAAAAGTTTTCATTTCCACTGAAGAAAGAACACTTAATTCAAACAAATATTAGTCGACTGAAAACTGTTTATATAAAACAGTTGATAGTCTCCACACACATTCACTCAGGATCCAAAATCAGCATAGACGCATGAAGAATCAAAATTTCTTTTCTCTACTTGAATATTTAGCATTTTGGTACGAAAATTATTGACACCATTGCATGATCTTTAATGATACATTGAGAATCTTATTTTGTGCATAGAACTTTTTTTTATTCAAAATTATCACATTGGAATTATTCTTACCTATCGGTTCACTTTTTTTTTTTTGTTACCCCGACAGATGAATATAATTTGATTAAAGGTTGCGTAAAATTAATAGCAATAATTATCAGACGAGGACCACACATTCCATTCATTTCTTCCAATTTGTATATATATTTTCTGGAACTCCCAAAACAACATCTGCATTCAGTAGCCAGAAGATAAGTCTGTAATACCTACATTACACCATGCTTTGTTTTTGTTACAGTTAACACGTTACAATTATCAAGTGAATGTTATAAAAATGCAAAAATATCAATTAATAAATAAAATTACAAGAATTAATACAGATTGTTTTCAGAAATATGGTGTATCAATAATATTCTATTATACTATTTTTAAATTTTAATTAATTTATTAGTATTCCCGACAGTAATCCTCGTAACTACAGACCACTAACTTTGACTGACTTGTGCAGCCATCTAATGAAGGAAACCTCAACTAATACTGATCCTACAGAATGTTACATGTTCGGGTTCGTTTCTATCTACTTTATACATACAGTTAAGTGGCACGGGAGATGATGTGCCTTTTTATGCTTGGTCATTGGAAGTGGCTGCTTCCTCTAGTCCGTGCTTATTTTCCATAATCAAAAGAAGGCCCGTGAGTCAGTTCCAGGTCGTAATGAGATGGGGAAAGTCAGTGTAAAATTTGTATGCTCAGTTGCACACAGCAAAAGGGCAAGAAAGACAAGTCGTCAGTATAGCTCGGTGAGTTCCGTTCCTCCACAGTAATATTACAATACAAAATAAATCACAATTATTATAGAAGTTGTGTGACACTGATATCTTAAGCAAAACTTTGGGCTGAAGTGTAGAGGAGGCCTTTGGATTTGGCGATTTTTATCCAGATGTCATAGATAGCTTGGCTTATGAATCGAATCGCCAAAAACACCTATCGCTAAATGAAGCAGATTGGCGAATGATTTCGGTCGCCAAAAGAAATTTACATCGTCAAGCCCCCCCGCTTCCTAATCTACACTTAAACCAAACTTTATCTCCAGATGCAGTCACTGAATCGCCCATCTGTCTTGCAATTTTAACATACAAATTACCACTTTCTTGTAACAGAATAATCTTACATCTTTTTCAAGATGTCCAATTTACTTTTTTGTTTGATGTCGTTGCTTCTTTTCTAAATATTATAGTTGTCCTAACCTGGAAACATTCCTGGCTGCAATTCTATCTAAAATTTACACAGCAAGAGCTCATGACTGCCAGACCTTCGTTATGTTATAAAAGCTGAAAGTTTCTCTGCGGATGTCATCAACACAGGTAAGAACTATCAGCGAGTATGAAGTTTGGATTATGATTACTTGGGCAGGTAACAGGTAGTAACAGTGTATAAAATAGTACCTCAATTTCTATGAAGTATAAAGCTCAATTTTTTTATATATTCAAATTAACATTAGAAATCATATCATCCATTGCCGAACACATCGTATAGTTGCAAACCCCAGCCAGACACCCTAAACTTTAATAAACTGTAAAGGACAGTTTTTGTGGAGATTTTCCCTCACTAGATGGCTGCACCTGTCAGATGTTTCCGAATCAGTGAAGCATGTGGTATGGTGCTGATAGTCCAAATTAATTCTATTCTAATAAATATTATACTTAAATAATAATTGTTAAACTTATTTTATATAAATGCACTTAATTTCTGTTAATTTTTGAAATGATCCTCATAATTTATATTTCAGTTATATATTTTTACTTGTGTGCCTGTATCGATTGTATATATGCTTAACTGTAACGTAACTGTATTTTTTGTGAAACGTGGCATTTTTGCCCAACGTTTTGAGATTTGTTTTGCTGACGGTGTTGAATGGACACGCATAATAAATTTTCAGTAGTTATTGGTAAAGTCTGAATTAGGATTTTAATGAAAACTCAACACGCTAAGTATATATTTTTATTAGAGTGCTATTAAACAAGCACCTAATAACTGGTGATACTGATTTATATTTATTTACTGGAAAATGACAAAATAGCACATTGGCTAACAAGATCGTGCAGATGGCGCCAAGAACAATTGATGCTGCAGTGGTTCAGAAAGATTCCTTAGGAGTGGATTAACTCCTGTCTAAATTAGTAAATCTTGAACAACAACTTGCCTCTTTGAAGCTGCAATGAAAAGTCCAGGGCCTTAGCCCTCATCACCATCAGAGGAGTAGAAGTCGCAGCAAATGAAAGCGCCACTACAATCCTCAGGGAAAATATTGCTACTACCATTTCCGATTCGGGAAGAAGTGCCTCCCTGGCAAATGCGTACAGCCGTGCAGCTTCAATGATTCGGGAAACGAATCCCTGCAGTAGACGCCGCGGTGAGCCCTGCTGCCGAAATTTTAGGCCGCAAATCCCGGTTATTTGTCAAGGACAGAGAAACCGGATGTCATATCCTTGTAGATAGGGGAGCAGACGTCTCGATCCTCCCTTGGACAAAAACGAAAGGGGAGTGCCAAGCCTCTCAATATAAATTCTATGCTGCTAATGGTACTGAAATTCCAACATTTGGTATAAAAATTCTCACGCTGGATCTAGGCTTAAGAAGCCCATTTCAGTGGCCATTTATTATTGCCAAAGAAAGTTAAGCGAAGAATTATAGGTGCTGATTTCCTTCAAAAATTCCACTTGCTGATAGATCTACACAACAGGAAATTAATCGATGGAGTAACAAATGTTTCAATTAAAAGAGAAGTTGCTACCGTCCAAGAAATTAATGATCTCAGCACAGTCAATAGAGCCTCCAAGTTTTTCAACCTGCTTAACTCGTATCCTGATCTAACCAAATCCAATTTGGTTAACTGAGTTGTTAAACATGGAGTAAAGCACCACATCCTAACAACTGGCCAACCGGTTTATTCGAAGGCAAGACAACTAGCCCCTGATAAGTTAAAGCTGGCGAAGCACGAGTTCCAGTTTATACTGAACAACGACATTATTAAACTATCAAAATCTCAATGGGAAAGTCCATTGCACTTGGTTAATAAGAAGGATGGCACATTAAGACCATGTGGCGATTACAGCTGACTCAACGCACAGATAGTACCAGATCGATATCCAATTCCTAGAATTGAAAACTTTAATTACATCCTGAAGGATAATTTTTTTTTCAAAGATAGATCTTGCAAAGGCATATTGTCAGATACCTATTGCAGAAGGAAGACAAAGAAAAACTGCCATCACCACCCCATTTGGTCTGTACGAGTTCAATACTATGAGTTTTGTACTGAGGAATGCTCCTTCAACCTTCCAACGTTTCATTACTGAAGTACTGTATGGACTCGACTTTGTTTTCTCTTATCTTGATGATCTTGTTGCCTCATCTTCAGAAGAGGAGCACAGTGAACATCTAAAAATGGTATTTGAAAGATTCCAGCAATTTGGACTTCGAATTAATATTTTCAAATCAGTGATGGGAGCTGACCAAGTAGAATATTTGGGATTTCTGATCACTGCAGAAGCTTCTCGCTCATTGCCAGAAAAAGTTCAAGCAATCTCGAATTACAAGCTACCAGAAAATATTCATGACTTGCGGACATTTCTGGGTGTGATTAATTTTTACCGAAGATACCTAAAGGATGCTGGTAAGACTCAAGCACCTCTACATGAACTGTCAAAAGGAGCGAAGAAGAAAGACCGCAGAAAAGTGCATTGGACTGATGACACCAGGAGAAGCTTCGAAAAGTGTAAAACTTACCTTGCCGAAGCTGCTTTTTTATCTTTTCCGAGATCTGGACTACCCCTATCACTTTGCACTGACGCATCAGATTTCGCGGTGGGCGCAGTACTCCAGCAGTTAGAAAATGAGGGTTGGAAGCCAATAGCTTTTTACTCAAAAAAGCTAAATGAAACACAAACAAGGTATAATACCTATGACCAAGAACTATTGGGAATTTACCTTTCTGTGAAACATTTCGAACACTTTCTGAAAGGGAATGATTTTATTATATATACTGACCACAAGCCTCTGACTTTTGCGTTTAAGCAAAAAAATGAAAAAGCATCACCAAGACAACAACGACAACTTCAATACATTTCAGAATTTAGTTGTAACATTCGACATGTATTGGGTAAAGATAATGTTGTTGCAGATGCCTTATGCAGAATTGAATCAATTTCTGAAATCAACTTTGATGCAATTGCAGAAGAGCAAACTAGGGATGAAGAGTTGCAACAATTATTGCACAACAATTCTGTAAAATTTAAACCTTCGACATTGCCATCTGGGAAAAAACTTTGGTGTGACATCTCAACGCCAAAAATTAGGCCTTACATCCCACAGAAATTTAGGTTTCAAATGTTCCAACTAATTCATGGCTTAGCTCACCCTGGTATTAAATCTACAGTCAAATTGACGACTGAAAAATATGTCTGATCAGATATTAGAAAGCAAGTTAGAGAATGGTCAAAGGCTTGCATTAGATGTCAAAAATGTAAAGTCAGCAGACGTACAAAGTCTAAATTAGGAGAATTCGAACAACCAGATGAAAAGTTTAGTGTAGTTCATATAGATCTCATTGGAAAACTACCACCTTCAGAAGGGATGCTGTTCAAATTCAAAATTCTGAATATATTCAAATTCGTAATTCAAAAACTCAATTCGGATTCGTGCATTAAAAATGAATAAATTGCTCTTACCTGTCAAAAGGATGAGGTGACGCAAAAAAACACCCGACCAGTCGGATGGAGGGACAAAACGTTTTTACTTACAAAACCGGAATGCTATTTACACTGGAATACAAGCGACTGCAGCGCCGCTAAATAGGAGTTACAACATACTCCCCCGAATGACCAGGGGGTTCATTCGTAATCTGCTACTATTTCAAAATACACAGAAAAATATTAAATACACATTACAAGTAATTCACATATAAATTCACCAGATACAAATTCAAAACAACCACTTAACTAAGGAATCATTCATTAAGTTCAAGGTTATGTAACAATTGTACTGGTGTTTTATAATTGAATTTTGTGTTTTTATCTTACAAGAACGTATTTTACCATCCCTGCCAGGAAATACATCAACAACTTTACCTAGTTTCCAAAAATGTCTAGGAAATTTTTCATCATTAATTAGTACAGCATCATCAATTTTAAACTCTTTAATTTCGCCTGTAGGTTTAACACAATGAGCAGATATAAGCATAAAAATATATTCTTTTGACCATTTTGTCTAAAACATATTAAGTAATCTTTCGCGATAATAAAACCTTTTAATTAGAACTTTCCTGTTGGATAAGTTAGAATCAAAAATAATCATGGCAGGTGGTAGACTATTCACTCTACGTCCTAAAATCATATGAGATGGAGTAAGAGGTTCAGGTTCATTAAATTCACTAAAAATATTTGTAAGAGGGCGAGAGTTGAGCACTCCTTCAATTTCAATTTAAATAGTCTCCAACTCATCACGAAATAAAGTTGTTCTTCCCACAGTCTTTCGTAAAGCAAGCTTTACTGTTCGAATAAGTCTTTCGCAAAAGCCGCCCCACCAGGGTGCTCGTTCAATAATAAACTGCTAATAGATTTTATGAGAAGGGTAGAACGCTTTCACTGTAGGATCGCTGATAATTTTCCACAAGTTTTACAGTTTCTTAGAAGTTCAGATTTCTTAGAAGTTTTTGCGTTGTCAGTCAAGATTTTTGAACGCAGACCACGACGACTAATAAAACATCGAAGTGCTAATAGAAACGTTTCAGTTGTAAGGTTGTTCACTAGCTCTAAGAGAAGAGCTCTCGTAACAGACGTAAATAAACCAATGTAATGTTTATTCTCGTCTTTTGTGTAGAGGGGCCTCCAAAATCTATTTCAACTACAGAAAATGGAGTTGACTGCTCTACGCGAAGAGCTGGTAACGGAGTGGTGACCTGAATACCCTATTCAAAACAAACTGCTTGTAATTTGAAGCTTTTCCTTTAATCCAATGGAGAGCAATAGAAGAATCACTCCAAAGGAAAAAATTCGAAAAAGGAAATTTAAATTTTGATGTTAAATATTTCAAAATTCTCGAGGCTAAAACTGTTCCCAAAAGTTCCAATCGTTGGAGGGTTAACTTTTTGAGAGGAGAAACTCTGCTTTTAGCGGTTATAAAACTCGTGTAAATATCGTCATTCGCAGTGACATAATGAAATACTCCACTGCTCCAAATGCTCTGGGACCTGCATCACAAAATATGTGTAATTGCAAATCCTTTCCCTTATCTAAAGGATATGGAAAATATTTTATTTCCAATGTTAAGTCGTTTGGAAGAGAAACTTGAGGGCACCAAGTCTCCCATTTGTTCTTTAACTCGATGGGCAATTGCTCGTCCCAGCCGAGACCGTATTCCCAAATTTCTTGCATTAAGCATTTTATTATTAACACAGATGGGGAAATAAAACCTATCGGATCAAAGATTTTTGCTGCTGTTTTTAGAACACAGCGTTTCGAATTCTTTAAATTTTTAATTAACTCAAGCAATGGTTGTGAATCTAATTTAAATGTATCATTATTTAAACTCCAAATAATTCCTAAAACCCTTAAAGAACGCTCACCCGATTCACATACATAACCTATACCGTTTTCATTCCATAATTTTCTTAATTCTTTCGAATTAGTTTTAAATTTTCTTAAATTCATATTAGCATCTTTAAGAATTTCAATCGCGTTTTTTGAGAGATCGAAAGCTTTATTAACGGATTCGGATGAACCGGCGAACAGATCGTCAACATAAAAAGAAGTATTCAACATTTCATAGGTTTCTCTATAATCTTCCTTATATTTTCGTATATGAAATTTAATCGTCGCAGCAAGTACAAAAGGGCTCAAGGTCACCCCAAACGGTACACGATTCATTCTCATCATTTTGTACGATTTGGCATCTCCATCATTCGGAAACCAAAAAAATCTTAAATAGTCGCGATCTTCCTCAGCTATTCCAATCGTTAAAAATGCCCCTTGGATATCACTACAAAACGCATATTCATATTCGCGAAATCGCAAAATTACATCTATTATTCGGGGATTCAAAGGTGGATCCGCATAAAGGCACTCATTTAAAGATTTACAGTCTCTATACCTTTCGAGGACGCATCAAAAACCATTCGAACTTTCGTCGTTTCTTTATCTTTTCGAACCACAGCCGAATGAGGCATATAATAAGAATTAGTTTCGAAATGTGATGAACATTCCTCAACAATATTTTCTTTAATTTGATATTTAACAATATTTATGTATTCATTATAAAGCCAACTATTGTCTTTCATTTTTATATTTAAATTACCGAATCTGCGCTTCGCTATTGCCCGATTATTTTCCAAATCGCTTGGTTTATCTTCCCCAAATAATTTTGTATCATACATTCCCTTATTAAATTTTAAATTATTCTCAAAACTCGGAAATATAGTCGTTATCGCTATCTAACATATTCTTTTCTGTATCACTAATTCCCATCGATTCTAATTTCCAAAATTGAGTTAAATTTTCATTTAATTGGGAACAACATTCTATTTTAAATACAGAAACGTATTCTTTATAATGTGCATCCATAGGCGATATTCTACCCTGGATTACTATCCCGAAAATGGTATCTATCGCAAACAAGGTTTTTGTTAATTTTTCCTTTTTACCCGAATAAATCTTCAAAAATATTGCGCCCCTATTAACAATGAAATCTCATCTCCATTCGATTCGTTTATGTCAGAGAAGTGAACATTTTTACAGCTAAGCGATTTCTTTAATTGATTCGCCGATATCTTGAAAGGAGTTCCGGAAATGACATCCGTCAGGAGAGCTTCAATAGTGATCGTGTTTACAGGATCGTTAAGGTTGCAGAGGGTAATTTCCACAACTTTGTATTTTTTTTAATGGGTGTTCTCGAACCGAATGTGTAAACCAATAAATTTTCTTCGCGTTTCACGGGGAGTTTCATTTCAGAGGCTACTGTTTTTTTTAAAAAAAAACATCTCTGGGAAGCGTTATCTAACAAGAGATCTATTTCTTTTTCCTCCGATTCGTCAGGAGTTGTATTCACATTACAGCATAAACACTTTTCATGGGGGTGTCACATTACAGAGAGGAACCCCGAACACCTGCGTTATCAGAGAAGGTCTCTTGTTTATCAGGGTTGTTTGCGGGAATGAAAGAAGTATCGCATATCAGTTCGGAGTGACGACCTCTACAATTAACGCAAACCCTAGTCTTTTTACAAGCCCGAAATATATGGCCTCGCGTGAGACATAGATAACAAATGCCGTTTTTCCTAAGAGATAATTTCCTTTCCTCGATTGATTTCGGACAAGAATCGGAACTATGGCCATTTTTATTATCATTTCCCAAACAAAATACACCATTATTTACATTGACAACAACCGCGGAGGTTGTTGGGACATTATAAGTATTTTTCTTTTTTCCATACGCTGAATCTACGTTATATTCATTAAATTTACTGTGTTTATAATTCTGTTTTTCATTATAATGATTTCTAGTTTCTTTTCGGGGATTGGAATTATAAAAATTTAATTCTTTAGTTATATATATATATATATATATATATATATATATATATATATATATATATATATATATATATATATATATATATATATATATATATATATATATATATATATATATATAAATGCTCATTTTTTTCGCGACATTGAATTTCTATTTTTAAGAAGTCTAATAAATCAGAAATCTTATTCTCCGTTTGACCGTATGATTTTCGGGTAAACTCTAATGATAAATTCCGAGGAATAGATTTTAAAATTATCGGATACAATAAAGAACTATAAGTGTCCGGATTTACCCTACAGTTTTGTAATCCTCGAATATGGATTTCACATTCTGAATACAGTTTTCGCAAGCTCAAAATATATGATTTTCGCACATGATTTAAATGCAATCATTTGGACGTATGTGAAACAATAATTAAATCTTTTCTGCCAAATCGCTCTTTAATTATGTTTAATGCGATTGTATAGTTATTTGCACTTAAAGTTAAACCTCTAATTGCTATTTCAGCTTCATCAGTTAAGTAAGATTTTAAATAATTAAATTTCTCAACGTCACTTAAATTTGAGTTATTGTGAATTGCTGCTTCGAATTGGGCAAGGAAATCACTAAATTTTAAAATATTTCCGTCAAATTGTGAGATTTGCAGTTAAGGGAGTTTTAAACTTTAAAATTGTTGTTCGCTTCTAAAACTTGTATTAGGTGTGTTTCTCGATTTAGTTTCTCTTTTGTTTAATATTTTATTGGCACGCACTTTACAAGTTATTATTGAATCTCCGTATTTTTGTTGTTTTTCTATTTCCTTTTCTAGGTCGTCCATATTAGTAAGAATCGTGCTATCTTTGTCAACATTCTCAAGTTGTTTTTCTTTATCAATTAATTTTGCTAAAAGTTCTTCCATTAAATCGCTTTTGATGCATTTTCCTTCTCAATTTCAATTTTAATTGAGTTCGATAATTCTGTTGCCACCCTTCTGACAGGTGTTCGAATTTTTTTAAGGACTTCGCCCTTCTCATCAAGGGACGAAGGAATGAAAAAATAATTCTTTTAATGAGACACTAAATGCCGGCATATAACAATTAGTTACCAAGCTCCGTCTAAAAGTGGTACTGAATCCCACGAATATCACCACCTCCCAGCCTTCAATAGACTGCTGTACTCCTGTTATTATTTGGAAAATTGTGTACAAAGTTTTTGTAAATTTTGGGTGAAATTATCGAATCGGACGCCTCTCATGGGGGCCGCGGCCCCGACCCACACAAAACGCATTCAAGTCATTCAAAATAAAATTCTTAGAATCATTACTAACGCACCTTGGTACGTTAGAAATAGTGTCGTTCATCACGACTTACACATGAAGCCAATCGATAACTACATCACTAGAACTTCTAGAAATGTTTTTACTTCTATCCAAAATCACGACAACCCAGTAATTAAAGCACAAACATTTTTCACGTATCCTCACTCTAAGCTAAATTTTGCTTACAAAACTACTAAATGGAATCTGCCCTTGAAACCGCCGTAATCACAACAAAAATACTTAATTGCTACACTTCACAACATTCAAATGCATTTGCCTCTCATCAGAACAGGGATCAGTGTTAAAGCTGGCTCCAGCTTCGTTACACCTGCTGTGGCGTCTGTAAGTTTCTCCTTGCAGAGACTCTTTTCTTTTTCATTCCGGCTGCAAAAAAAACCCAGCATTTTCCTTTCCACTGCGTTCTTGGTGCTCCTCGAACACGTTTTGGGGCTGATAAGCCCCCTTCCTGCGCTCCTGCATTCTCGCCCTCGTGACGTACTCTAGTTTCGTCCTCGTTCGGCCGTTCTCTTTCTCCAGCCTCCCCCTGCGGGGGAGTGTTTTCAGATACTGGTCTTCTTTTCATCCTTTTCTCCGAGATTTTGGGTATAAGCGATTTATTTCGCTGGCACCCGCCTCATCTAATTTTCGTTTCGGGCACCTCTCCTCCAAATTTTGAAAAATCGCCAATGTGGCGCGTTTTTGCGTGTTGTGTTTCGGAGTTGCGACCCTAACGCAACACGCAACGCCGGAGCGCGGAATTCAAGACGGCGGAAGGAAAATCATTAAAAAATAGCATTTTAAAGATTTGAAACTGAAAATTGCTGCAAAAATCAGGCATTTAAAAATGGAAATACTGCTTTTCCCGACATTTATGATGATGAGTTGCCTACTGAAATTATACCAGTGTGCTATTGTATATTTCTGAGAGCACCTTCCAAAGCATTTTTATTTTTGCATCACTAACAAAACGGTGCACACAAATCCATATTACTCAATTCACACCAAAACCCTTTCTTTACACTCCTAAACACATGATGGGTATCCTCTTTCACACTGGGCTGAATTTTGCAGTACCATTCAAAAACCATCATTCACTTTCTTACCCGTTCTTTCTCTCAATTCCATACTTTTTCTACATTTCGGACATACATACGATGATCCAATCAAACCTTCTTTCACATGCACAATTCTAAAACAGCTTTCTTTCCAAGCACAGGCAACATGGCAAAAAAACCTTTAACATTAGCAATCTTAATTTTTTATGCATTCATTCAAATTAATCCTAACAGCATCGCTGGACATCATGGTAATCTTTTGAAATTTATGCGCAGAAAGAAATAAAAAATATTGTTATGTATCTGGCAACAGCCAGACCAGAGAACCTTCCAAGCTGTGTGACGCGCGCGTGCTTTGTTTACTTTTTTGTGTTCCGTAGTTTCGTATTGTACATGTTCGGTGTAATTGTTGTTCTGCTCGTTAGTGCCTGTGTATCTTAATGCTAATAAATGTTCTTTGCGTGTATGTAAAACGACTCGTATCGTCTCTCGGTCTACCTAGCATACAGGACAAAAGAGTTGGTGACGAAGATGGGATCTTCGGTCATTAATTTTGAATCTTATGATGCGTCTGTGGAAGACTGGTCCAGTTATGTGGAACGCTTAGAATCTTACTTCGTTGTTAATGGGATCGAAGATAAAATGAAAGTCCCTGCTATTTTAAGCCTTATGGGAGCAACAACGTATAAATTGTTAAAGAATCTGGCCACTCCAAATATTCCTTCTGAATTGACTTATCAAGATATCGTAAAATTACTTTCGGAACATTTGAATCCTATAGCACTAGAAATGGCAGAACGGTTTCGTTTCTACAAGAGGAAGCAATTTGAAGGTGAGTCCATTGCAAATTATTGTGCCGAATTACAAAAACTGTCGATACACTGTAACTTTGGGAACAATTTAAGTACGATGCTTCGTGATAAATTGGTGATGGGTCTCAAAAACGAAAATATACAGAAAAAGCTGTTAGCAGAGGATAAGTTAACATACCGAAAAGCTAAGAGCATTGCATTCGCAATGGAATCTGTTTAGAGAGATGTGTGTGAAATTCAGAATCAAATGGTATCGATAAAAAAATTACATAGTTCGCAAGATAAAACTATCGAAAAAGATTTTTCTAAATTTAAGAAATCTGAACCTACAAAGAAGTTTGATAAATCTCGGAAATGTTACAGATGTGATTGTACTCAACATTTAGCTCACAAATGTAAGCACAAGAACACTCAGTGTAGAAATTGCTTAAAGAACGGGCATTTGGCAAAAGTCTGCCGCTCAAAACGTAACGAAACAGTTAAACAAATAGAATCTTGTTCTGAAACTGTACCAGTTAATAGAGTTAAATCACCACGACATGCAAGGAATAAGATTTCATTAGAAATTTTTGTTGAAGGGAATAAATGTTTATTTGAATTAGATACTGGAGCTGCTATTAGTTGTGAGAATGTGAATGAATATAAGAAACTTTCTCCGGATGTAGCCATTAAGCCTACCAAATTATTGCTTAGGAATTTCGATAATTATATGATAACATCAGCTGGCCAAGCAGTGGTGCAAATTCAATACAAAGATCAAATTAATACAGAAATTATTTATTTGGTACATGCAAAAGTAAACGCAGTTTTTGGTCGTGAATGGTTGAGAAATTTCCAATTAGACTGGAGCTCAATTAAAGCAGTTCGGGTTGAAAATTGTAATTCTCGAACCAATAAATTAAATATCTTGCTTCAAAAGTATGAGAAAAAATTTTCTCCGGGTATCGGGAAACTGGAAAAGTTTTGTTGCCTTCTTCAAATGAAACCTAATTACAAACCGGTATTTTTTAAACCTCGACCAGTACCATTTGCTTTAAAAGAAAGAATGGAATCTGAACTTAATAGGCTAGTTGCAGAAGACATCATTGAGCCGGTGACATATAGTGATTGGGCTACACCAATTGTTCCTGTTATCAAACAGAATGGGAACCTACGAATCTGTGGTGATTATAAAATGACTATCAACCCGGGACTAAAAATTGAGCAGTATCCTTTACCCCGTATCGAGGACATTTTTGCTGAACTGTCAGGAGGGGAGTTCTTTACTAAAATCGACTTATCTGAGGAATACCTTCAAATGTTAGTTGATGAGCAGGACCGACATCTATTGACGATCAATACTCACAAGGGTTTATTCCGTTACAAGAGAATGAATTATGGTATAGCCTTAGCTCCGGCAGTGTGGCAGAGAGCCATTGAACAAGTTTTATCAGGCATTTTGAAAGGTTAGAATTAGTACTACAGAGACTAGAAGAATATGGTCTCAGAGTAAATAAGCGGAAAAGTGAATTTTTTAAGAAATCTGTGAATTATTGTGGTCATACAATTGATAAATTCGGCCTCCACAAAACACAAGAAAAAATCGATGCAATTACGAAGGTACCAGTTCCAAAAACTGTATCTGATTTGAAGAGTTTTTTGGGTTTAGTCAATTATATAACCAACAGAAAAATTTTTCCCAACTTATCCACTTGTGTCGCTCTTTTCAATAATTTACTGCAGAAAGGTACTAAATTTTAAGGACTGCAGAATGTGAAAAAGCTTTCAAGGCATTGAAACAAGAAATTGCTTCAGACCGAATTTTATGCCATTATGATCCTAAGTTACCTCTTGTATTACAAACTGATGCATCAATAGTTGGAATAGGAGCAGTTTTAACCCTCCAACTGGACAGAACGGATTTTTCCGCCCTACTAGAGAGGCTTCGAAAAGGGACTGCACGGATTTTTCTGCCTTCAAGTAACATTTTCAAAAGCGGATTAGCCGCACTTTTCTGAAATCCTTTCCCCCTTTTAAGGTTTAACATCTTGAAAGATAATGAGGAACGGAGGAAGCAACACAGCAGGAGTTTTATGGCTCGCAGGGAACCCCGTGTTTTGACCTTGGGCAATGTAAAAAATTGGGGAGAAATTTCTTTACAACCCAAGAAGTGTTTCTTTGCTAGCTTGTATTTTAAAAGTTTCCAAAAGTCCCAACACATAAGTAAAATATGTTACAATTCCCTTTTGGTTTCATATTAATTTCAAACTGTAACAAGTTGGGGCGTGTCAGGGCAATCTGCTATTTTATATAGTTAGACAAATTATATCTTTTTTTAAGTATATTCTTTCGCTTCATTTTTCTTATTCAAAGATTTCAGTTTTTGAAACATGATTATTTTATTATAAGATACCGAAAAAATTAATAAAACATCAAAATCTTTAAAATTTGGAACCTTTTCAATTTTTCAACCACTAAAAATGAATAAATTTAAACTTCATCAAATCATTTGAAACATTTCTTACACTTTGATAAAAATAATAACGAAAAAAAAAAAAACTAATAAATCTTAATTAGTTTTTTTTTTTTTTTTTTTTTTTTTTTAGATTTCAAAGCCTAAGTGTTCAGGGAAGTTTAAGTACAGTGTGTGTGTGCCTGGTTATATATTGTTAAAATACACAGAATTATATTTGAATTTTAAGTGCTTGAACTTCAGTTTACATCAAAGACAACATGAATGAAGATTTTCACACATTTTTTTTATAACTTAAATGTTTGAATAAATGGTAATCAAAAATATACGGAAACATTTACAGTAGACATTTATGCATATAAATAAACATAAAAATCAATTTTAAATTCGAGCTATTGAAAAACATTCGAATTATATATTGTTCAAAAATATCTATTTATACAAAATACCTCAACATTTATCTTTTTTAAAGGCTAACTGAATAAGTAATTAAAATCTGGATATGTTTTGAAATCTCGACCTTAGAAAGCTAGCAATTTTATGTTAGAAATTCCATTTGAAATTTCGAAAAAAAAATGCATCGTGCAGTTAAAAATTATTTACCATAAGTTTTAGCAATTGTTTGAGTATAATAAAAATTTCAAATTTTATTATGTAGCTTCTTTGGTATCTTTTAATATATTTCGGCCGCGGTAGCCGAGTGGTATAGGTATCGGAACGTGGCTTGCTTTGTCACGAGTTCGAGCCCAGTACCACTAAAGACCCGCCGTGTAGGGCAGCGATGCACGTTAATCTGTCGAGAGCTGAAACGTCCTCCCGTTGGTGTGGTGGGGTAGTTAGGAGAGGGGTGCCAGCTCAGGTGTCATCCACGTCACTTGACCATGGTTCAAAATTACGTGGTCCGTCGCCAAAAGCCCTCGTGTAGCTGAACAGTGCGACGTTAATATTCAATTATTTATTTAATATATTTTGAAGATTTCATACAATTCAGTTGAAAACCGCATGCTAAGAGCAAAAATATACTAAAAAAATTGATGAATATACAATTACAATAAATTCTTACATAGAAGCTAAAGCGTAGGAATAAAAAATTTTGAGTATATCTGAAGTAGTTTTCGAAATATTTATTTTAAAGTTTAGAAAATTTGTGTGCATTCTGTTATACTTAATATTAATTTAATGGTTTGATGACACTTTCATTAACTAATAAAAATTATCATGGTCATTGATGCGAATGTCAAGAATTTTATGTAATTTTAAATTCAGACATTAAGATATTGATGAAGAAAATATAAAACGACCATCTAAAATACATGAAAAATGCAGTCTGCTATAAAATGATCTTGACAAACAAAATCCGGCATTTTCACTTACTATGGCAGAGCCGGCTTAGTCAGGGGCGATCTGGAAAAACAGAGAGAGAACCGCGGTTTTTTGATGGATGCCGCTCTAGCTTTTAAAGCTCCCAGGAAAAATTATATATATATATATAAATTACAAATGCAAAAATAAATCTTGTAATTTTCCATACATTTTTATAACAACGAATTGTGGAATTGGCTTCCAATACATTGTTGTGTTTGAAAATATCTAAGGTAACCAACCCTACTTTAGATAGATTTGTACTACTTTTTCGTAACCGTATTCCTTTTAAAATTAATTCGTGCAGCCGAAATACACCTTTTGTACCCTTAAAAATTTATGTTAACTATAACGGTTAATTTTAATTTATGCAACTTGTGAAATGTTCATAAAAAACCATTTCCGTCTAAACAGTTTACATGAAAAAAAAAGTTTGGACTCCCTCATTCATTAGGGATTTATATAAGATTCTAACATTAATTTTTTTTTCACCGAATAGGATTGAGTGGAAGTGTATGGTGCTTCCACACCACAGGTCTGGGGTTCTATGAACGGGCTGCGCAAGGTCGACTCTGCCTTTCATCCCCGCTACATTGGGTCGATAAATGAGTACCAAGCTTGCTTCGGGTCTTAAACACTGAAGGTCTCTCTTCAGACAGACCACCAAATCGGGACATCTGTTCATGCACCTCAGCGTCCAATGGTCACGTGTATTATGATGGGCACAGTAGTTCCTGGCCCTCATGGATTGTTGTGCTTCTGAGTTTGAGTCTTAAGTTTGAGGATTACCTCACTTTGGGGATACCCCTTTGATAAACATGTATTTCCACTCATTTGCAATTAAACATTTTTCTTTCAATTACGTTTATTTCAGAAGGAAGTTTGATTTTTCAAATGTATTTGCTTAATAACATGTATATTTGTGTATTATATTAAAAATTTGATCAGTCCAAAATTACATGTTTTTAGCTCCTCCTAAAGCTTTTAGGATTTTACAACTGATCTTACAATCCATATACGTTTTATAGTAGTATATTTAAAAATGATAAGGACATTTTTACGACTCTGTGAGCTGTTATGCCTCGTTTATAAATATAAAAAATTGCAATCAGCTACAATTTTTAAAATGTACAGAAATAAGTGGAGCAACAGGATACTTACATATTATGAATATTTTTGACTGTAGTAAGATATATTTATATTTCAGTTTCTTTACAATTTGAATAGAAGTTGTAAGCCATTTTGCGAATAGTTTGATATTGAGTATAAACACATAGGCTGTTTAATATTGTAAAGTGTTTTACTTTGATACCAGCACACATTAAAATAAGGCTCATTTGCAGTTATATGATCAGCTTCAGTGATATTTAAAATTTAAAAAATAGTCTACACGTACGAAAACATTCTTTCACAACCGCACACATCTCTCTCATCTCTCATACTATATCTTCCCTACAGCGGAAATATTTGTGTATACTGAAAAATTTAATACAGAATACATTTCCAAGTGTTGTTAAATTTGTTTTTAAAATTTGGTATGAATACATTGTGGAGAATTGTCGGTTAACTTCACTGAACAAAATTGTTTTAAGTTACTGTTTTGAAAGACAAAATTAATTAGGGAGAACTTTTCTCACAATAGAATTTGTAATGACTGAATTGTGTGAAAATACAATTATCGATGTGTGACATTTTTCCTTGTAATAAAAAGAAACAGAAAGATAAGAAATTTAATTTGAGTAGAAAATGGTTAGAAGTACTGTCATGCGCATTTGAAGAAGTATATCCCCCATTAAAATTAAAAATTATCCATCACAAATGCCGATGTAGAAAAAAGGAATTTTTTTAATACAAGAAGTTCGAAAAAGAGAACACTAGGAAGGAAAAATTTAAATTTTTTCCGAAAAATATTCAGTTAACATAAAAATATCTTTTATATGATTTTAATTAAAATATATTAAAAGTATTGAAATCCTTTTATGCTATTTTAAATTAAAAATATAACTGAATAGAGAAAGATTGGTTTTATTTCATAAATATAATCATCGTATGTATATCACCGGATGCACCATTTATTGTGTTATTGTTTAAAAATGAGATAGGGCCTTTGCTCTTTTACCTCATTACTTTTTAAAAACAGGAAAGTGAGCGCGTTTTCTTACTCTCATATTCAAAAATGAATACAGGATGCTTTTTCTGGTTCAAATCGCAATACCATATATATATATATATATATATATATATATATTAAAAAATTAAATATTTTTATATATATTTATATAATATATATATATATTAATTTTGAAAAAATGACAGAAAAATAAATTTTCTTTGAAGAAAATATAATTATTTTTCATTTTCTAACATACTATTTATTTCATTTTTTCCTCTTTTTTTTTTACCTTTCATTTCGTTTTTAATTTTACTGTGACTGAACATATAGGAGAAAGAAACACCGTATCTTTCAAAGAGGATTGATCAAGAGAGGGATATCTACGCT